>JACEFZ010020380.1:0-295000 GCA_014155875.1 Cepaea nemoralis
ATGACATGGATACAGTACACTCTACTGTAACATAAACATATGACATGAATACAGTACACTCTAACTGTAACATAACAATATGACATGAATACAGTACACTCTAACTGTAACTCAAACAATATGACATGAATACAGTACACTCTAACTGTAACATAAACAATATGACATGAATACAGTACGCTCTAACTGTAACATAAACAATATGACATGGATACAGTACACTCTAACTGTAACATAAACAATATGACATGGATACAGTACACTCTAACTGTAACATAAACAATATGACATGGATACAGTACACTCTAACTGTAACATAAACAATATGACATGAATACAGTACACTCTAACTGTAACATAAACAATATGACATGGATACAGTACACTCTAACTGTAACATAAACAATATGACATGGATACAGTACACTCTAACTGTAACATAAACAATATGACATGGATACAGTACACTCTAACTGTAACATAACAATATGACATGAATACAGTACACTCTAACTGTAACATAAACAATATGACATGGATACAGTACACTCTAACTGTAACATAAACAATATGACATGAATACAGTACGCTCTAACTGTAACATAAACAATATGACATGAATACAGTACACTCTAACTGTAACATAAACAATATGACATGGATACAGTACACTCTAACTGTAACATAAACAATATGACATGGTACAGTACACTCTAACTGTAACAAAACAATATGACATGGATACAGTACACTCTAACTGTAACATAAACAATATGACATGGATACAGTACACTCTAACTGTAACATAAACAATAGGACATGGAATACAGTACGCTCTAACTGTACTCAACACAATATGACATGGATACAGTACGCTCTAACTGTAACATAAACAATCGACATGGATACAGTACACTCTAACTGTAACATAAACAATATGACATGGATACAGTACACTCTAACTGTACATAAACAATATGACATGAATACAGTACACTCAACTGTAACATAACAATATGACATGAATACAGTCACAGCTCTAACTGTAACATAAAACAATATGACATGGATACAGTACACTCTAACTGTAACATAACAATATGACATGGATACAGTACACTCTAACTGTAACATAAACAATATGACATGGATACCTGTCTCTTATACACATCTGTAACATAAACAATATGACATGGATACAGTACACTCTAACTGTAACATAAACAATATGACATGATACAGTACACTCTAACTGAACATAAACAATATGACATGGATACAGTACACTCTAACTGTAACATCAAACAATATGACATGGATACAGTACGCTCTAACTGTAACATAAACAATATGACATGGATACAGTACGCTCTAACTGTAACATAAACAATAGACATGGATACAGTACGCTCTAACTGTAACATAAACAATATGACATGGATACAGTACACTCTAACTGTAACTCAAACAATATGACATGGATACAGTACACTCTAACTGTAACATAAACAATATGACATGGATACAGTACACTCTAACTGTAACATAAACAATATGACATGGATACAGTACACTCTAACTGTAACTCAAACAATATGACATGGATACAGTACACTCTAACTGTAACATAAACAATATGACATGGATACAGTACGCTCTAACTGTAACATAAACAATATGTCATGAATACAGTACACTCTAACTGTAACATAAACAATATGACATGGATACAGTACAGCTCTACAACTGTAACATAAACAATATGACATGGATACAGTACGCTCTAACTGTAACATAAACAATATGACATGGATACAGTACACTCTAACTGTAACTAAACAATATGACATGGATACAGTACGCTCTAACTGTAACATAAACAATATGACATGGATACAGTACACTCTAACTGTAACATAAAACAATATGACATGGATACAGTACACTCTAACTGTAACATAAACATATGACATGGATACAATACACTCTAACTGTAACATAAACATATGACATGGATACAGTACCTCTAACTGTACTAAACAATATGACATGATACAGTACACTCTAACTGTAACATAAACAATATGACATGGATACAGTACACTCTAACTGTAACATAAACAATATGACATGGATACAGTACACTCTAACTGTAACATAAACAATATGACATGGATACAGTACACTCTAACTGTAACATAAACAATATGACATGGATACAGTACACTCTAACTGTAACATAAACAATATGACATGGATACCTGTCTCTTATACACATCTACTGTAACACAAACAATATGACATGGATACAGTACACTCTAACTGTAACATAAACAATATGACATGGATACAGTACACTCTAACTGTAACATAAACAATATGACATGGATACAGTACACTCTAACTGTAACATAAACAATATGACATGGATACAGTACACTCTAACTGTAACATAAACAATATGACATGGATACAGTACACTCTAACTGTAACATAAACAATATGACATGGATACAGTACACTCTAACTGTAACTAAACATATGACATGGATACAGTACACTCTAACTGTAACATAAACAATATGACATGGATACAGTACACTCTAACTGTAACATAAACAATATGACATGGATACAGTACACTCTAAGCTGTACATAAACAATATGACATGGATACAGTACGCTCTAACTGTAACATAAACAATATGACATGAATACAGTACACTCTAACTGTAACATAAACAATATGACATGGATACAGTACGCTCTAACTGTAACATAAACAATATGACATGAATACAGTACGCTCTAACTGTAACATAAACAATATGACATGGATACAGTAACTCTACTGTACTAACAATATGAATGATCAGTCCTTAACTGTAACATAAACAATATGACATGGATACAGTACGCTCTAACTGTAACATAAACAATATGACATGGATACAGTACGCTCTAACTGTAACATAAACAATATGACATGATACAGTACACTCTAACTGTAACATAAACAATATGACATGGATACAGTACACTCTAACTGTAACATAAACAATATGACATGGATACAGTACACTCTAACTGTAACATAAACAATATGACATGGATACAGTACACTCTAACTGTAACATAAACAATATGACATGGATACAGTACGCTCTAACTGTAACATAAACAATATGACATGGATACAGTACGCTCTAACTGTAACATAAACAATATGACATGGATACAGTACACTCTAACTGTAACATAAACAATATGACATGGATACAGTACACTCTAACTGTAACATAAACAATATGACATGGATACAGTACACTCTAACTGTAACTCAAACAATATGACATGGATACAGTACACTCTAACTGTAACATAAACAATATGACATGGATACAGTACACTCTAACTGTAACTCAAACAATATGACATGGATACAGTACACTCTAACTGTAACTCAAGCAATATGACATGGATACAGTACACTCTAACTGTAACTCAAACAATATGACATGGATACAGTACACTCTAACTGTAACATAAACAATATGACATGGATACAGTACACTCTAACTGTAACATAAACAATATGACATGGATACAGTACACTCTAACTGTACATAAACATATGACATGGATACAGTACACTCTAACTGTAACATAAACAATATGACATGGATACAGTACACTCTAACTGTAACATAAACAATATGACATGGATACAGTACACTCTAACTGTAACATAAACAATATGACATGGATACAGTACACTCTAACTGTAACACAAACAATATGACATGGATACAGTACGCTCTAACTGTAACATAAACAATATGACATGGATACAGTACGCTCTAACTGTAACATAAACAATATGACATGGATACAGTACGCTCTAACTGTAACATAAACAATATGACATGGATACAGTACACTCTAACTGTAACATAAACAATATGACATGGATTACAGTACACTCTAACTGTAACCAAAACAATATGACATGGATACAGTACACACTAACTGTAACACAAACAATATGACATGGATACAGTAGGCTCTAACCATAACTCAAACAATATTACATGAATACAGTACACTCTAACTGTAACTCAAACAATATGACATGGATACAGTACACTCTAACTGTAACTCAAACAATATGACATGGATACAGTTACACTCTAACTGTAACTCAAACAATATGACATGAATACAGTACACTCTAACTGTAACTCAAACAATATGACATGGATACAGTACACTCTAACTGTAACTCAAACAATATGACATGAATACAGTACACTCTAACTGTAACTCAAACAATATGACATGAATACAGTACACTCTAACTGTAACTCAAACAATATGACATGAATACAGTTAGCTCTAACTGTAACTCAAACAATATGACATGAATACAGTACACTCTAACTGTAACATCAAACAATATGACATGGATACAGTACACTCTAACTGTAACTCAAACAATATGACATGGATACAGTACACTCTAACTGTAACATAAACAATATGACATGGATACAGTACACTCTAACTGTAACATCAAACAATATGACATGGATACAGTACACTCTAACTGTAACTCAAACAATATGACATGGATACAGTACACTCTAACTGTAACATAAACAATATGACATGAATACAGTACACTCTAACTGTAACTCAAACAATATGACATGGATACAGTACGCTCTAACTGTAACATAAACAATATGACATGAATACACTACACTCTAACTGTAACATAAACAATATGACATGAATACAGTACACTCTAACTGTAACATAAACAATATGACATGAATACAGTACGCTCTAACTGTAACATAAACAATATGACATGAATACAGTACGCTCTAACTGTAACATAAACAATATGACATGGATACAGTACACTCTAACTGTAACATAAACAATATGACATGGATACAGTACGCTCTAACTGTAACATAAACAATATGACATGAATACACTACACTCTAACTGTAACATAAACAATATGACATGAATACAGTACACTCTAACTGTAACATAAACAATATGACATGAATACAATACGCTCTAACTGTAACATAAACAATATGACATGAATACAGTACGCTCTAACTGTAACATAAACAATATGACATGAATACAGTACACTCTAACTGTAACATAAACAATATGACAGTACACTCTAACTGTAACATAAACAATATGACATGAATACAATACACTCTAACTGTAACACTAAACAATATGACATGATACAGTACACTCTAACTGTAACATAAACAATATGACATGGATACAGTACGCTCTAACTGTAACATAAACAATATGACATGGATACAGTACACTCTAACTGTAACACAAACAATATGACATGATACAGTACACTCTAACTGTAACACAAACAATATGACATGAATACAGTACACTCTAACTGTAACACAAACAATATGACATGAATACAGTACACTCTAACTGTAACACAAACAATATGACATGAATACAATACACTCTAACTGTAACACAAACAATATGACATGGAATACAGTACACTCTAACTGTAACATAAACAATATGACATGGATACAGTACAGCTCTAACTGTAACATAAACAATATGACATGGATAACAGTACGCTCTAAACTGTAACATAAACAATATGACATGAATACAGTACACTCTAACTGTAACTCAAACAATATGACATGGATACAGTACACTCTAACTGTAACATAAACAATATGACATGGATACAGTACACTCTAACTGTAACATAAACAATATGACATGGATACAGTACACTCTAACTGTAACATCAAACAATATGACATGGATACAGTACACTCTAACTGTAACATAAACATATGACATGAATACAGTACGCTCTAACTGTAACATAAACAATATGACATGAATACAAGTACACTCTAACTGTAACATCAAACAATATGACATGGATACAGTACACTCTAACTGTAACTCAAACAATATGACATGGATACAGTACACTCTAACTGTAACATAAACAATATGACATGGATACAGTACGCTCTAACTGTAACATAAACAATATGACATGGATACAGTACGCTCTAACTGTAACATAAACAATATGACATGGATACAGTACACTCTAACTGTACCATAAACAATATGACATGGATACAGTACACTCTAACTGTAACATAAACAATATGACATGGATACAGTACACTCTAACTGTAACATAAAGAATATGACATGGATACAGTACACTCTAACTGTAACATAAACAATATGACATGGATACAATACACTCTAACTGTAACATAAACAATATGACATGGATACAATACACTCTAACTGTAACATAAACAATATGACATGGATACAGTACACTCTAACTGTAACATAAACAATATGACATGGATACAGTACACTCTAACTGTAACATAAACAATATGACATGGATACAGTACACTCTAACTGTAACATAAACAATATGACATGAATACAGTACAGCTCTAACTGTAACCATAAACAATATGACATGGATACAGTATACTCTAACTGTAACATAAACAATATGACATGGAATACAGTAACACTCTAACTGTAACATAAACAATATGACATGGATACAGTACACTCTAACTGTAACATAAACAATATGACATGGATACAGTACACTCTAACTGTAACTATAAACAATATGACATGGATACAGTACACTCTAACTGTAACATAAACAATATGACATGGATACCAGTACACTCTAACTGTAAACATAAACAATATGACATGGATACAGTACGCTCTAACTGTAACATAAACAATATGACATGGATACAGTACGCTCTAACTGTAACTAAACATATGGCACACAATATGACATGATACAGTACACTCTAACTGTAACATAAACAATATGACATGGATACAGTAACACTCTAACTGTAACAGAAACAATATGACATGACTACAGTACCTCTAACTGTAACTCAAACAATATGACATGAATACAGTACACTCTAACTGTAACATAAACAATATGACATGAATACAGTACACTCTAACTGTAACATAAACAATATGACATGGATACAGTACGCTCTAACTGTAACATAAACAATATGACATGGATACAGTACGCTCTAACTGTAACATAAACAATATGACATGGATACAGTACACTCTAACTGTAACATAAACAATATGACATGGATACAGTACACTCTAACTGTAACATAAACAATATGACATGGATACAGTACACTCTAACTGTAACATAAACAATATGACATGGATACAGTACACTCTAACTGTAACATAAACAATATGACCTGGATACGTACACTCTAACTGTAACATAAACAATATGACATGGATACAGTACGCTCTAACTGTAACATAAACAATATGAATGGATACAGTACACTCTAACTGTAACATAAACAATATGACATGGATACAGTACACTCTAACTGTAACATAACAATATGACATGGATACAGTACACTCTAACTGTAACATAAACAAATGACATGGATACAGTACACTCTAACTGTAACATCAAACAATATGACATGGATACAGTTACGCTCTAACTGTAACATAAACAATATGACATGGATACAGTACGCTCTAACTGTACATAAACAATATGACATGGATACAGTACGCTCTAACTGTAACATCAAACATATGACATGAATAAAGTACAGCTCTAACTGTAACATCAAACAATATGACATGGATACAGTACACTCTAACTGTAACATAAACAATTGACATGGATACAGTACACTCTAACTGTACATAAACAATATGAAATGGATACAGTACGCTCTAACTGTAACATAAACAATATGACATGGATACAGTTAACTCTAACTGTAACATAAACAATATGACATGAATACAGTACACTCTACTGTAACATCAAACATATTAGACATGGATACGTACGCTCTAACTGTACACTAAACATTATGACATGGATACAGTACACTCTAACTGTAACAATAAAACAATATACATGAATACAAGTACGCTCTAACTGTAACATAAACAATATGACATGGAATACAATCGCTCTAACTGTAACATAAACAATATGACATGGATACAGTACGCTCTAACTGTAACATAAACAATATGACATGGATACAGTACGCTCTAACTGTAACTCAAACAATATGACATGGATACAGTACGCTCTAACTGTAACATAAACAATATGACATGGATACAGTACACTCTAACTGTAACTCAAACAATATGACATGAATACAGTACACTCTCTAACTGTAACATAAACAATATGACATGGATACAGTACACTCTAACTGTAACATAAACAATATGACATGGATACAGTACGCTCTAACTGTAACATAAACAATATGACATGAATACAGTACACTCTAACTGTACATAAACAATATGACATGGATACAGTACACTCTAACTGTAACATAAAACTATGACATGGATACAGTACGCTCTAACTGTAACATAAACAATATGACATGGATACAGTACGCTCTAACTGTAACATAAACAATATGACATGAATACAGTACACTCTAACTGTAACATAAACAATATGACATGAATACAGTACACTCTAACTGTAACATAAACAATATGACATGAATACAGTACGCTCTAACTGTAACATAAACAATATGACATGGATACAGTACACTCTAACTGTAACATAAACAATATGACATGGATACAGTACACTCTAACTGTAACATAAACAATATGACATGGATACAGTACACTCTAACTGTAACTCAAACAATATGACATGAATACAGTACACTCTAACTGTAACTCAAACAATATGACATGAATACAGTACACTCTAACTGTAACATAAACAATATGACATGAATACAGTACACTCTAACTGTAACATAAACAATATGACATGGATACAGTACACTCTAACTGTAACATAAACAATATGACATGAATACAGTACACTCTAACTGTACCTAAACAATATGACATGGATACAGTACACTCTAACTGTAACATAAACATATGACATGAATACAGTACCTCTAACTGTACATAAACAATATGACATGAATACAATACACTCTAACTGTAACATAAACAATATGACATGGATACAGTACACTCTAACTGTAACATAAACAATATGACATGGATACAGTACGCTCTAACTGTAACTCAAACAATATGACATGAATACAGTACACTCTAACTGTAACTCAAACAATATGACGCAGATACATTACACTCTAACTGTAACTCAAACAATATGACGCAGATACATTACACTCTAACTGTAACTCAAACAATATGACGCAGATACATTACACTCTAACTGTAACTCAAACAATATGACATGAATACAGTACACTCTTAACTGTAACTCAAACAAGGTCCAGTGGAATATAATCTATTTTGTTGAGGAAATTAACAGACCAGTTTTCATCAACAATTCAAAACTATACATGAAATAATATGCTAGGTGAGTCATCCCACAGCTGATCCAAGGATGACATTTTGTGTGTTCCATGTCTGGTAAGTTATGACTCAGCTGATCCAAGGATGACATTTTGTGTGTTCCATGTTTGGTAAGTTATGACTCAGCTGATCCAAGGATGACATTTTGTGTGTTCCATGTTTGGTAAGTTATGACTCAGCTGATCCAAGGATGACTTGTGTGTTCCATGTTTGGTAAGTTATGACCAGCTGATCCAAGGATGACATTTTGTGTGTTCCATGTTTGGTAAGTTATGACTCAGCTGATCCAAGGATGACTTGTGTGTTCCATGTCTGGTGAGTCATGTCCAAGCTCATCCAAGGGTGACATATTTGGTGCTCTAATGTCTGACAATACTGACCCAAAAGAAAAGAGCTTAAATATTATGTCATCACGAACACTATAGCCGCAGTATTCCTACATTTACCGTAGTTCAGTCTAATTACTCAGAACATTCAGTGAAATATCCTCAAGAACAGCACATCGTAAATTGTCAACCCTCTAGAACAACATAAACATACATACATACATACATACTTACACACGTCTGTGTGTGTACAGGCAAGCAGACATCTCTCGCTTACTCCACCCCACCGACCCCCACTTCCCCACCCACCCACACACACACAGAGCAAGATAGCGAGAGTGATAAGAGAGGGCGAGAGATAGAGGGAGATAAGAGAGCTGGTAAGAAAGAGACAGAAAGAGCAAGACAGTGAAAGAGATAGAGTGAGCAAGACAGAAAGAGAGACAGAGAGAGTTAGCGAACAGACCAATAGACATTGAAGTCCCATTATCAATGAAGTAACATCGCGTAACTGTAGAGAACATGATAAGTGGATAGTTACCGTTCGCTGAAGTTCTCTGATGATCAAGTTTCTGGATTTGCCCTGCAACACAACCTGGCACTGCAACAGAAACAACTGAAATGTTCATCTTGTCCACATGATCTTTCAATGTGTACATCTATCAGGTTAATTTACAGACAGCAAGCGGGGCTCAAATACAGACACAGGTATAGCCTACAGACACAGGTATAGCCTACAGACATAGGTATAACTGACAGACACAGGTATAACTGACAGACAGGTATAGCCTACAGCACAGGTATATCCTACAGACAGGTATAACAGACAGATAGGTATATAACTGACAGATAGGTATATAACTGACAGACACAGGTATAGCCTACAGACACAGGTATAGCCTACAGACACAAGTATAGCCTACAGACACAGGTATAGCCTACAGACACAGGTATAGCCTACAGACACAGATATAGCCTACAGACACAGGTATAGCCTACAGACACAGGTATAGCCTACAGACACAGGTATAGCCTACAGACACAGGTATAGCCTACAGACACAGGTATAACCTACAGACACAGGTATAACCTACAGACACAGGTATAGCCTACAGACACAGGTATAGCCTACAGACACAGGTATAACCTACAGACACAGGTATAGCCTACAGACACAGATATAACCTACAGACACAGGTATAACCTACAGACACAGGTATAACCTACAGACACACGTATAGCCTACAGACAGATATAGCCTACAGACAGATATAGCCTACAGACACAGATATAGCCTACAGACACAGGTATAGCCTACAGACACAGGTATAACCTACAGACACACATATAGCCTACAGACAGATATAGCCTACAGACACAGATATAGCCTACAGACACAGGTATAGCCTACAGACACAGGTATAACCTACAGACACAGGTATAACCTACAGACACAGGTATAACCTACAGACACAGGTATAACCTACAGACACAGGTATAGCCTACAGACACAGGTATAGCCTACAGACACAAGTATAGCCTACAGACACAGGTATAGCCTACAGACACAGGTATAGCCTACAGACACAGATATAGCCTACAGACACAGGTATAGCCTACAGACACAGGTATAGCCTACAGACACAGGTATAGCCTACAGACACAGGTATAGCCTACAGACACAGGTATAGCCTACAGACACAGGTATAGCCTACAGACACAGGTATAGCCTACAGACACAGATATAACCTACAGACACAGGTATAGCCTACAGACACAGGTATAGCCTACAGACACAGATATAGCCTACAGACACAGGTATAACCTACAGACACACATATAGCCTACAGACACAGATATAGCCTACAGACACAGGTATAACCTACAGACACAGGTATAACCTACAGACACAGGTATAACCTACAGACACAGGTATAACCTACAGACACAGGTATAACCTACAGACACAGGTATAACCTACAGACACAGGTATAGCCTACAGACACAGGTATAGCCTACAGACACAGGTATAGCCTACAGACACAGGTATAGCCTACAGACACAGGTATAGCCTACAGACACAGATATAGCCTACAGACACAGGTATAGCCTACAGACACACGTATAGCCTACAGACAGATATAGCCTACAGACAGATATAGCCTACAGACACAGATATAGCCTACAGACACAGGTATAGCCTACAGACACAGGTATAACCTACAGACACACATATAGCCTACAGACAGATATAGCCTACAGACACAGATATAGCCTACAGACACAGGTATAGCCTACAGACACAGGTATAACCTACAGACACAGGTATAACCTACAGACACAGGTATAACCTACAGACACAGGTATAACCTACAGACACAGGTATAGCCTACAGACACAGGTATAGCCTACAGACACAAGTATAGCCTACAGACACAGGTATAGCCTACAGACACAGGTATAGCCTACAGACACAGATATAGCCTACAGACACAGGTATAGCCTACAGACACAGGTATAGCCTACAGACACAGGTATAGCCTACAGACACAGGTATAGCCTACAGACACAGGTATAGCCTACAGACACAGGTATAGCCTACAGACACAGGTATAGCCTACAGACACAGGTATAACCTACAGACACAGGTATAGCCTACAGACACAGGTATAGCTACAGACACAGGTATAACCTACAGACACACATATAGCCTACAGACACAGATATAGCCTACAGACACAGGTATAACTACAGACACAGGTATAACCTACAGACACAGGTATAACCCTACAGACACAGGTATACCTACAGACACAGGTATAGCCTACAGACACAGGTATAGCCTACAGACACAGGTATAGCCTACAGACACAGTATATAGCCTACAGACACAGGTATAGCCTACAGACACAGTTAGCCTACAGACACAGAATAGCCTACAGACACAGGTATAGCCTACAGACACAGGTATAGCCTACAGACACAGGTATAACTGACAGACACAGGTATAACTGACAGACAGGTATAGCCTACAGCACAGGTATATCCTACAGACAGGTATAACTGACAGATAGGTATATAACTGACAGACACAGGTATAGCCTACAGACACAGGTATAGCCTACAGACACAAGTATAGCCTACAGACACGGGTATAGCCTACAGACACAGGTATAGCCTACAGACACAGATATAGCCTACAGACACAGATATAGCCTACAGACACAGGTATAGCCTACAGACACAGGTATAGCCTACAGACACAGGTATAGCCTACAGACACAGGTATAGCCTACAGACACAGATATAACCTACAGACACAGGTATAACCTACAGACACAGGTATAGCCTACAGACACAGGTATAGCCTACAGACACAGATATAGCCTACAGACACAGGTATAAAATACAGACACACATATAGCCTACAGACACAGATATAGCCTACAGACACAGATATAGCCTACAGACAGGTATAGCCTACAGACACAGGTATAACCTACAGACACAGGTATAACCTACAGACACAGGTATAACCTACAGACACAGGTATAACCTACAGACACAGGTATAACCTACAGACACAGGTATAGCCTACAGACACAGGTATAGCCTACAGACACAAGTATAGCCTACAGACACAGGTATAGCCTACAGACACAGGTATAGCCTACAGACACAGGTATAGCCTACAGACACAGATATAGCCTACAGACACAGATATAGCCTACAGACACAGGTATAGCCTACAGACACAGGTATAGCCTACAGACACAGGTATAGCCTACAGACACAGGTATAGCCTACAGACACAGGTATAGCCTACAGACACAGGTATAGCCTACAGACACAGGTATAGCATACAGACACAGATATAACCTACAGACACAGGTATAACCTACAGACACACATATAGCCTACAGACACAGATATAGCCTACAGACACAGATATAGCCTACAGACACAGATATAGCCTACAGACACAGGTATAGCCTACAGACACAGGTATAACCTACAGACACAGGTATAGCCTACAGACACAGGTATAACCTACAGACACAAGTATAGGTATAACTGACAGACACAGATATAGCCTACAGACACAGGTATAGCCTACAGACACAGGTATAGCCTACAGACACAGATATAGCCTACAGACACAGGTATAGCCTACAGACACAGATATAGCCTACAGACACAGGTATAGCCTACAGACACAGATATAGCCTACAGACACAGGTATAGCCTACAGACACAGGTATAGCCTACAGACACAAGTATAGCCTACAGACACAAGTATAGCCTACAGACACAGGTATAGCCTACAGACACAGGTATAACGTACAGACACAGGTATAGCCTACAGACACAGGTATAGCCTACAGACACAGGTATATCCTACAGACACAGGTATAGCCTACAGACACAAGTATAGCCTACAGACACAGATATAGCCTACAGACACAGATATAGCCTACAGACACAGGTATAGCCTACAGACACAGGTATAGCCTACAGACACAGATATAGCCTACAGACACAGGTATAGCCTACAGACACAGGTATAGCCTACAGACACAGATATAGCCTACAGACACAGATATAGCCTACAGACACAGATATAGCCTACAGACACAGATATAGCCTACAGACACAAGTATAACCTACAGACACAGGTATAACCTACAGACACAGGTATAACCTACAGACACAGGTATAACCTACAGACACAGGTATAGCCTACAGACAGAAGTATAGCCTACAGACACAGGTATAGCCTACAGACACAGATATAGCCTACAGACACAGATATAGCCTACAGACACAGGTATAGCCTACAGACACAGATATAGCCTACAGACACAGGTATAGCCTACAGACACAGATATAACCTACAGACACAGATATAGCCTACAGACACAGGTAAAGCCTACAGACACAAGTATAGCCTACAGACACAGGTATAACCTACAGACACAAGTATAGCCTACAGACACAGATATAGCCTACAGACACAGATATAGCCTACAGACACAGGTATAGCCTACAGACACAGGTATAGCCTACAGACACAGATATAGCCTACAGACACAGATATAGCCTACAGACACAGGTATAACCTACAGACACAGATATAGCTTACAGACACAGGTATAGCCTACAGACACAGGTATAGCCTACAGACACAGGTATAACCTACAGACACAGGTATAACCTACAGACACAGGTATAGCCTACAGACACAGGTATAACCTACAGACACAGGTATAACCTACAGACACAGGTATAACCTACAGACACAGGTATAACCTACAGACACAGGTATAACCTACAGACACAGGTATAACTGACAGACACAGATATAGCCTACAGACACAGGTATAGCCTACAGACACAGGTATAACCTACAGACACAGATATAGCCTACAGACACAGGTATAGCCTACAGACACAGGTATAACCTACAGACACAGGTATAACCTACAGACACAGGTATAACCTACAGACACAAGTATAGCCTACAGACACAGATATAGCCTACAGACACAGATATAGCCTACAGACACAGGTATAGCCTACAGACACAGGTATAACCTACAGACACAGGTATAACCTACAGACACAGATATAGCCTACAGACACAAGTATAGCCTACAGACACAGGTATAACCTACAGACACAAGTATAGCCTACAGACACAGGTATAACCTACAGACACAGGTATAACCTACAGACACAGGTATAGCCTACAGACACAGGTATAACCTACAGACACAGGTATAACCTACAGACACAGATATAGCCTACAGACACAGATATAGCCTACAAACACAGATATAGCCTACAGACACAGATATAGCCTACAGACACAGATATAGCCTACAGACACAGATATAGCCTACAGACACAGATATAGCCTACAGACACAGATATAGCCTACAGACACAGGTATAACCTACAGACACAGGTATAACCTACAGACACAGGTATAACCTACAGACACAAGTATAGCCTACAGACACAGGTATAACCTACAGACACAGGTATAGCCTACAGACACAGGTATAACCTACAGACACAGGTATAACTGACAGACACAGGTATAACCTACAGACACAAGTATAGCCTACAGACACAGGTATAACCTATAGACACAGGTATAACCTACAGACACAAGTATAGCCTACAGACACAAGTATAGGTATAACTGACAAGACACAGATATAGTCCTACAGACACAAGTATAGCCTACAGACACAGGTATAGCCTACAGACAGCAAGTATAACCTACAGGACAACATGTATAGCCTACAGACACAGGTATAAACTACAGACACAGGTATAACCTACAGACACAGGGTATAACCTACAGACACAAGTATAGCTACAGACCACAGGTATAGCCTACAGACATAGGTATAACCTACAGACACAAGTATACCTACAGACACAGGTATAACCTACAGACACAAGTATAGCTACAGACACAGGTATAGCTACAGACATAGGTATACCTACAGACACAAGTATACCTACAGACAACAAGTATAACTACAGACACAGGTATAACCTACAGACACAAGTATAACCTACAGACACAGGTATAACCTACAGACACAGGTATAGCCTACAGACACAGGTATAACTACAGACACAGGTATAACCTACGACACAAGTTATAACCTACAGACACAGGTATAACCTACAGACACAGGTATAGCCTACAGACACAGGTATAACCCACAGACACAGATATAACCTACAGACACAGATATAACCTACAGACACAAGTATAGCCTACAGACACAGGTATAGCTTACAGACACAGGTATAGCCTACAGACACAGATATAGCCTACAGACACAGGTATAACCTACAGACACAGGTATAACCTACAGACACAGATATAACCTACAGACACAAGTATAGCCTACAGACACAGGTATAACCAACAGACACAGGTATAACCTACAGACACAGATATAGCCTACAGACACAGATATAGCCTACAGACACAAGTATAGCCTACAGACACAGGTATAGCCTACAGACACAGATATAACCTACAGACACAGGTATAGCCTACAGACACAGGTATAACCTACAGACACAGGTATAACCTACAGACACAGGTATAACCTACAGACACAGGTATAACCTACAGACACAGATATAACCTACAGACACAGATATAACCTACAGACACAGATATAACCTACAGACACAGATATAACCTACAGACACAGGTATAACCTACAGACACAGGTATAACCTACAGACACAGGTATAACCTACAGACACAGGGTATAACCTACAGACACAGGTATAACCTACAGACACAGGTATAACCTACAGACACAGATATAACCTACAGACACAGGTATAACCTACAGACACAGATATAACCTACAAACACAGGTATAACCTACAAACACAGGTATAGCCTACAGACACAGATATAGCCTACAGACACAGGTCTAACCTACAGACACAGATATAACCTACCAGACACAGTATAACCTACAGACACAGATATAACCTACAGACACAGGTATAACCTACAGACACAGATATAGCCTACAGACACAGGTATAGCCTACAGACACAGGTATAACCTACAGACACAGGTATAGCCTACAGACACAGGTATAGCCTACAGACACAGGTATAACCTACAGACACAGGTATAACCTACAGACACGATATAACCTACATGACACAGGTATAACCTACAGACACAAGGTATAAGCCTACAGACACAGGTATAACCTCAGACACAGGTATAACCTACAGACACAGTATAGCCTACGACACAGGTATAGCCTACAGACACAGGTATAACCTACAGACACAGGTATACCTACAGACACAGGTATACCCTACAGACACAGGTATAACCTACAGACAACAGGTATAACCGTACATAACACAGGTATAGCCTACAGACACAGGGTATAGCCTACAGACACAGGTATAGCCTACAGACACAGGTATAGCCTACAGACACAGGTATAGCCTACAGACAACAGGTATAGCCTACAGACCAGATATATCCTACAGGCACAGGTATAGCCTACAGACACAGGTATAGCCTAACAGACACAGGGTATAGCCTACAGACACAGGTATAGCCTACAGACACAGGTATAGCCTACATGACACAGGTATAGCCTACAGACACAGGTATAGGCCTACAGACAACAGGGTATAGCATACAGACACAGATATAACCTACAGACAACAGGTATACCTACAGACACCACATATAGCCTACAGACACAGATATAGCCTACAGACACAGATATAGCCTACAGACACAGATATAGCCTACAGACACAGATATAGCCTACAGACACAGATATAACCTACAGACACAGATATAACCTACAGACACAGGTATAACCTACAGACACAGATATAGCCTACAGACACAGATATAGCCTACAGACACAAGTATAACCTACAGACACAGGTATAACCTACAGACACAGGTATAACCTACAGACACAGGTATAACCTACAGACACAGGTATAGCCTACAGACAGAAGTATAACCTACAGACACAGGTATAACCTACAGACACAGGTATAGCCTACAGACACAGATATAGCCTACAGACACAGATATAGCCTACAGACACAGATATAACCTACAGACACAGGTATAACCTACAGACACAGGTATAGCCTACAGACACAGATATAGCCTACAGACACAGGTATAGCCTACAGACACAGATATAACCTACAGACACAGATATAGCCTACAGACACAGATATAGCCTACAGACACAGGTATAGCCTACAGACACAGATATAGCCTACAGACACAGGTATAGCCTACAGACACAGATATAGCCTACAGACACAGATATAGCCTACAGACACAAGTATAGCCTACAGACACAGGTATAACCTACAGACACAAGTATAGCCTACAGACACAGATATAGCCTACAGACACAGATATAGCCTACAGACACAGGTATAGCCTACAGACACAGGTATAGCCTACAGACACAGATATAGCCTACAGACACAGATATAGCCTACAGACACAGGTATAACCTACAGACACAGGTATAGCCTACAGACACAGATATAGCTTACAGACACAGGTATAGCCTACAGACACAGGTATAACCTACAGACACAGGTATAACCTACAGACACAGGTATAGCCTACAGACACAGGTATAACCTACAGACACAGGTATAACCTACAGACACAGGTATAACCTACAGCACAGGTATAACCTACAGACACAGGTATAACCTACAGACACAGGTATAACCTACAGACACAGGTATAAACCTACAGGACACAGGTATAACTGACAGACACAGGTATAACCTACAGACACAGATATAGCCTACAGACACAGGTATAGCCTACAGACACAAGGTATAGCCTACAGACACAGGTATAGCCTACAGACACAGGTATAGCCTACAGACACAGGTATAACCTACAGACACAGGTATTAACCTACAGACACAGGTATAACCTACAGACACAAGTATAGCCTACAGACACAGATATAGCCTACAGACACAGATATAGCCTACAGACACAGGTATAGCCTACAGACACAGGTATAACCTACAGACACAGGTATAACCTACAGACACAGATATAGCCTACAGACACAAGTATAGCCTACAGACACAGGTATAACCTACAGACACAAGTATAGCCTACAGACACAGGTATAACCTACAGACACAGGTATAACCTACAGACACAGGTATAGCCTACAGACACAGGTATAACCTACAGACACAGGTATAACCTACAGACACAGATATAGCCTACAGACACAGATATAGCCTACAGACACAGATATAGCCTACAGACACAGATATAGCCTACAGACACAGATATAGCCTACAGACACAGATATAGCCTACAGACACAGATATAGCCTACAGACACAGATATAGCCTACAGACACAGGTATAACCTACAGACACAGGTATAACCTACAGACACAGGTATAACCTACAGACACAAGTATAGCCTACAGACACAGGTATAACCTACAGACACAAATATAGCCTACAGACACAGGTATAACCTACAGACACAGGTATAACCTACAGACACAGATATAGTCTACAGACACAAGTATAGCCTACAGACACAGGTATAGCCTACAGACACAAGTATAACCTACAGACACAGGTATAGCCTACAGACACAGGTATAGCCTACAGACACAGGTATAACCTACAGACACAGGTATAACCTACAGACACAAGTATAGCCTACAGACACAGGTATAGCCTACAGACATAGGTATAACCTACAGACACAAGTATAACCTACAGACACAGGTATAACCTACAGACACAAGTATAGCCTACACACACAGGTATAGCCTACAGACATAGGTATAACCTACAGACACAAGTATAACCTACAGACACAAGTATAACCTACAGACACAGGTATAACCTACAGACACAAGTATAACCTACAGACACAGGTATAGCCTACAGACACAGGTATAACCTACAGACACAGGTATAACCTACAGACACAAGTATAACCTACAGACACAGGTATAACCTACAGACACAGGTATAGCCTACAGACACAGGTATAACCCACAGACACAGATATAACCTACAGACACAGATATAACCTACAGACACAAGTATAGCCTACAGACACAGGTATAGCTTACAGACACAGGTATAGCCTACAGACACAGATATAGCCTACAGACACAGGTATAACCTACAGACACAGATATAACCTACAGACACAAGTATAGCCTACAGACACAGGTATAACCAACAGACACAGGTATAACCTACAGACACAGATATAGCCTACAGACACAAGTATAGCCTACAGACACAGGTATAGCCTACAGACACAGATATAACCTACAGACACAGGTATAGCCTACAGACACAGGTATAACCTACAGACACAGGTATAACCTACAGACACAGATATAGCCTACAGACACAGGTATAACCTACAGACACAGGTATAACCTACAGACACAGATATAACCTACAGACACAGATATAACCTACAGACACAGGTATAACCTACAGACACAGGTATAACCTACAGACACAGGTATAACCTACAGACACAGGTATAACCTACAGACACAGATATAACCTACAGACACAGGTATAACCTACAGACACAGGTATAACCTACAGACACAGGTATAACCTACAGACACAGATATAACCTACAGACACAGGTATAACCTACAGACACAGATATAACCTACAGACACAGGTATAACCTACAGACACAGATATAGCCTACAGACACAGGTATAACCTACAGACACAGATATAACCTACAGACACAGGTATAACCTACAGACACAGATATAACCTACAGACACAGGTATAACCTACAGACACAGATATAGCCTACAGACACAGGTATAGCCTACAGACACAGGTATAACCTACAGACACAGGTATAGCCTACAGACACAGGTATAACCTACAGACACAGATATAACCTACAGACACAGGTATAACCTACAGACACAGGTATAACCTACAGACACAGGTATAACCTACAGACACAGGTATAACCTACAGACACAGGTATAACCTACAGACACAGGTATAACCTACAGACACAGGTATAACCTACAGACACAGATATAACCTACAGACACAGATATAACCTACAGACACAGGTATAACCTACAGACACAGATATAGCCTACAGACACAGATATAGCCTACAGACACATATAGCCTACAGACACAAATATAGCCTACAGACACAGGTATAACCTACAGACACAAATATAGCCTACAGACACAGGTATAGCCTACAGACACAGGTATAGCCTACAGACACAGGTATAACTGACAGACACAGATATAGCCTACAGACACAGGTATAGCCTACAGACACAGGTATAACTGACAGACACAGGTATAACTGACAGACACAGGTATAACTGACAGACACAGGTATAGCCTATAGACACAGGTATAACTGACAGACACAGGTATAGCCTACAGACACAGGTATAACCTACAGACACAGGTATAGCCTACAGACACAGGTATAGCCTACAGACACAGGTATAACCTACAGACACATGTATAGCCTACAGACACAGATATAGCCTACAGACACAGGTATAACCTACAGACACAGGTATAGCCTACAGACACAGGTATAGCCTACAGACACAGGTATAGCCTACAGACACAGGTATAGCCTACAGACACAGGTATAGCCTACAGACACAGGTATAGCCTACAGACACAGGTATAACCTACAGACACAGGTATAGCCTACAGACACAGGTATAGCCTACAGACACAGGTATAGCCTACAGACACAGGTATAGCCTACAGACACAGGTATAGCCTACAGACACAGATATAGCCTACAGACACAGGTATAACTGACAGACAGGTATAGACTACAGACTGGTTTAACTGACAGACACAAGTATAACTGACAGACAGGTATAGACTACTGACTGGTTTAACTGACAGACACAAGTTTAACTGACAAACAGGTATAACTGACAGACACAGGTATAACTGACAGACAGGTATAGACTACAGACTGGTTTAACTGACAGACACAGGTATAACTGACAGACAGGTATAGACTACAGACTGGTTTAACTGACAGACACAGGCATAATTGGCATACAAAAGCATAATTGACAGACACACAGATATAACTGACAGACAATCTGGTTGGACAACAGGAAAGACCACCTCACCTGACTGATCAAATCTTCCGGCACCACAGAGGCTGGAACCAGGGGTCGCCCACCAACAATGACCCCTGACCTGCGACCTCCCCGACTAACATGCACGGCCCGCTGCATCCTGCTGAAGCCTGAAGGTTGGTTGTTGTTGACTCCCCCGCTGGCACTGCTTGTGCTGCCTGGGGCAGCCCCGCTAGCTGCTGAGCCACCACGGGTTGCTGAAGTTGGGTTTGATGTCACCGTTGACCATCTCCTGGACATCAAGACAGCAACAGTAACTATAGGCTACAACATCACACTTGTGTCATCAGAGGTTGTGTAACTACAGGCTACAACATCACGTGTCATCAGAGATTGTGTTAACTACAGGCTACAACATCACATGTGTCATCAGAGGTTGTGTTAACTATAGGCTAGAACATCATGTGTGTCATCAGAGATTGTGTTAACTATAGGTTACAATATGTCATCAGAGATTGTGTAACTATAGGCTACAACATCACACGTGTGTCATCAGAGGTTGTGTTAACTATAGGTTACACTATGTCATCAGAGGTTGTGTTAACTATAGGTTACAACATCACATGTGTGTCATCAGAGGTTTTGTTAACTATAGGTTACACTATGTCATCAGAGGTTGTGTTAACTATAGGTTACACTATGTCATCAGAGGTTGTGTTAACTATAGGTTACAACATCACATGTGTGTCATCAGAGGTTTTGTTAACTATAGGTTACACTATGTCATCAGAGGTTGTGTTAACTATAGGTTACAACATCACACGTGTGTCATCAGAGATTGTGTAACTACAGGGTAGAACACCATGTGTGTCATCAGAGATTGTGTAATCACAGGGTAGAACACCATGTGTGTCATCAGAGATTGTGTAACTACAGGGTAGAACACCATGTGTGTCATCAGAGATTGTGTAACTACAGACTAGAACATCACACGTGTGTCATCATAGGTTGTGTTAACTATAGGGTAGAACATCACGTGTGTCATCAGAGGTTTTGTTAACTACACGTTACAATATGTCATCAGAAATTGTGTAACTATAGGCTACAACACCACACGTGTCATCAGAGGTTTTGTTAACTACACGTTACAATATGTCATCAGAGATTGTGTAACTATAGGTTACAACATCACACGTGTGTCATCAGAGGTTGTGTTAACTATAGACTAGAACACCATGTGTGTCATCAGAGATTGTGTAACTACAGGGTAGAACACCATGTGTGTCATCAGAGATTGTGTAACTACAGGGTAGAACACCATGTGTGTCATCAGAGATTGTGTAACTACAGGGTAGAACACCATGTGTGTCATCAGAGATTGTGTAACTACAGACTAGAACATCACACGTGTGTCATCATAGGTAGTGTTAACTATAGGGTAGAACATCACGTGTGTCATCAGAGGTTTTGTTAACTACACGTTACAATATGTCATCAGAAATTGTGTAACTATAGGCTACAACACCACACGTGTCATCAGAGGTTTTGTTAACTACACGTTACAATATGTCATCAGAGATTGTGTAACTATAGGTTACAACATCACACGTGTGTCATCAGAGGTTGTGTTAACTATAGACTAGAACACCATGTGTGTCATCAGAGATTGTGTAACTACAGGGTAGAACACCATGTGTGTCATCAGAGATTGTGTAACTACAGGGTAGAACACCATGTGTGTCATCAGAGATTGTGTAACTACAGGGTAGAACACCATGTGTGTCATCAGAGATTGTGTAACTATAGGGTAGAACATCACGTGTGTCATCAGAGGTTTTGTTAACTACACGTTACAATATGTCATCAGAAATTGTGTAACTATAGGCTACAACACCACACGTGTCATCAGAGGTTTTGTTAACTACACGTTACAATATGTCATCAGAGACTGTGTAACTATAGGTTACAACATCACACGTGTGTCATCAGAGGTTGTGTTAACTATAGGTTACACTATGTCATCAGAGGTTGTGTTAACTATAGGTTACAACATCACACGTGTGTCATCAGAGATTGTGTAACTACAGGGTAGAACATCACACGTGTGTCATCATAGGTTGTGTTAACTATAGGGTAGAACATCACGTGTGTCATCAGAGATTGTGTAACTACAGACTAGAACATCACGTGTGTCATCAGAGATTGTGTAACTATAGGTTACATCACATGTGTGTCATCAGAGATTGTGTAACTACAGGGTAGAACAACACGTGTGTCATCAGAGGTTTTGTTAACTACACGTTACAATATGTCATCAGAAATTGTGTAACTATAGGCTACAACATCACACGTGTCATCAGAGGTTGTGTAATTATAGGCTACAACACCACACATAAGTCATCAGAGGTTGTGTTAACTATAGGCTACAACATTACACATAAGTCATCAGAGGTTGTGTAACTATAGGCTACAACATCACACACGTGTCATCAGAGGTTGTGTAACTATAGGCTACAACATCACACATGTGTCATCAGAGGTTGTGTAACTATAGGCTGCAACATTACACATGTGTCATCAGAGGTTGTATTAACTATAGGCTACAACATCACATGTGTAATCAGAGGTTTTGTTAACTACAGGTTACATCACACGTGTCATCAGGGGTTATATAATTACTGGCTACATCATACATGTGTCATCAGAGGTTTTATAACTGCAAACCACATGAAAAGAGAGGTTTGATAACTCTGCAAATGACAGATATTTGATAACACTACATATGACATGAGATATTTGATAACACATGATGAGATGTTTGATAACACAGGACATGAGAGGACTGATAACACTACACATGACATGAGAGGTTTGATAACACATGACATGAGAAGTTTTATAACAATACACACAACATGAGGGGTTTGATAACACACATGACATAAGAAGTTTGATAACACTACACATGACATGAGAGGTTTGATAACACGACACATGACATGAGCGGTTTGATAACACTACACATGACATGAGAGGTTTGATAACACAAAACATGAGAAGTTTTATAACAATACACACAACATGAGGGGTTTGATAACACACATGACATGAGAAGTTTGATAACACTACACATGACATGAGAGGTTTGATAACACGACACATGACATGAGCGGTTTGATAACACTACACATGACATGAGAGGTTTGATAACACACGACATGAGAGGTTTGATAACACATGACATGAGAGGTTTGATAACACATGACATGAGAGGTTTGATAATATTATTCATGACATTAGGTTTGATAACATGACATCAGAGGTTTGATAACAAATTATATGAAATTTTGATAACAATACATGATATAAGAGTTTTGATATCTTCATTTCCTCGGGAAGTTTAACCCGGTCAACAAATGCCTGCATAAGTTGGATGTGTCGGCCTAATGGCGCAAGAACGCAGCTCTGCTGTAAACAGACACAACGCAATCACATCTGAAAAGTCTTTGGATGAACGCAGAAGTATCTTCATATCAGATACTATCATACTAGAGTAACCAGTCATTTCTGATACTGTCATACTAGAGTGACCAGTCATATCTGATACTGTCATACTAGAGTGACCAGTCATATCTGATACTGTCATACTAGAGTGACCAGTCATATCTGATACTGTCATACTAGAGTGACCAGTCATATCTGATACTGTCATACTAGAGTGACCAGTCATATCTGATACTGTCATACTAGAGTGACCAGTCACATCTGATACTGCCATACTAGAGTGACCAGTCATATCTGATACTGTCATACTAGAGTGACCAGTCATATCTGATACTGTCATACTAGAGTGACCAGTCATATCTGATACTGCCACACTAGAGTGACCAGTCATATCTGATACTGTCACACTTGAGTGACCAGACATATCTGATACTGTCATACTAGAGTGACCAGTCATATCTGATACTGCCACACTAGAGTGACCAGTCATATCTGATACTGTCACACTTGAGTGACCAGACATATCTGATACTGTCATACTAGAGTGACCAGTCATATTTGATATTATCATATGTGAATGACCAGACATATATGAAACCTGGTTTTAAATAATTATGCACACAAAATGAAAATTCTCAACTGCACAGCCATCTACTCTTTCTAGACACATACACAAACACATTGCTGATATGAATCTAAACTCATGCAAGTATCTTGCGGGCACACTCCACAAACTTAATACCTACAAGCAACCAACCAACGAGGACAAGCAAGCATTATGACCGATGTACTCGGTACGAGAGATAAAGAAAAGTTACCCAGTGGCAGTTGACTGGGCAGCGGCAGATCCCAGGGCATCAGAGACCAGCACGATGGGGCTCTCCATGACCACGGTGCCACTGCGAGCTGTGGTGGAGGTGCGCTCAAGCTTGTCCAGTTTGCTTGGTTTTCTGGCAGTGAGTTGTCACAAATTCATTAGAGTCATGTATGTGAAGGAAGCATACAACTACATACACACAACACATCAGTGACAAACATCAACACATCAATATCAAACTAAGATGAATTCAACATAACAGCAACATCAAATATAATCAACAATCAAGTAAATCAACAAACAATCAATCAGAAGTCCACTCACGGCTTGGTATCCGACTTGCTGAGGTCCAGCCTGTCCGTGGCAATGTAGTAGGCAACCCTGCAGATTCTTCCATCCTGGGAGAGGAGAGG
Organism: Cepaea nemoralis; assembly: GCA_014155875.1. Classification (NCBI taxonomy): domain Eukaryota; kingdom Metazoa; phylum Mollusca; class Gastropoda; order Stylommatophora; family Helicidae; genus Cepaea; species Cepaea nemoralis. Next base: position 27,266 of record JACEFZ010020380.1, read on the forward strand.
ATAAAACAAATGAAGTCTTCCAACAAACTGTGATCAACACACACACACACACACACACACACAGACTTCCGGTCGCAAACATGGCTGTTAGGTGTTGAACCATTAAGGCCTCTGGCGTGTTTATGCTTGCAGCTACGGTTTGTAATCGCATTTTCCTCATGTTGGACTGGTAGTACATAGTTCCGTCGCCCTGCTACTGAGTGAGTGCGTGGGTGACACTGTGAGCTGGGAAATTCGCGGGGAATGCTTTTACATCTGTCCTGTACAGTGACCTGCATGTTCGGAACAATGGCTATCGGTTGTTGCTGAATAGACTGATTTGCCTTTTCGGTTCATTTTCAGTCCAGCAAGTGTATGAGTGGAGTAGGAAGTTCCAAAACTTGTCGGTCCAATGAAGAGGTACAGCAGGTGGTGCATGAGCGGTTACACATGCGACCAAATGAATTTTTGTCTACAGGAATCAAAGTACTGTATTGGCGCTGGAGGACTTGCACTGAATGCAGTGGTGACTACATCAAAAAATTAAACATTTGTTTACTTTTTCAGAATATACTCTCTCTCTCTCTCTCTCTCTCTCTCTCTCAGGCCAAAGCCACACATCCTCATATCTCAACAGAATCTGCATCAAAGCACTGCAGGGAAGTGGCTAGATGTCCAGTCCCCCACAGCAGGCATCAGAGCATGATGCTGCCACTGCAGGGAAGCGGTTAGATGTCCAGTCCCCCACAGCAGGCATCAGAGCATGATGCTGCCACTGCAGGGAAGCGGTTAGATGTCCTGTCCCCCACAGCAGGCATCAATGCATGATGCTGCCACTGCAGGGAAGCGGTTAGATGTCCAGTCCCCCACAGCAGGCATCAGAGCATGATGCTGCCACTGCAGGGAAGCGGTTAGATGTCCAGTCCCCCACAGCAGGCATCAGAGCATGATGCTGCCACTGCAGGGAAGTGGTTAGATGTCCAGTCCCCCACAGCAGGCATCAGTGCATGATGCTGCGACTACAGGGAAGTGGTTAGATGCCCAGTCCCCCACAGCAGGCATCAGAGCATGATGCTGCCACCGCAGGGAAGCGGTTAGATGCCCAGTCCCCCACAGCAGGCATCAGTGCATGATGCTGCCACCGCAGGGAAGTGGTTAGATGTCCAGTCCCCCACAGCAGGCATCAGTGCATGATGCTGCCACTGCAGGGAAGTGGTTAGATGTCCAGTCCCCCACAGCAGGCATCAGTGCATGATGCTGCCACTGCAGGGAAGTGGTTAGATGTCCAGTCCCCCACAGCAGGCATCAGTGCATGATGCTGCCACTGCAGGGAAGTGGTTAGATGTCCAGTCCCCCACAGCAGGTATCAGAGCATGATGCTGCCACTGCAGGGAAGTGGTTAGATGTCCAGTCCCCCACAGCAGGCATCAGAGCATGATGCTGCCACTGCAGGGAAGTGGTTAGATGTCCAGTCCCCCACAGCAGGCATCAGTGCATGATGCTGCCACTGCAGGGAAGTGGTTAGATGTCCAGTCCCCCACAGCAGGCATCAGAGCATGATGCTGCCACTGCAGGGAAGTGGTTAGATGTCCAGTTCCCCACAGCAGGCATCAGTGCATGATGCTGCCACTGCAGCTAACTATAACAACAGAATCAAAGATAGCTGTTGCTGCTTCTTTTTCTTCTTCCTCCTCCTGCTTCTTCTTTCTCTTATTTATCCTTCTTGCATTTCTTTTTTTTTGTTCCTCTTCTACTCCACGTATTTCTTCTTATTTTTTTTCTTCTTCTTGTGCTGCTACTTCATCTTCTTCCCCTTCTTTCTTCTCTTGCTGCTGCTAGTTACAGCTGTGACAAAGAATATTTCTTCTCTTGCTGCTGCTAGTTACAGCTGTGACAAACAAGAATATTTCTTCTCTTGCTGCTGCTAGTTACAGCTGTGACAAAGAATATTTCTTCTCTTGCTGCTGCTAGTTACAGCTGTGACAAACAAGAATATTTCTTCTCTTGCTGCTGCTAGTTACAGCTGTGACAAAGAATATTTCTTCTCTTGCTGCTGCTAGTTACAGCTGTGACAAACAAGAATATTTCTTCTCTTGCTGCTGCTAGTTACAGCTGTGACAAAGAATATTTCTTCTCTTGCTGCTGCTAGTTACAGCTGTGACAAAGAAGAATATTTCTTCTCTTGCTGCTGCTAGTTACAGCTGTGACAAAGAATATTTCTTCTCTTGCTGCAGCTAGTTACAGCTGCGACAAAGAAGAATATTTCTTCTCTTGCTGCTGCTAGTTACAGCTGTGACAAAGAATATTTCTTCTCTTGCTGCAGCTAGTTACAGCTGTGACAAAGAATATTTCTTCTCTTGCTGCTGCTAGTTACAGCTGTGACAAACAAGAATATTTCTTCTCTTGCTGCTGCTAGTTACAGCTGTGACAAAGAATATTTCTTCTCTTGCTGCTGCTAGTTACAGCTGTGACAAACAAGAATATTTCTTCTCTTGCTGCTGCTAGTTACAGCTGTGACAAACAAGAATATTTCTTCTCTTGCTGCTGCTAGTTACAGCTGTGACAAAGAATATTTCTTCTCTTGCTGCAGCTAGTTACAGCTGCGACAAAGAAGAATATTTCTTCTCTTGCTGCTGCTAGTTACAGCTGTGACAAACAAGAATATTTCTTCTCTTGCTGCTGCTAGTTACAGCTGTGACAAACAAGAATATTTCTTCTCTTGCTGCTGCTAGTTACAGCTGTGACAAAGAATATTTCTTCTCTTGCTGCTGCTAGTTACAGCTGCGACAAACAAGAATATTTCTTCTCTTGCTGCTGCTAGTTACAGCTGTGACAAAGAATATTTCTTCTCTTGCTGCTGCTAGTTACAACTGTGACAAACAAGAATATTTCTTCTCTTGCTGCTGCTAGTTACAGCTGCGACAAACAAGAATATTTCTTCTCTTGCTGCTGCTAGTTACAGCTGTGACAAACAAGAATATTTCTTCTCTTGCTGCTGCTAGTTACAGCTGTGACAAAGAATATTTCTTCTCTTGCTGCTGCTAGTTACAGCTGTGACAAAGAATATTTCTTCTCTTGCTCCTGCTAGTTACAGCTGTGACAAACAAGAATATTTCTTCTCTTGCTGCTGCTAGTTACAGCTGTGACAAAGAATATTCTTCTCTTGCTGCTGCTAGTTTACAGCTGTGACAAACAAGAATATTTCTTCTCTTGCTGCTGCTAGTTACAGCTGTGACAAAGAATATTTCTTCTCTTGCTCCTGCTAGTTACAGCTGTGACAAACAAGAATATTTCTTCTCTTGCTGCTGCTAGTTACAGCTGTGACAAAGAATATTTCTTCTCTTGCTGCAGCTAGTTACAGCTGTGACAAAGAATATTTCTTCTCTTGCTGCTGCTAGTTACAGCTGTGACAAACAAGAATATTTCTTCTCTTGCTGCTGCTAGTTACAGCTGTGACAAAGAATATTTCTTCTCTTGCTGCAGCTAGTTACAGCTGTGACAAACAAGAATATTTCTTCTCTTGCTGCTGCTAGTTACAGCTGTGACAAAGAATATTTCTTCTCTTGCTGATGCTAGTTACAGCTGTGACAAACAAGAATATTTCTTCTCTTGCTGCTGCTAGTTACAGCTGTGACAAAGAATATTTCTTCTCTTGCTCCTGCTAGTTACAGCTGTGACAAACAAGAATATTTCTTCTCTTGCTGCTGCTAGTTACAGCTGTGACAAACAAGAATATTTCTTCTCTTGCTGCTGCTAGTTACAGCTGTGACAAAGAATATTTCTTCTCTTGCTCCTGCTAGTTACAGCTGTGACAAACAAGAATATTTCTTCTCTTGCTGCTGCTAGTTACAGCTGTGACAAACAAGAATATTTCTTCTCTTGCTGCTGCTAGTTACAGCTGTGACAAAGAATATTTCTTCTCTTGCTGCAGCTAGTTACAGCTGCGACAAAGAAGAATATTTCTTCTCTTGCTGCTGCTAGTTACAGCTGTGACAAACAAGAATATTTCTTCTCTTGCTGCTGCTAGTTACAGCTGTGACAAACAAGAATATTTCTTCTCTTGCTGCTGCTAGTTACAGCTGTGACAAAGAATATTTCTTCTCTTGCTGCTGCTAGTTACAGCTGTGACAAACAAGAATATTTCTTCTCTTGCTGCTGCTAGTTACAGCTGTGTCAAAGAATATTTCTTCTCTTGCTGCTGCTAGTTACAGCTGCGACAAACAAGAATATTTCTTCTCTTGCTGCTGCTAGTTACAGCTGTGACAAAGAATATTTCTTCTCTTGCTCCTGCTAGTTACAGCTGCGACAAACAAGAATATTTCTTCTCTTGCTGCAGCTAGTTACAGCTGTGACAAAGAATATTTCTTCTCTTGCTGCTGCTAGTTACAGCTGTGACAAACAAGAATATTTCTTCTCTTGCTGCTGCTAGTTACAGCTGTGACAAAGAATATTTCTTCTCTTGCTGCTGCTAGTTACAGCTGTGACAAAGAATATTTCTTCTCTTGCTCCTGCTAGTTACAGCTGTGACAAACAAGAATATTTCTTCTCTTGCTCCTGCTAGTTACAGCTGTGACAAACAAGAATATTTCTTCTCTTGCTGCTGCTAGTTACAGCTGTGACAAAGAATATTTCTTCTCTTGCTACTGCTAGTTACAGCTGTGACAAAGAAGAATATTTCTTCTCTTGCTGCTGCTAGTTACAGCTGTGACAAAGAATATTTCTTCTCTTGCTGCTGCTAGTTACAGCTGTGACAAACAAGAATATTTCTTCTCTTGCTGCTGCTAGTTACAGCTGTGACAAAGAATATTTCTTCTCTTGCTGCTGCTAGTTACAGCTGTGACAAACAAGAATATTTCTTCTCTTGCTGCTGCTAGTTACAGCTGTGACAAAGAATATTTCTTCTCTTGCTGCTGCTAGTTACAGCTGTGACAAACAAGAATATTTCTTCTCTTGCTGCTGCTAGTTACAGCTGTGACAAACAAGAATATTTCTTCTCTTGCTGCTGCTAGTTACAGCTGTGACAAACAAGAATATTTCTTCTCTTGCTGCTGCTAGTTACAGCTGTGACAAACAAGAATATTTCTTCTCTTGCTGCAGCTAGTTACAGCTGTGACAAACAAGAATATTTCTTCTCTTGCTGCTGCTAGTTACAGCTGTGACAAACAAGAATATTTCTTCTCTTGCTGCTGCTAGTTACAGCTGTGGACAAACAAGAATATTTCTTCTCTTGCTGCTGCTAGTTACAGCTGTGACAAACAAGAATATTTCTTCTCTTGCTGCTGCTAGTTACAGCTGTGACAAACAAGAATATTTCTTCTCTTGCTGCTGCTAGTTACAGCTGTGACAAACAAGAATATTTCTTCTCTTGCTGCTGCTAGTTACAGCTGTGACAAACAAGAATATTTCTTCTCTTGCTGCTGCTAGTTACAGCTGTGACAAACAAGAATATTTCTTCTCTTGCTGCTGCTAGTTACAGCTGTGACAAACAAGAATATTTCTTCTCTTGCTGCTGCTAGTTACAGCTGTGACAAACAAGAATATTTCTTCTCTTGCTGCTGCTAGTTACAGCTGTGACAAACAAGAATATTTCTTCTCTTGCTGCTGCTAGTTACAGCTGTGACAAACAAGAATATTTCTTCTCTTGCTGCTGCTAGTTACAGCTGTGACAAAGAATATTTCTTCTCTTGCTGCTGCTAGTTACAGCTGTGACAAACAAGAATATTTCTTCTCTTGCTGCAGCTAGTTACAGCTGTGACAAAGATGAATATTTCTTCTCTTGCTGCTACTAGTTACAGCTGTGACAAACAAGAAATATTAAACCAGCCACAGAGCGGTTGCACGTCGTCTTGATTCTGACGGCAACAGATTATAAGAACACCCAGGGACAACTAACCTCTCGGAGCAGTGCGACGTGACTTGGGCCAATGGCACACTGAGTGATGGTCATGCTGTTCAGGGAACTCAGAGCTGAGGGTGCAGTAAAACCATGTCGGGTGAACTTCTCGGACACCTCTCTCAACCTGGCAATGTACAAAGTTGTGACAGTAATCACTGATACCTGACACAAATAATAGCTCCAGCAAAAGCAAACGTCAAATAAGAACCAGGAAATCTGTTTGCTCGACTGTATTTTACTGTCCGATAATGCTGCATGTCCTTTGCAGGTCATTGCTATCAACCCCAACCCCTAGTCGGGCAATATTATGTTCAGTAGTTTGCCACTGCTTTCTAAACGAGAAAATGTTGAAGTCCAACTGACCAGAGGAGAAAACAATTCTGTTACCCCCATTTAATAATTATCTTTTATATAATAATCAACTCTTGTCAAGCATCCTGCCACTTCCTAAGCCAGAACATTGTGTGAATCAGTCTTGCCACATCCTACATCAGAACATGGCATTTTCATTCCCTAGCAATTTTTAAACATTTTCACAGATTATTGTTCAATCACAATGACCGGCTTCCATGCAAACACCAGTCTCAATGAGAATGAGCTGCTTTCATGCAAACACCACACTCTGTGAGAATGAGCTGCTTTCATGCAAACACCAGACTCAGTGAGAATGAGCCACTTTCATGCAAACACCAGACTCGACAAGAATGAGCCGCTTTCATGCAAACATCAGACTCAGCGAGATTCAGTGGCACTTATGCCAACATCACTCATGGTGCATACTTGTTGCTGTGGTAAAGATGTTAGTGTAACAATACAGGCCAACATAATTTGCTGTTTGGAGGTAAAGTGTTTCGACTGCACATCGGTGATCTCTATCACATCAGTCATACATATGCACATAAGTATGAACACACATACATAGCCATGCTGTGTTAAGGAATTACACTATAGCTGATGGACTGTCACAAGTGACTTGTAAAATAACTACCTTTCATACTAATGATACGCATAGTGTTTCAGTCAGAATGATAAGCAGTGTTTCACAGTCAGAATGAAATGCATAGTGTTTCACATTCAGAATGATATGTATAGTTGCTTGCTTGCTTGCGTTCGTTGGCTTGAGCTCCAAAGCGAAGTCCTGTATGTCGAATGAAGGCATCCTGTTGTCCAACATCAGTGTGATGTCATACAGGACCTGAGGTTTGCGCAAGTATCCGTTGTCCCATGTCTGGCTTATTGATGTGCAGACTGGTGGTTCCTCGCCGTACAGGCAGACACTCCGACTTCGATGGAATATGCATAGTGTTTCAGTCAGAATGATATGCATAGTGTTTCACAGTCAGAATATGCACAGTGTTTCAGTCAGAATGATAAGAATGTCTCACAGTCAGAATGATATGCATAGTGTTTCAGTCAGAATGATATGCATAGTGTTTCAGTCAGAATGATATGCATAGTGTTTCAGTCAGAATGATATGCATAGTGTTTCACAGTCAGAATGATACGCATAGTGTTTCAGTCAAAATTACATGTATAGTGTTTCACAGTCAAAATGATATGTGTAGTGTTTCAGTCAAAATTACATGTATAGTGTTTCACAGTCAAAATGATATGCATAGTGTTTCACAGTCAGAATGATATGCATAGTGTTTCACAGTCAGAATGATATGCATAGTGTTTCACAGTCAGAATGATATGCATAGTGTTTCAGTCAGAATGATATGCATAGTGTTTCACAGTCAGAATATACTGCACTATAATATGTTTATGTAATCAATATCTGCAATTTAATACGTTCATGTAATCAAATCTCTGCAATTTAATACGTTCATGTAATCAAATCTCTGCAATTTAATACGTTCATGTAATCAATCTCTGCAATTTAATATGTTCATGTTGCAATTTAATACTTTCATGTAATCAATCTCTGCAATTTCATACGTTCATGTAATCAATCGCCACAAACCCCGCAGAAGTCGGATGTGTCGGCCTAACGGCGCAAGAACGCAGCTCTGCTGTAAACAAGCACAACGCAGTCACATTCGGAAAAAAAATCCGGATGAACGCAGAAGAAAAAGAAGAATCGCCACAAACTACAAGACGTTTATGCAATCAATCAGCATAAATGCTTGTGATAATTATAATCCTGCATGCCAGGACCACACATTAGTTAGTTGCATGCGGTTTGTAAATTATTCTTTATATACATTTTTTTTCCACTTATTCTTGGTGATCATTCTGATGTCTTGTTACTGACTGATGACAATCATAATGATCCTGCTGTGGTACTAATGAAATCTTCAATAAGGATTTTGCAATTAACCTCAGCCAAACATTCACTTTCAAACTAATATTCCTGACATATAATTTGTTCAATATTTAGAACTTCTTCTTCTTCTTCTGCTGTTTTCATCCGGAGTGTTTTTTCAGACGTAATTGTGGTGTGTCTGTTATGCGCCCTTGGGCCAAAACCCTTAGGCCAACACATCCGACTTTTGCGTGCATGTTTTAACCAGGTTAGCATTCCTGGGGGACTCTCACTGTTGTGGTGTCGTCCACATCCCATCTGGTCAAGTTAGAATGGTCGAAGACTTTACGGTTAGCCCTCAAGGGAAGGCAGGGGCAGTCCATGGAATTTTCCGCCATCCAAGGAGGCTTCCATAGATGCAGAGCCGACACATAGCGCTCTGGTACTGGGCTCACCCAAGGACTTGCCACGTCCTGCACATGGCTGCTTTAATTCCTCACTTCCATGTATTGGACTTTTCATTCGCCACAGGCCACTCCTGCTCAAACCAAGAACGGTCAGTCTGCAGACGACTTCCACTCAGCGAGCTTTCTGTTCGAACGTGTACAGACACTGTGCCTGGAAAACTAGATAGTCAGAGCTGTTCCGTCCAGAAAACTAGATAGTCAGAGCTGTTCCGGGCACAAGGGACATTTCACTCTAACAGTTTTTACGTTGTGCCACTTTATTTGCAACCTTTCGGCAGGCACATCCCGACTTCTGCGAGCGTTTTTACGAGTTTGCCTTCCCGGGGTTTCAAGGGACATTAGACCCTTACTGTTGTGGTGTTGCCCACATCTCAGCTGGTCACGGTAGAACGGTCAGAGACATCATGGTCAACCCTCAAGGGAAGGCAGGGGCAGACCATGGGCATTCCCCGCTATCCAAAGAGGCTTCCATAATTGCAGAGCCAGCACATAGTACTCAGATTGGCTCACCCGAGGAATCACCACATCCTGCTCATGGCTGCTTTAATTACTCACTTCCATGTACTGGGCATTTCGTTCGCCACTGGCCACTCCCTGCACAAAGCAGAGACGGTCAGTCTGCAGATGACATCCACTCAGCAAGCTTTCGCTTCAGGCTTCCATGTCATGGATTCAGCCAAGTGTTCCATTTCGTGTTAATGAGGCGTTTTTCTACCTTAATTTGCAGACGGCATCCAATATTTAGAACTAATTTCTTCACTTCATCTGTTAATTTGAATATCAGCAAACAGATATAAAAAGAATACACAATTGTTAACTGTATCAAAGTAAAGAGTTTATGAAATGTACAGTTGATGTGGTTCGAAATGAATCCTGTAAACAACTGTGTGTCTCTACTGGTCAGTTGATGTGGTTGGAAATAGTTAGTCAGTTCCAACTTCACAGCAACGGGTCGTCCCCATTATGCTCCATTCCTGTGCCAGTGAATATCACACAAAATGCTCCCCACTGCCCAATGTGAAAAGTGGAAAAGACAGGAGTCTCGACAAACAACAGCCCGCACAGATACACTGTGCATAATGCCGCCACCAGAATGTCAACACACCAGTCCCCCACGAAACACCCAATTCATCTCTGATGGAATCGGCAGTCATTTTCCTATCTGGATGTTTCCTAGATGTTCACCCACACAGTCCACGAAAATACAGTTCATCACCGACGGCAGTGGCAGTCAACCAGAAGCCCAGCAGCCACGCATTTCTGCATAAGGCAAAAATCTGTCAACTCTGGGACATAGCCACCTGCCATCGCTCCGAACATGCCGTCACGTTCCAAAAAAAAACAACTTGGGCAGATTCAAAAGCACCTCACACGAAACCCACAGCTCACAGTGTCGCGCCACGCACGCACTCAGTAGCAGGGCGACGGAACCATAAAGCCTCCTTAGTCGCCTCTTACGACATGCATGGTAGGCTACAGTGTTGCTATTCTTTGCTCCCCTTATGGGCCCCGGCAACACTTTGTGTCTACACTGGTCAGTTGATGTGGTTGGAAATGAATCCTGTAAACAACTCTGTGTCTACACTGGTCAGTTGGACTTCAATGCGGACTCCTCGCTGAGACAGCTCGTAGCAAACTACTAAATCTACTGAACGTAAAATTGCCTGGTACATCAACCTGTGGTTGGGGTTGACAGCGACGTCCTGCCAAGGACAGGCAACATTTGACAGAAGACAGTTTTAACTGTTAAGTGTATTCAGGTCCGGTTATTTGAGCTCTACAATTGCCTTGTATCTACTGGAGTGAAGTTGATGTAGAGACTTGACCAGGCCCATGACCAAGATACGATCTTCATGGATGCCGCTGCAGAGCTGCCCTCCCCTTCTTTGCTCAATGCTCAGAAATCAACAGGGGTGTGCAAGGCTGATACTGAGCACCCATGGAATCCTGAGTTGGAGTAATGGCACCGGAACTTCACATCTTCAGACAGGTTGATTAGAATGTAACCAGGTCATAATACAGCATCCACATACTGACTTGCTGGGACTAGATCTACACTGGTCATGTTCCTTCCACTGGCTGTGGGTATTTCATTGTCAGTAGACTCTGGTCATGTTCCTGGTTGTGGGTATTTCATTGTCAGTAGACTGGTCATGTTCCTGGTTGTGAGTATTTCATTGTCAGTAGACTCTGGTCACATTCCTGGTTGTGGGTATTTCATTGTCAGTAGACTCTGGTCATGTTCCTGGTTGTGGGTATTTCATTGTCAGTAGACTCTGGTCATGTTCCTGGTTGTGGGTATTTCATTGTCAGTAGACTCTAGTCATGTTCCTGGTTGTGGGTATTTCATTGTCAGTAGACTCTGGACATGTTCCTGGTTGTGGGTATTTCATTGTCAGTAGACTGGTCATGTTCCTGGTTGTGGGTATTTCATTGTCAGTAGACTCTGATCATATTCCTGGTTGTGGGTATTTCATTGTCAGTAGACTCTGGTCATATTCCTGGTTGTGGGTATTTCATTGTCAGTAGACTCTGGTCATGTTCCTGGTTGTGGGTATTTCATTGTCAGTAGACTCTGGTCATGTTCCTGGTTGTGGGTATTTCATTGTCAGTAGACTCTAGTCATGTTCCTGGTTGTGGGTATTTCATTGTCAGTAGACTCTGGACATGTTCCTGGTTGTGGGTATTTCATTGTCAGTAGACTGGTCATGTTCCTGGTTGTGGGTATTTCATTGTCAGTAGACTGGTCATGTTCCTGGTTGTGGGTATTTCATTGTCAGCAGACTATGGTCATGTTCCTGGCTGTGGGTATTTCATTGTCAGTAGACTCTGGTCATGTTCCTTCCACTGGTTGTGGATATTTCATTATCAGTAGACTCTGGTCATGTTCCTGGCTGTGGGTATTTCATTGTCAGTAGACTCTGGTCATGTTCCTGGTTGTGGTATTTCATTGTCAGTAGACTCTGGTCATGTTTCTTCCACTGACTGGGTATTTCATTGTCAGTAGACTCTGGACATGTTCCTGGTTGTGGGTATTTCATTGTCAGTAGACTGGTCATGTTCCTGGTTGTGGGTATTTCATTGTCAGTAGACTCTGATCATATTCCTGGTTGTGGGTATTTCATTGTCAGTAGACTCTGGTCATATTCCTGGTTGTGGGTATTTCATTGTCAGTAGACTCTGGTCATGTTCCTGGTTGTGAGTATTTCATTGTCAGTAGACTCTGGTCATGTTCCTGGTTGTGGGTATTTCATTGTCAGTAGACTCTAGTCATGTTCCTGGTTGTGGGTATTTCATTGTCAGTAGATTGGTCATGTTCCTGGTTGTGGGTATTTCATTGTCAGTAGACTGGTCATGTTCCTGGTTGTGGGTATTTCATTGTCAGCAGACTATGGTCATGTTCCTGGCTGTGGGTATTTCATTGTCAGTAGACTCTGGTCATGTTCCTTCCACTGGTTGTGGATATTTTATTATCAGTAGACTCTGGTCATGTTCCTGGCTGTGGGTATTTCATTGTCAGTAGACTCTGGTCATGTTCCTGGTTGTGGTATTTCATTGTCAGTAGACTCTGGTCATGTTTCTTCCACTGACTGGGTATTTCATTGTCAGTAGACTCTGGTCATGTTCCTGGTTGTGGGTATTTCATTGTCAGTAGACTCTGGTCATGTTCCTGGTTGTGGGTATTTCATTGTCAGCAGACTCTGGTCATGTTCCTGGCTGTGGGTATTTCATTTTCAGTAGACTCTGGTCATGTTCCTGGTTGTGGGTATTTCATTGTCAGTAGACTCTAGTCATGTTCCTGGTTGTGGGTATTTCATTGTCAGTAGACTCTGGACATGTTCCTGGTTGTGGGTATTTCATTGTCAGTAGACTGGTCATGTTCCTGGTTGTGGGTATTTCATTGTCAGTAGACTGGTCATGTTCCTGGTTGTGGGTATTTCATTGTCAGCAGACTCTGGTCATGTTCCTGGCTGTGGGTATTTCATTGTCAGTAGACTCTGGTCATGTTCCTTCCACTGGTTGTGGATATTTCATTGTCAGTAGACTCTGGTCATGTTCCTGGCTGTGGGTATTTCATTGTCAGTAGACTCTGGTCATGTTCCTGGTTGTGGTATTTCATTGTCAGTAGACTCTGGTCATGTTTCTTCCACTGACTGGGTATTTCATTGTCAGCAGACTCTGGTCATGTTCCTGGTTGTGGGTATTTCATTGTCAGTAGACTCTGGTCATATTTCTTCCACTGATTGTGGGTATTTCATTGTCAGTAGACTGGTCATGTTCCTTCCACTGGCTGTGGGTATTTCATTGTCAGTAGACTCTGGTCACGTACCTTCCACTGGTTGTGGGTATTTCATTGTCAGTAGACTCTGGTCACGTACCTTCCACTGGTTGTGGGTATTTCATTGTCAGTAGACTCTGGTCATGTTCCTGGTTGTGGGTATTTCATTGTCAGTAGACTCTGGTCATATTTCTTCCACTGGTTGTGGGTATTTCATTGTCAGTAGACTCTGGTCATGTACCTTCCACTGGCTGTGGGTATTTCATTGTCAGTAGACTCTGGTCACGTACCTTCCACTGGTTGTGGGTATTTCATTGTCAGTAGACTCTGGTCATGTTCCTGGTTGTGGTATTTCAATGTCAGTAGACTCTGGTCATGTTCCTGGCTGTGGGTATTTCATTGTCAGCAGACTCTAGTCATGTTCCTGGTTGTGGTATTTCATGGTCAGTAGACTCTGGTCATGTTTCTTCCACTGGCTGTGGGTATTTCATTGTCAGTAGACTCTGGACATGTTCCTTCCACTGGTAGTGGGTATTTCATTGTCAGTAGACTGGTCATGTTCCTTCCACTGGTTGTGGGTATTTCATTGTCAGTAGACTGGTCATGTTCCTTCCACTGGTTGTGGGTATTTCATTGTCAGTAGACTGGTCATGTTCCTGGTTGTGGGTATTTCATTGTCAGTTGACACTGGTCATGTTCCTTCCACTGGCTGTGGGTATTTCATTGTCAGTAGACTGGTCATGTTCCTTCCACTGGTTGTGGGTATTTCATTGTCAGTAGACTGGACATGTTCCTTCCACTGGTTGTGTGTATTTCATTGTCAGTAAACTCTGGTCATGTTCCTTCCACTGATTGCGGGTATTTCATTGTCAGTAGACTGGTCACATACCTTCCACTGGTTGTGGGTATTTCATTGTCAGTAAACTCTGGTCATGTTCCTTCCACTGATTGTGGGTATTTCATTGTCAGTAGACTGGTCACATACCTTCCACTGGTTGTAGGTATTTCATTGTCAGTAGACTCTGGTCACTTACCTTCCACTGGTTGTGGGTATTTCATTGTCAGTAGACTATAGTCATGTTTCTTCCTCCGGTTGTGGGTATTTCATTGTCAGTAGACTATAGTCATGTTCCTTCCTCTGGTTGTGGGTATTTCATTGTCAGTTGACTCTGGCCATGTTCCTTGAGACTATAGTGGCCAGTCTCTCTGGCCGAGGGGTTACAACACTTTCTCCGTAATCCCGTTTATCACGCAGTCTCGTAGCGGGCGAGAACTGGGAGCGGTTCATCCACCACTGGTGACTTGCGGGATAACTGAGCCAGCCGCTCAGAAAGCAATGGCAAACTACTGAGCGTAATCTTGCCAAGAAATCAACAGACAGCTGAAAGATGCTGCTGTTGACAGCGATGTCCTGTAAAGGATATGCAGAAAAAAAAAAAAAAATAGTCATGTTCCTTCCTCTGGTTGTGGGTATTTCATTGTCAGTAGACTCTGGTTATGTTGCTTCCACTCGTTACGGATATTTCATTGTTAGTACACTCTAACACAACGCCAGAGGATACAGCTAAATAAAACGTGACCATCCACAATCACAAACCAGTGGTTAGTGGACAAACTCAAACTGGACTACACTACACTTTACTCTGTATATTGAACTGGTGTTATGAATATCCTAGTTAACAGAGATAATGTTAAAAATAAGAAATGTCTAAGAACAACATTTAGTAACTATTAATAGCAATTGAAAATAAATAACTGGAAACACCACAATAAATATATCTTCGATAACCGCAAGCATGACGATTCAAGTCGGTCCCGACACCATTTTTATTTTTATCGAGAATACATGACTTTTTGTTTAAATAGATTAACTAAAAACATACTTGTCGATTAGCTGATCGTCGTTCCCTGGTAACGGCTGAACAACTAAGTGTAATGAAGTCATCGTGTGTAATTATAAATGAAAACACTTATATACAACAAAATGCTCGATGTAGATTCTCAGAAAAGATCAGTTGCTTTCGTCAAGTGACAATCAAACACGGCAGATACGCCATATTGGGATCTGTGCGGCCCGCAGCAAATGTGCTCTCTGCTCCCATTGGCTGAATGTCAGAAATACGCATGACTTAACTGCCAGCCTGGGCGAGCACATACCAGGGTATTGATTGGCCTTCACATGCGTGCATGGTACACTCGCTATATGATCTGTATGGATGTAGCCATCTGACGGGAGTGTCCATGGATCTACCAGCACATACCAGGGTATTGATTGGCCTTCACATGCGTGCATGGTACACTCGCTATATGATCTGTATGGATGTAGCCATCTGACGGGAGTGTCCATGGATCTACCAGCACATACCAGGGTATTTATTGGCCTTCATACACTCGCTACATGATCTTTATGGATGTAGCCATCTGACGGGAATGTCCTTGGAACTACCAGCACGTACCAGGGTATTGATTGGCCTTCATACACTCGCTATATGATCTTTATGGGTTTAGCCATCTGACGGTGCTCTAACGTGTATACGAGCAAGATTGCAAACTTAGAAGCACCAGGGGTTGGAAGGATACTAACATTTGCAGATGATATTCTTGCATATAAGCAGGGGAGAGATGGGGAGAAAATAGCCCAGGACCTACAGGCGGCAGTAGACAAAAGTGATTGACTGGTGCACTGAAATGGGTGTTGTCATTCACCCAGAAAAGGCAGCTGTTTTGTGGTACTCTCTGGACATCAGGATTGTGAGAGCTGATGTTCCAAGCCTCACGATAGATGGTAGAAGCGTCAACAGAGAGAACAAACTGAAGTATCTGGGAATCACATTTGACAGGAGCCTGTTCTTCAAGGACCATGCGGAGATGGTTGTGACAAGATCTCAAAAGGGACTCAACGCACAATGGACACAGAGCAGAGAATGCTTTTCAGACTATACCAGCACTTGATCCTCTCAGCGATTGATTATGGACTAGGACTGCTCACTGTCTCAAAGAGTCAGCTGGTGAGATCGTAGCTTATACAGAAAGAGGTTATGCGGGTAATTCTGGGATGCACCAGAGACACCCCAGTAGTGTTTATGCGTTACATCCTTGATCTGCCGACTGTTGCTGATAGGCTCAAGGTGATGCAGGCGAAGGCATACCTCAGAGTAGCTGCTGACACAGATCACCCGTTGCATGAGGCGCTGGACGCCGTTAAGGGCCAGCGACTGATAAGATGGAAATCATGGATGGCTCAGGTGGAGGATACGATCAGACAGGTGTGCCCCTTGGAGAACATTAGGCGAGGAGAGGAGTGGGTCAGAGTGCCAGCGGAGCAGTCAGACTTGTCTTCTTCTTCTTCTTCTTCAGCTTTCCTAGCCATTGAGGTTCTTTGCTGCAGATACAATCCGTCTCCATTCGTCTCTCTGGTGGACCTTCTCTTGCCAGACGTTGATTCCAAGTGCTTGTAGGTCTGTACATGTATTATCTCTCCACCGTCTTCTTGGTCTACCTCGGGGTCTACGGTCATTTATTTCCTGAGTGTAAGCGAGTTTTGTTTCCCTATTATCTTCCATTCTTTCTATATGCCCCAGCCATTGTAGTCTATTAGCCTTCATGATACCAGTGATTAGTGGGGACTTAAACAGATCATAAATGTCTTTGTTACTTCTTCTTTTCCACTCTCCACTTTGTGTATCCTGGGTTCAAAGATGCGTCTTAAAATTTTGTTCTCAAAGGTTTGTAACAAGGCTTCGTCTCCTTTCGTTGTACTCCAGGTTTCAGAGCCATACAGCACAACTGGTCTGATCAGTGTTTTGTATATTGTGATTTTGGTGCTACGAGATAGCGCCTTTGATTTTAGTAGATGTTGTAGTGCATAGTATGTCTTATTTCCAGAGTTGATTCTAGTTTGTATTTCTTCCCTTATGATGTTGGAGCTGTTGAAGATTGTACCCAGGTATTTGTATGTTTCCGTTCTTTTAATGGTCATATTATCTATTTTTTATATGTGGCCAGAGTTTTTAGCCATTCCGTCTCTTGAAATTACCATATATTCTGTCTTATCTTGGTTGATAACCAGCCCCAATCTGTTGGGCTTTTTCCTTTGGCAGAGTTATAATCACACTGAGCCGGGAGTGCAGGGAGTGGCCAGCAGGGGCCACGGAAGTGGAAATCCAGCGACTAATTCAGGATAATGCTCGCCCGGGTGATGTGATTATCTACACAGATGGCTCGGTGTTGAGAGGTAGTAGAAGTGCCTGGGGTTTCTTGGCAAAGGCTAATGGTCGACGTTTGGTGCTCGAGAGCCTGGCATATGATACCACAACCTCTAGCTTAAGAATGGAGGTGGAGCAGCCAGTGCAGCTTTCCGCTGGATGGAGAATACTTCTTCTTCTGCTGCTGCGTTCATCCGGAGTTATTTTTTTAGGACGTGATTGCGTTGTGTCTGTTTACAGCAGAGCTGCGTTCTTGCGCCATTAGGCCGACACATCCGACTTCTGCGGGCATTTGTTGACCGGGTTAACCTTCCCTGGGGATAGAGAATACGATACACACACACACATCGTAATTGTATCTGACTCAGAAAGCATGCTGAGTAGGGTGAGGACTGGCAAGCTTCGTGCCGAGTGGCTTGCTTCGCTTCGGAAGTCACGGGTGGCAAGCATCGTCTGGATATTTTCTCCGGGGCATGCTGGTGTGTTGGGGAATGAAGAGGCAGACAGATTGGCTGGCTCTGCAAAACTTGGTGGAGTATTGATGCATGATAAGGCAGAGTGGTTGTGACCTTGTGGGAGCACGTGTACACCTCGGAGGAGCAAATGGATCACCATGGTCTAGCAAGAATGCGACAACGTGGAGTAACGAGGGGATCTGGCCGATGCTCGACGCTTAGAGGAAAGGTGAGACGCACATATAATCAGATTGCTACTGATACTATTGGGGTTGGCTTCTGAGGATGGGGACGGAGCTCTTATGGGAATGCCCCAAATGCTGTGATGTCGGTTCTTAAATCAATCAATCAATCAATCAATCTTCCCAGGCATATACCCCTCCATTACTGTTCTCTCCAAACTTTTGTGACGTTTCAAGTGACCAACATATTTAAATTTTCTTTGTTTTATCGTCTTGCCAACCGTGTTCAATATTCAGCTCTTGAAATATGGATACCTTTGTTCTTGCTTGTGTTCGTTGGCTTGAGCTCCAACGCGAAGTCCTGTATGTCGGATGAAGGCATACTGTTGTCCAACATCAGTGTGATGTCATACAGGACCTGAGGTTTGCGTGAATATCCGTTGTCCCATGTCTGGCTTAATTGGTGTGCAGACTGGTGGTTCCTCGCCGTACATGCAGACACTCTCCGACTTCGGAGGAATCCTTTGTTCTTTTCTTTATCCAAGATATTCTTAGAACCCGTCTACAACATTTATATTATGAGTTCACAGGGGGTAAATACAAAACTTGGAACGGCAATATTTTCAACAGCCCCACAGTTTATGATTGTCAGTTTATAATTACCATGGTAAACAATTCAAATTACTGTGTAAATATGTGTGTTGTATATTTCAGCTTGAAGGATTTATATTATTGTAACATTTGCAAACTCTAGCAAAGCTTAATGGCAATCAGAAGATGGAAGGGGTCATGGGGGTAAATATATCGGACAATATATCGTTATGACATGGACATGTGTTTGAATATGATTGATAAATAGTACTAGAGAATGAGAGTTGTGGAGATGCATGATCATCTTTGTCAGTCGGCAAGACACTGATCATAGTGAGAGTGAAAACAGTCTTAATCGACAATATTGTTTTCTCGATACAGACCAGTTCTAGTTTTTAATTATGGCAATTACAAAAGTGAACCAGGGTCTCATAAACAAACACGAAACGTGTGGTCATGTGACCAACTGGGCGTGTCCTGGCAATTGTAAACAACGAAGCAGAATAATTAAAATTGTTTACCTTTTCTGTAAGCGCATGAAAGATCACAATGCCACGAGCAACAATAGCTTCCAGGTATTGCCTGACAACTTTAGTTTCCCTCTCACCCAACTGTTCTGATGTGAAGCATTTATTACTGTATTGCGTCTACTGCCTACACTCTCAATTCTATTTACGGCATTTTAATTTTAGTAACATTTTCTAAATTACTTTTCAATTATGCAACCTTATGTATAGTTGGATACCTCTTCCTCTTGAAAAACGAAATCCAATGGTACCTTATTCATGTATGTAGGTCATTTCTAAGCGAGATATTAATGTTTGTGTGTCAGTTATTTAATATGAACAAAGAGGAAAACAGTAAATACTGTTTGAGCACTTTGATAACACGTGGCAGAACACTTAAATTGCTAACAATAGATTGTAAGATTTATTACATGACATATTTCGCTGCATCCCGTCAGGTACATACTGCAGAATACACACAACATAAAGTAAAATAACTAGATACATCCTTCTAGCTGAAATATACACATGTTCACACAGTAATATCAATTGTTTACCACAGTAATTTTAAACTGACTAACATGTCTTTCTGTTTGCACAAAACTGGCCTATGCAGACTAATCATTATGGCTTCCGCAAACTTTAACAAGTGACTATTTTGTGTGTTAATTAAGACACGAAAGGCGCTGTCTCTATCAATCACATGGTCGGTTTCCAACACATGACGTGCAATCGACGAAGCAGGAAGTTTCCAGTGAGTCGGCCTCCCTAGGCGCTTGTCACTAGACTCTAGACTCCAGTAATTAGGTACAAAACCACACCTATTCCCACCCCAGCAGTAAAAGAATCTGTCCCTCTGTATGCCAAATCCAAGTGTGTTTATCAATTCACGTGCAGGTGCCAGTCTACCTACATCAGCTGAACAGAGCTGCAATTGAACAACAGAGTTGTTAAAAACATGCTGAATTGGATTGACAAGATACTACACAGAGGTGATGGGGGCCTAGGGAGGCAGACACACTGGAAACTTCCCACTTCATTGATTGCATGTCATGTATTGGAAACCGGCCATGAGATTGATAGCAAAAGTGCCTTTCGCTTGTTGTTTAACACACAAAATAGGTCAGTCGCAGGTTTAGGACAGACAAATCTGACCAAGGGAAGTTTGTCTCCCCCTGGCGAGCCAGAGCCCCATTGGCCCATGACCTCACGGTCATGGTTTCCCGGTCTACACCACGTGATGGTAGGGGTTGACTTGTGTAGTCTGCAAGTCATTGGCAAGCTACTAATTTTCAGTTTTCACCACTCCTGGCAGACTGCAGGGCCTGGCACAGTCCACACATTGTAGACCCTTTAAGTCCTTTTTTTTGTGTATATCCTTTACAGGACGTTGCAGTCAGCACCAGCATTATTTGCTATTGTGATCTCTTCGCAAGTTTACATTCAGTTCACCTTGTCTGTGCACTCAGGTCTACAGGAAGGAGCGACTGGTCACCTTGTCTGTGCACTCAGGTCTACAGGAAGGAGTGATTGGTCACCTTGTCTGTGCACTCAGGTCTACAGGAAGGAGTGACTGGTCACCTTGTCTGTGCACTCAGGTCTACAGGAAGGAGCGACTGGTCACCTTGTCTGTGCACTCAGGTCTACAGGAAGGAGTGATTGGTCACCTTGTCTGTGCACTCAGGTCTACAGGAAGGAGCGACTGGTCACCTTGTCTGTGCACTCAGGTCTACAGGAAGGAATGACTGGTCACCTTGTCTGTGCACTCAGGTCTACAGGAAGGAATGACTGGTCACCTTGTCTGTGCACTCAGGTCTACAGGAAGGAATGACTGGTCACCTTGTTTGTGCACTCAGGTCTACAGGAAGGAGTGATTGGTCACCTTGTCTGTGCACTCAGGTCTACAGGAAGGAGTGACTGGTCACCTTGTCTGTGCACTCAGGTCTACAGGAAGGAGTGATTGGTCACCTTGTCTGTGCACTCAGGTCTACAGGAAGGAATGACTGGTCACCTTGTCTGTGTACTCAGGTCTACAGGAAGGAAGTGACTGGTCACCTTGTCTGTGCACTCAGGTCTACAGGAAGGAGCGACTGGTCACCTTGTCTGTGCACTCAGACCTACAAGAAGGAACAACTGGTCACCTTGTCTGTGTACTCAGGTCTACAGGAAGGAACAACTGGTCACCGTGTCTGTGAACTTAGACCTACAAGAAGGAACAACTGGTCATCTTGTCTGTGCACTGACCCCTACCAGATGTGCTGGCCTGACACTTTCATACTTCTGATGTCATCGTCTCACATCCTGTCTCTTCTAGAGACTCCAGTACCTCTTCTCAATCATTCCATCTCACATCCTGTCTCTACTAGAGACTCCAGTACCACTTCTCAATCATTCCATCTCACAACCTATCTCTTCTAGAGATTCCAGTACCACTTCTCAATCATTCCATCTCACATCCTGTCTCTTCTAGAGACTCCAGTACCACTTCTCAATCATTCCATCTCACACGTGATGACTTTCCTCAGGTGGTATGTTGGTAAGGACTAAATTGACATTGATAACAAATCGTTGGAAGAAAGATAATGTTTCTGTTTAACTTCTTAAGCTTTGGGTTTTTGAGTCAAATTGACAGTTGATAAGTCACAGTGTTTGCCTTTTGGCATCTTGTTTCTACCTCTCTGTGTAACATTTCATTCCCTGTAAAAGCACTGCCTAGACATTTGAACTGTGGGACTTGTTTTTTGGCATTGTTTATTAGTATTGTCTGTTGGCCTGTTGACTTGATGATTTTCATTGCTTCAGTCTTGTCCATGGTGAGTTTCATGTTGCACTTAACTGTATATAGTTTTACAGTTGCTGTAAATCTTGATAGATTAAATTCTGATCTTCTGCAAAATGTAACTTGTTGCAGCAGTTGTTTAATTCTTCATCATATTCTTCTTTTGGATATTGTGCATCTTTTATCACTCAATTCATGTGTACCTTGAACAACAGATACTTGAGATAATCCACGGAGACATGGTATTTGTTCTGTTTCAGGCAACTAAAGAACAAAGACACAGGCCTTGACCTCACAGTCCCCACCTACAGAGAGACCAAAGGCTTAATGAGTTCCACGGTTTACTACCAGGTGGTGTTGGTGTCCAACCTGGCATGTTTTAAAACACCCAGCCACAAAGAATCAGAGGTTGTACAGTACAGTGTGAGTGGTTAACAGTTGCAAGAAATCTGGCTAGAATGTCATGAATTGTTTCATCATCATCAACATCAACATCATGTGCCCTGTCAGCTGACAATGGCATTCAGACATTTCCACAGATCTGAGACCTTGGTGTTGTGTATCCATTCTATTGATGTTGTCCATGCTACATGAAAGCACTGGCTCTGTGGAAAAGTGGTTACAGACACAATTCCTAATCCTGCAGACCGTGTTAAAAACATGGCTGTGGGCGATTTGGCAGCAGACCTCCTGACATTGGTTTTTATAAAATGGTATGAGTGCCAGTAATTCAGAAAGCAAAGGCAAACTACTGAACGAAAACTTGGCAAGAAATCCCAAATGTATGGAGATGTCCACAAGCTGAAGTTGCTGCTTTCTTTCTTTGGATCTGTTGATGTTTGGATCTGTTGATGTTGAATGCTGAAGATGTTCAAAGAAGAAGAATATGGTTACTATTATGTCCTACTTTTTTTTTTCTTTTTCGATTTAGGTATCACAATTAGGTATCACAATCACAGCCTTAATTTCTGAAGTTAGTTTGGGCCATTTGATCCTCTACTTAAATATTGAAGTCTATTATTATGGTTGACTCTGCCCAGTTCTGTTGACATGTCAATAAATGTAGTTCTGACATTCATTTCTCAGTATCAATCTTGCCCAGCCATGTTTGTTGTGGCTGTTGATTGCATGCTATTAAATTGCCTGCTCAGAAAGTGTTTCACAAATGCCTTTTTCCACCTGCACACTGGCAATCATTGTCACACACTGGCAGTCATTGTCACACACTGGCAATCATTGTAACACACACTGTTAATCATTGTAACACACACTGGCAATCATTGTAACACACTGGCAATCTTTGTCACAAACTGGCTTTTCTGGACATAGCGCACACGTTACTGATGTCGATCTAGCAGTAGTGCATTTAGAAATTTAGCAGTCAGAAGACATCATGGCAAGTCAGACTATTCACACAATGTTTTGTCGATTGCTATTCTGCCTTGAGATGAAGCATGAGATATGCAGTCATCATTATTCGATCTCTCTGTTGATTAAATATCTCACACTGCTGTAATATTCCGTTGTTTAACAGTTTGCCAAGTGCGTGACGTACGTGGAACGTTTATGAAATAGAGCACAAAGCGAGCAAGAGTTCCCACCAGACACTTCCCCTCAAAGTTATGTTACAGTTACTGTGATAAAGATAGTTTCTTACTGTGATATAGATAATGTTACAGTTTTTGTTTTTTTAATTCGCATATCCTTTTACAGGACATCGCTGTCAACAGCAGCATCTTTCAGCTGTCTGTTGATTTCTTGGCAAGATTACGCTCAGTAGTTTGCCATTGCTTTCTGAGCAGCCGGCTCATTTATCCCGCAAGTCACCAGCGGGGGTAGAACCGCTTCCAGTTCTCACCCGCTACGAGACTCTGCGTGATAAACGGGATTACGGAGAAATTGGTGTAACCCCTTGGACAGAGAGACCGGCAATGTTACAGTTACATAGATAATAATTCAGTGGTATAGATAAGATGTACAGTGGATGTAGATATATATTACAGTGTGAGATGTAGTGTACTCGCTTAGAGATATACTATGGTAATGTTACAGTAGGAGTAGGTAATATGTACGCGTGATATAGATAATGACGACATTGGTATAGATGATATTCACAGTGAGATAGTTTGTGCTGTCCTGTGACCGATAATGTGTTTAGTGATATAGATTGTATTAGTGCGTTACAGTGATATAGGGTAATGTACAGTGATATAGTGTTATGTGTACAGGGAGGAGTAGATGAGTGTGTTACAGTAGATAGAGGCATGTACGGTGATATATGTAATGTGGTACAGTGATATAGGTATGTGTCAGCAGTGAGTATAGGTAATGTTACAGTGATATAGGTGAATGTGTCCAGTGCTATAGGTAGGTTACAAGTGATATATGTAATGTTACAGTGATATAGGTAATGTTACAGTGATATAGGTAATGTTACAGTGATATAGGTAATGTTACAGTGATGTAGATAATGTTACTGTGATATAGGTAATGTTACGGTGATATAGGTAATGTTACAGTGATATAGGTAATGTTACGGTGATATGGGTAATGTTACGGTGATATAGGTAATGTTACAGTGATATAGGTAATGTCACAGTGATATATGTAATGTTACAGTGATATAGGTAATGTTACGGTGATATAGGTAATGTTACGATGATACGTGTAATGTTACAGTGATATATGTAATGTTACGGTGATATAAGTAATGTTGCGGTGATATATTTAATGTTACGGTGATATATGTAATGTTGCAGTGATATATGTAATGTTACGGTGATATAGGTAATGTTACGGTGATATAGGTAATGTTACGGTGATATATGTAATGTTACGGTGAGTATATGTAATGTTATGGTGATATATGTAATGTTATAGTGATATAGGTAATGTTATGGTGATATATGTAATGTTACGGTGATATATGTAATGTTACAGGAATATAGATAGTGTGTTACAGTGATATAGGTAATGTTATGGTGATATGTGAATGTTGCAGGGATATAGATAGTGTGTTACAGTGATATAGGTAAATTACAGTGATATAAGGTAATGTCACAGTGACATAGGTAATATTACAGTGGTATAGATACTATTCAAAGCGATATAGGTATTGTTTCAGTGATATAGGCATTGTTAAGTGAAATAGGTAATGTTACAGTGATATAGGTAATGTTGCAAGTAGATTAGGTAATGTTACAGTGATATAGGTAATGTTACAGTGATATAGGTATTGTTTCAGTGATATAGGAGGTAATGTTACAGTGATATATATGTGATGTCACAGTGATATAGGTAATGTTACTGTGATATAGATGATGTTAAATTGATATAGATAATATTAAAGTGAATTAGATAATTTGCTACTGTGACAGATAATGTTACAGTGATATAGATGGTTTCTTACTGTGACAGATAATGTTACAGTGATATAAATACTTTTTAATGTTACCTGCATTCTATTAGCACTGAATGTTTGGCGGCGCTTACCGAACCCGACACCCACATTGTGACAACTGCTACAGGCGGAGGAGTGCAACTGGGAGGGTAAAAGCCTTACCCTAGTGCGAGGAAATGCAACCTACAGACTAAATGTCATGGCAGGGAAGACCAGGCCCTAAGCCTTGGTCGGCAACTGGCCTAGGATGGAAGCTCTGATAGGCGGACATTTAAAGCATTGCTTTGCTGATCCGGCAGCTTCTGCAGCTTGTCTTGTTCCGGACGTATTGGTGTTACCTTTCCTCTAGAGTAAACTAGACAGGCCGAGAGAGGGATCATGCTGCATGGGCAACACATGGTCTCTAAACCCAGGCTGTGTGTTATGGAGAGGTATAACTCCATTTTACAAACTATCGTCTGCCAAGATGGCAAGGTGCCAGTCAGCCACTGTTACAGACAGTTTCTTACAGTCTCATCTCAAACCATAGTCCTCTTGTACCTTGCGCTGTCGAGGTTAAGTATAAACATCATGAGAGTGCCCGCTTATGGGCTTCATGTATCGATATTCCCATGGACTCTGCTATTCCCTCCGTCCATCGTTTATGTGGTCGGCCTCTTCCTCTTCTTACAGTGATATAGATATTATTACACTGAGATAGATAATATGCTGAAGTTATATAGGTAATATTGCAGTGATTTAGATATTTTTACAATGATATAGATAGTTTATTACTGTGATATAGATAATGCTACAGTCATATAGATTGTGTATTATTGCAACACTCATTTTGTACAGTAATACAACTGTTATCATGTGTGTGAATTTTTATTTGTGATGTTGTGTTTATTTTGTTGAGTAAATGTTTATGTTTTCATTAGATCGAAAAACAGTGGAGTGAATTTGAAGAGTTGAGGGTAAAAGTTGCCATGGTCTTCCATGATACATCGCTGCCTGCTCTTAACAAGATCTCCATCATTGTCAGTGATCAAGTACTTCGACAGAGACGCAACAACCTTGACCAGTTTGTGAAGTTCATGTCTTCTGTTCCGAAACTGGCTACATGTGTCCCACTGCTGGAGTTTCTGGGT
This sequence comes from Cepaea nemoralis, assembly GCA_014155875.1. NCBI lineage: Eukaryota > Metazoa > Mollusca > Gastropoda > Stylommatophora > Helicidae > Cepaea > Cepaea nemoralis. The sequence goes on from JACEFZ010020380.1 coordinate 53,383, forward strand.
GAGTTCGTGGTTTAGTTAGAGTTGTATCACCAACAGCTTATGTGCATGGTTTAGTTAGAGTTGTATTACCAACAGCTTATGTGCGTGGTTTAGTTAGAGTTGTTTCACCAACAGCTTATGTGCATGGTTTAGTTAGAGTTGTATCACCAACAGCTTATGTGCATGGTTTAGTTAGAGTTGTATCACCAACAGCTTATGTGCATGGTTTAGTTAGAATTGTATCACCAACAGCTTATGTTTGTGGTTTAGTTAGAGTTGTATCACCAACAGCTTATGTGCATGGTTTAGTTAGAGTTGTATCACCAACAGCTTATGTGCATGGTTTAGTTAGAGTTGTATCACCAACAGCTTATGTGCGTGGTTTAGTTAGAGTTGTATCACCAACAGCTTATGTGCGTGGTTTAGTTAGAGTTGTATCACCAACAGCTTATGTTCGTGGTTTAGTTAGAGTTGTATCACCAACAGCTTATGTGCGTGGTTTAGTTAGAGTTGTATCACCAACAGCTTATGTGCGTGGTTTAGTTAGAGTTGTATCACCAACAGCTTATGTGCGTGGTTTAGTTAGAGTTGTATCACCAACAGCTTATGTGCGTGGTTTAGTTAGAGTTGTATCACCAACAGCTTATGTGCGTGGTTTAGTTAGAGTTGTATCACCAACAGTTTATGTGCGTGGTTTAGTTAGAGTTGTATCACCAACAGCTTATGTGCATGGTTTAGTTAGAGTTGTATCACCAACAGCTTATGTTCGTGGTTTAGTTAGAGTTGTAACACCAACAGCTTATGTGCATGGTTTAGTTAGAGTTGTATCACCAACAGCTTATGTTCGTGGTTTAGTTAGAGTTGTAACACCAACAGCTTATGTGCGTGGTTTAGTTAGAGTTGTATCACCAACAGTTTATGTGCATGGTTTAGTTAGAGTTGTATCACCAACAGCTTATGTGCATGGTTTAGTTAGAGTTGTATCACCAACAGCTTATGTGCGTGGTTTAGTTAGAGTTGTATCACCAACAGCTTATGTGCGTGGTTTAGTTAGAGTTGTATCACCAACAGCTTATGTGCATGGTTTAGTTAGAGTTGTATCACCAACAGCTTATGTGCACTTGTGTGAATACATGTTTATTGTCATGTACAGAGACCCCCAGCCAACTCATGCCATCTGTTGCTGACTCGTGAGGCTCTGTTCATGTTCTCCACATACTATTCATCATTGTCTTTAACCTATTCTGAATATATTTTTTAGGTCATTCACCATTTTGTTCACCTTGTGAGTTCACCATTTTGTTCACCCTGTGAGTTCACCATTTTGTTCACCCTGTGAATTCACCATTGTGTTCACCCTGTACGTTTAAGACAAGATTGCGGTTAGTGATTCTATCCTCAGCTTTGCTTGTCAGTATCCTTTCTGTTGCCAGCAATATTTTTGTTTTATGTGTACAACAGTTTATAGTCTTGCATGTACGCAAGTTTATATTCTTGCATGTACACATATTTATTGTCTTGTGTTTTTATGCAGTTTATAATTTATTACATGAAAAGTTTTTTTTATTTGCACTCAACTTTCTTACACTGAAAATGGAATGAACACAAGAAATATATCCGGAGGCACAGCCATATCTGACAGTATGGTGTATGACAAGATTCTCGTCTACCCTCAGCACAGGATTTATTTCATATCTATTTTCATTGTTTAAAATACTATCAGCCTGTTCTTGTGTTAGTTTGTGTGTTGCACCATCTAATGTTTATATAATTGTTTATATAATTGTTAGTGTGGTGCACCTTGTAATGTTTATATAATTGTTAGTGTGGTGCACCTTGTAATGTTTATATAATTGTTAGTGTGGTGCACCTTCTAATGTTTATATAATTGTTAGTGTGGTGCACCTTCTAATGTTTATATAATTGTTAGTGTGGTGCACCTTGTAATGTTTATATAATTGTTAGTGTGGTGCACCTTCTAATGTTTATATAATTGTTAGTGTGGTACACCTTCTAATGTTTATATAATTGTTAGTGTGGTGCACCTTCTAATGTTTATTTCTTGGCAAGATTACGCTCAGTAGTTTGCCATTGCTTTCTGAGCAATATATATAATTATTAGTGTGGTGCACCTTCTAATGTTTATATCATTGTTTTTGTTGACAACAGGAGTTGATCCAGGCAAAGCAAGAAGGTTTACTCATGGTGAACCGCTGGACAGAAGCACATCCAGGCGTGCAAGCGATGGTGCCAGCGAAGGGGATACGGCAGCCCAGGAGTGAGTCAAATACAATATCATGCAGAATCGTGTTATACTTGGTGTTTTTCATATCAACTGTCACTGATATCGTTTCACTGAAATCGTTACACTGAATTTTGCAGTGCATGGTTAGTGTAACAGGATAACTGTAGTGGTATGTGCTACAATAGGCTGTAGTGATATGTGCTAGAATAGACTCTATTGATATGTGCAAGAATAGACTAGTGATATGTGCTGTAATAGACTAGTGATATGTGCTGAAATAGACTGTTGTGATATGTGCTGAAATAGACTGTAGTGATATGTGCTACAGTAAATTGTAGTGATATGTGCTACAATAGACTGTAGTGTTATGTACTACAGTAAATGTAGTGATATGTGATACAATAGACTGTAGTGTTATGTGCTACAATAGACTCTATTGATATGTGCTACAGTAAATTGTAGTGATATGTGCTACAATAGGCTGTAGTGATATGTGCTACAATAGACTGCAGTGATAAGTGCTACAATAGGCTGTAGTGATATGTGCTACAATAGACTGTAGTGATATGTGCTACAATAGACTGTATTGATATGTGCTATAATAGACGTGAAATATGCTACAATAGACTATGGTGAAATGTGCTACAATAGACTGTATTGATATGTGCTACAATAGACTGTATTGATATGTGCTACAATAGACTGTAGTGATATGTGCTATAATAGACTGTATTGATATGTGCTACAATAGACTGCAGTGATATGTGCTACAATAGACTGTAGTGAAATATGCTACAATAGACTATGGTGAAATGTGCTACAATAGACTGTATTGATATGTGCTACAATAGACTGTGGTGATATGTGCTACAATAGACTGTATTGATATGTGCTATGATAGACTAGTGAAATATGCTACAATAGACTATAGTGAAATGTGCTACAACAGACTGTAGTGATATGTGCTACAATAGACTGCAGTGATATGTGCTACAATAGACTGCAGTGATATGTGCTACAATAGACTCTAGTGATTTGTGCTACAATAGACTGTAGTGGTATGTGCTACAATAGAATATAGTGATATGTGCTACAATAGACTGTAGTGATATGTGCTACATTAGACTAGTGACATGTGCTACAATAGACTGTAGTGATATGTGCAAGAATCGATTGTAGTTGTATGTGCTACAAAAGATACAATGTTAAGAATTTAAAAACAAAATGTGTCTGATAATGATGGTGACTTTGTCCCATGTCTGAGATTTGATCTGATATTTTCAGGTCTGAGGTGTATGACTTTGAGGATAATGTGGATGACCAGACAGATGGTGATCTGTTTGATGAAGAAGTTGTTGATAATGATGAATCCCTCTTTGGGACTGAGCCAGCTAGAGGTAGGACCAGGATTCATGGTCTCTCTCTCTCTCTCTCTCTCTCTCTCTTGTCTTTACTAGTGGACTGATCCAGCTAGAGGTAGGACCAGGATTCATGGTCTCTCTCTCTCTCTCTCGTGTCTTTACTAGTGGACTGAGCCATCTAGAGCAGAGGTTCCCAAACCATGGCCCGCGGGCCACTTATGGCCCGCCAGCTGTAAGAAAGTGGCACGCGAGGCCTCCTTGTTTAATATAATATGTTTTAATAATTTAACAAAAAAATACTGTCGGAGCGCCCTGTCAGCGTGCAATAATTTACTCTGCTCGTGGTTGTTATGCTTATATATTATCGAATGCGCCTGTTCAGTTCACAATGAAGCGTTATGAAGTTACCATATCCCGGCCTCGTTGACCAATCAGAGTGCGCAAAGCGCCATGTTGTCGTCTGTTACAACTGTTTATATATTCAAGTTTATGTCTGAGGATGATGATTACGAAAAAGAAGAATGAAAGATTGTAGTAGTAATGATAGTAATGGTGGTAATAGTTGTGAGAGTGGTAGAAGGAGGTGGTAATGATGATGAAAAAAAAAAAAAGAAAGACAGATAGTTGTAGTAGTAATGGTAGAATTGTAGTATTAGTAAGGGTAGTAATTGTAGTAGTAGTAATGGTAGTAATAGTAGCAGTAGTGGTATTAATGGTGATGATAGTAGTACTGGTAGTAGTAGTGATAGTAGTAGAAGGAGGAGACAATGAAGATTTGAAGTTACTGTTTACATGTTCATCTAATATGGTGTTGTTTACATGTACATCTGACCTGGTGTTATTTACACGGTTCATCTGATGTGTATTGTTTACTGCAGCTCATGTAAGCATGTTTGAGCAGCAGGACATGAAGGCAGAGCTCACAGAAGAGGATGAGAAGGATTTCGGTTTTATACCTGATGCCATCATCACAAAAAGGGAGACTATCAGAGTCACCACCGATGACACAGAAGCAAACTCTGATTTGTTAATGTGAGTTACATTTCCTGTATGGTAACATTTCTAATTTTACATTTTTCCACTTCTTGTGAATTGAAATAGGTCAGTTTGTTGCCTGTTATAGTGTCTGACATATCTGTGTGGCTTGCATCAAAATTACAGATGCATGAATATGAATTGATTGGCATTCATAGAAGAGAATAAAACACATAGTAATGAAAACAATAGACAACAATGAAGAAAATACTGCAATAATATTCAAGATTTGAAGACACTTTTGTTAAAACAAATCTTTTTCTTCTTCTTCTTCTTCTTCTTCTTCTTCTTCTTCTTCTTCATCTGCATTTGTCTGGAATGTTGGTTTAGATGTAATTGCTTTGTGCCTGTTTACAGCAGAGCTGCGATATTTGAACCTTTCGGCCGATACATCTGACTTCTTCGGGCATTTGTTAGCCGGGTTACCTTCCCGAGTGTTTTGTAGGACGTTCGACTCTGACTGTTGTGGTGTTATCCCCATCCCAGCTGGCCCATTTAGAATCAACCTGAAGATATCCTGGTCAGCCCTCAAGGGAAGGCAGGGGCAGACCATGGACATTCGCCGCCCATCCAAAGAGGCTTCCATAATTACAGAGATGACACATAGCGCTCTGGTACTGGGCTCACCCAAGGAATCGTCACGTCCTGCACATGGCTGCTTAACCTCACTTCCATACATTGGGTCTTCCATTCACCACAGGCTGTTCCTCTGGAAACTTGAAGAATGCAGTCTGCAGATGACATCCACACAGTGAGCTTTCGATTCAGACTTTCCACGTAATGGATTTGCTATCCAAGCAATATACCATTTCATGCCACTGGGATGCTTTTGCCACCATCATACCTGTGGCATGAAGTGTAGCAGGCTAAGAACTTCTTCATGCACCTTTAGATGTCAACCTGAATAGTCAACTTTAGCTTGTTGATATCTCCATAGAGCTTGACCTCAAATGAAGCAGGCGTGGTCCAAAATATCTTTCTCTGTTCTACATATGTTACGCACTTCTGCAGCAAATGTCTAGCTATCATTTTACCAGTTCCACAATTACATTCGTCGGTATCTCCTATTTTTAGTTTATTGAACAAGTGGTATTTCAGCCTGTTATGTTCTGTGCGGAGTCTGAAGATTGCTACTTGTTCACTTCAGTTGAGTTTGTAATATGCATCATCTGTCTGGTGGCCTGGATTCTCTGATTCCCAATTGGTTCTATAAGTGCTTTTTATAAACCTCTTTGCCTCATTGTAGATTTTGTCTATGTCAGGCAGAGGTAGTTGTCAGCCCTATTTTGCCAGTCTGGCAACCTCTTCATGGAGTAGACTTCACACAAGACATAAGACACTGAGATACAACTTGATCGACAAGCTGAAGAATGGAGAAGACTTCACAGAAGACATAAGACACCATTTGATAAACAAGCTAAAGTAGGGAGAAGAGTTCACACAAGACATAACACACCATTTGATCAACCAGCTGAAGAATGGAGAAGACTTCACACAAGACATAAGACACTGAGATACCACTTGATCAACAAGCTGAAGAATGGAGAAGACTTCACACAAGACATAAGACACCATTTGATCAACAAGCTGAAGAATGGAGAAGACTTCACACAAGACATAAGACACCACTTGATCAACAAGCTGAAGAATGGAGAAGACTTCACACAATACATAAGACACCACTTGGTCAACAAGCTGAAGAAATGAGAAGACTTCACACAAGACACTGAGATACCACTTGATCAACAAGCTGAAGAATGGAGAAGACTTCACAAAAGATATAAAACACCATTTGATCAACAAGATGAAAAATGGAGAAGACTTCACACAAGACATAAGACACCATTTGATCAACTAGCTGAAGAATGGAGAAGACTTCACACAAGACACTGAGATATCACTTGATCAACAAGCTGAAGAATGGAGAAGACTTCACAAAAGATATAAAACACCATTTGATCAACTAGCTGAAGAATGGAGAAGACTTCACATAAGACACTGAGATACCACTTGATCGACAAGCTAAAGAATTGAGATGCTGACAAATGTGACCATGTAGCTGGTAAAATGACATTGAAACATTTGCTTCAGGTGTCCGCCATATGCAGGACTGAAATGTTGGTCTCCACCCGCTCCATTTGAGGACAAGACTCTACGGTAATGTCAACAAGCTCAAGTTAACTGCTGCTGTCTGGACTCATGTTCACATCTGAAGGTGTATGAAGATATAATTACCTGTTGTGTGTGTGTGTATATATGCCTGCAGCTTATGCATGTGTGTATGCATGCTTGCATCTGCGTGTGTGCGTGCATGCAACACATGTGTGCACAGTTTGTGTATGAGTGCATGCCTCTCACACAGGAATGTCCTCTTCAGGCAATATTTATTTTGTTTTCTATAGTGTCCAGTTCAAAATACACACTTCAGACAAACTGTCCTTGCCCTTGTATTTTGTGATGCTAGGAACAGAAAACAGAAATTGGATAATCAATTAAATTACCTCTACTGATGACATAAAAGCATGTTTTTTTTGTCTCATTATCAGAATTGAAGATGACCTGGATAAACTGATGACCATTGATGTTAGCAAACAAGGAAGGCTGTCTAAGCAGGGAGAAGGAGGGCCCTTGACACAGTCACCGCAGTCAGTAATTAAACCAAGCAAACCCTCTCCAGCACCAAAACCTGCTGCCAAACCAAGCATTGCCAAACACCAGGATTCAAACCTCCCCCAGGCAGGACCAGCAGCCAGACCTGCTATAGCCAAGAAGCCCAAGCCTGCACTCAGACACGGGACAAGTGCTGGTCAAACCACAGCCGAGCTTCAGTCAAGTGACGGCCGGCAGAGGCAGAGTTCAGACAACACTACTGAGGGACAATCGGTTTCCCACGAAGCTGTTTTAGCAGAAAAATCCACAAAATCTGGCAGTGAGGACACATTTGGTCAGGATGACATACTGAAATATTTACGTGAGAATTCATCAACTGCTGATGATGTTGACCTGTTTTCATGAATGTGTTTGATTATTATGTGAGCAACTTACAAGTGAGTACATCTAGGCCAGTTGATGAACCACCAGAACCCACTGACAAGTGAGTACATCTACGTCAGTTGATGAACCACCAAAACCCACTGACAAGACTAAACTTCACGCAGGAAAGAAAGTGAGAGATAAAATCTACTAGAAAATGAGAATCTAACAGTTAATTATAATCTAACAGTTGATTAAAATCTGATAGTTAAGTATAAACTTACAGTTAATTATATTCTAACAGTTAATTACACTCTAACAGTTAATTATATTCAAACAGTTAATTATAATCTAACAGTTAATTATACTCTAATAGTTAATTATAATCTGATAGTTAAGTATAAACTAACAGTTAATTATAACCATATGGTTAATTATAAACTAGCATTAATTATAATCTAGCCGGTAAGGAGAATTTTAACAGTTAATGAGAATCTAACAGTTAATTATAATCTAGCAGGTAGGAGAATCTACAGTTAATGAGAATCTAACAGTTAATTATATTCTAACAGTTAATTATATTCTAACAGTTAATACGAATCCAACAGTTAATTATACTCTAACAGTTAATTATAATCTGATAGTTAAGTATAAACTAACAGTTAATTATAACCATATGGTTAATTATAAACTAGCAGTTAATTATAATCTAGCAGGTAAGGAGAATTTAACAGTTAATGAGAATCTAACAGTTAATTATAATCTAGCAGGTAAGGAGAATCTAACAGTTAATGAGAATCTAACAGTTAATTATATTCTAACAGTTAATTATATTCTAACAGTTAATACGAATCCAACAGTTAATTATACTCTAACAGTTAATTATAATCTAGCAGTTAATTATTCTCTAGCAGTTATTGGTAATCTAACAGTTAATTATAATGCAACAGTTAAAATATAATCTAACAGTTAATTATAATGCAACAGTTAAAATATAATCTAACAGTTAATTATACTCTAACAATTAATTATAATCTAGCATTTAATTATTCTCTAGCAGTTATTGGTAATCTAACAGTTAATTATAATGTAACAGTTAAAATATAATCTAACAGTTAATTACACTCTAACAGTTAATTATAATCTAGCATTTAATTATTCTCTAGCAGTTATTAGTAATCTAACAGTTAAAATATAATCTAACAGTTAATTATAATGCAACAGTTAAAATATAATCTAACAGTTAATAAGAATCTGTATATTACAGCAACATGGGGTCCATCATTTCTGCTCAAATCTGGCCCATACTATAGATTCCAGATTGGTAGATTCATAGACATAAACAAGACATAGGAACCCAGGCCCAGTGCTCATAGAACAGTGGTTCTCAACCTTTTTTGGCCCATGCTCCCCCCCCCCCCCCCTCACCGTATTTTCAGAATGTCATCCCCCCCCCCTTTCATATTTCCTATCTAAAATTCCCCCACCCCTACACAGTATACGTAAAAATGGAAGGTAAATAATTTAATAGCATATACTAAAACAAGTCTAGACATCCACATAAAACATGATTTGTGGGTCTACTTACTTTATAAAATGAATTTTAGAAGGATGAGACGTACATAACTGTAAAGTATGAAGGGAAAAACAATATCAAGTAATCGGTTCTTGTATTAACGCGATCTTGAAATGGTCTTCATTCTCTCCCCCCACCCCCCCCCCCCCCCCCCCCCCCCCTGGAAACCCTAAAATTCCCCCCTGGTTGAGAACCACTGTCCTAAGAATGTCTTCTGTTTCAGAAACTGTTTGTTTCTTCCATATATCACTATTTGTTCCTTTATGACAGACATGATATTATATATTAATTTATCATGTATTCCCCTATTTGACATTTTAATTTACCATGTATTTCCTTGCTTTATATTTGACTATGTATTTCTTAATTCTATATTTTAATTAACTACATATTTTCCTACTGTATATTTTCATTTACCATGTTACATATTTGGTTTAAAAAACTAAAGTCAAGTTAATCACACAGCAGATACTGCCATTGGGGTGTGAATTGCCAGGCCTTTGCATATTCTACACCCATGACATATGAGCTGGGTTGGCCAGTTGTTTTCCTCACTTTTTCTTCCCAGATAATTCAGAAAATTGATACCCTGTCTGTGCTGGGATCAACCCTAGAGATGTACTGGTAGGAAAGAGAGAATCCTGGCTGTGGTAGGAATCAACCCTAGAGCTGTACTGGTGGGAAAGTGAGAATCCTGTCTGTGGTAGGATCAACCCTAGAGCTGTACTGGTAGGAAAGAAAGAATCCTGTCTGTGCTGGGATCAACCCTAGAGCTGTACTGGTGGGAAAGAAAGAATCCTGTCTGTGGTAGGATCAACCCTAGAGCTGTACTGGTAGGAAAGAAAGAATCCTGTCTGTGGTAGGATCAACCCTAGAGCTGTACTGGTAGGAAAGAATGAATCCTGTCTGTGCTGGGATCAACCCTAGAGCTGTACTGGTGGGAAAGAGAGAATCCTGTCTGTGGTAGGATCAACCCTAGAGCTGTACTGGTAGGAAAGAAAGAATCCTGTCTCTGCTGGGATCAACCCTAGAGAGGTACTGGTGGGAAAGAAAGAATCCTGTCTGTGGTAGGATCAACCCTAGAGCTGTACTGGTAGGAAAGAGAGAATCCTGTCTGTGGTAGGATCAACCCTAGAGCTGTACTGGTGGGAAAGAGAGAATCCTGTCTGTGGTAGGATCAACCCTAGAGCTTTACTGGTAGGAAAGAGAGAATCCTGTCTGTGGTAGGATCAACCCTAGAGCTGTACTGTTAGGAAAGAGAGAATCCTGTCTGTGGTAGGATCAACCCTAGAGCTGTACTGGTAGGAAAGAGAGAATCCTGTCTGTGTTAGGATCAACCCTAGAGATGTACTGGTGGGAAAGAAAGAATCCTGTCTGTGCTAGGATCAACCCTAGAGATGTACTGGTGGGAAAGAAAGAATCCTGTCTGTGGTAGGATCAACCCTAGAGCTGTACTGGTAGGAAAGAGAGAATCCTGTCTGTGTTAGGATCAACCCTAGAGATGTACTGGTGGGAAAGAAAGAATCCTGTCTGTGCTAGGATCAACCCTAGAGATCTACTGGTGGGAAAGAAAGAATCCTGTCTGTGGTAGGATCAACCCTAGAGATGTACTGGTAGGAAAGAGAGAATCCTGTCTGTGGTAGGATCAACCCTAGAGCTGTACTGGTAGGAAAGAGAGAATCCTGTCTGTGGTAGGATCAACCCTAGAGCTGTACTGGTAGGAAAGAGAGAATCCTGTCTGTGGTAGGATCAACCCTAGAGCTGTACTGGTAGGAAAGAGAGAATCCTGTCTGTGGTAGGATCAACCCTAGAGATGTACTGGTGGGAAAGAAAGAATCCTTGCTGTGCTAGGATCAACCCTAGAGATGTACTGGTAGGAAAGAGAGAATCCTGTCTGTGTTAGGATCAACCCTAGAGATGTACTGGTGGGAAAGAGAGAATCCTGTCTGTGTTAGGATCAACCCTAGAGATGTACTGGTAGGAAAGAGAGAATCCTGTCTTAGGTAGGATCAACCCTAGAGCTGTACTGGTGGGAAAGAAAGAATCCTTGCTGTGCTATGATCAACCCTAGAGATGTACTGGTAGGAAAGAGAGAATCCTGTCTGTGGTAGGATCAACCCTAGAGATGTACTGGTGGGAAAGAAAGAATCCTTGCTGTGCTAGGATCAACCCTAGAGCTGTACTGGTAGGAAAGAGAGAATCCTGTCTGTGGTAGGATCAACCCTAGAGCTGTACTGGTAGGAAAGAGAGAATCCTGGCTGTGGTAGGATCAACCCTAGAGATGTACTGGTAGGAAAGAAAGAATCCTGTCTGTGCTAGGATCAACCCTAGAGCTGTACTGGCGGGAAAGAGAGAATCCTGTCTGTGCTAGGATCGACTCTATTGGCAGGTAAGGGTACTAGCCAAGATGGCCACTTATATACAGTACAGGCTATCAACAATCAAACTGGTCAACCGTGTACAGTATCTAGGCTATACAGTGACCTCGAACACAGGATGTGACACAGAGGTCAGGACAAGAATCCACATTTTCAGAGATACTTTTACAACAATGGACAATGTCATGAAAGACAAATATATCTAGACAAATACTTCTTCTTATTCTTCTGCGTTCATCCGGAGAGAAGAGTTTTTCAGCTGTTATTGCATTGTGCCTGTTTACAGCAGAGCTGCGTTGTTGCGCCGTTAGGTCGACACATCTGACTTCTGCAGGCATTTGTTGACCGTGTTAACCTTTCCGGTAGAAAAATTCAAAACTATCTAGACAAGTGCAAACATCCCAATTGTCTGAAAGAGGCTAATGAAACTAGAACATTATATACAACAATAAGAAAGAGGCAAACAGCTATTTTTTGGTTACGTGATGAGAAGAGAGGCATTGGAGAACATCGTGACAACTGGAAAGATCGAGGGGAAGAGAAGCAGAGGCAGACCAAGAGAAATTATGCTGGATGGATTGAGATGGTGGCATGGAGGAATATCAACAGCTGAGTTTTGTCAGAAAACCAAAAACAGAGATTTGTGGAGAGTCATGAACGCCTACGCCAACCGGCATGGCACTTGATGATGATGAAGTACAAAAATCCACTCACTAAAAAGTTATGTATCCAGTTCCTCAGTATGGATTCTGGACTGTGAGCAATGAAATGTACAGAAACTGGAGGCAGTGCGGACATAGTGTCAAGAATTTTGTGGACAGAGCAGAAAACAAATGCTCAGGTACTGACAGCTACAGGTGTTGCTAAATCACTTCTTCTTCCTGAATCACAGATGGATCTTGTTGACATTGATTTCCATGTGACTTCCGAGCTACTGCTTTCTTTTCTGCTTCATCTTATGTTATTTGTTGATGATATATGTTTGATTCTGAATGTTTGTTAAATAACTGATCAAAATGTTGCAGATAAATTTGGTTTTCTTAGTTTGAACATGGCCTTGTGTTTAATGTGAACACGGCCTTGTGTTTAATGTGAACATGGCATTCTGTTTAGTGTGAACATGTTCTTATGTTTAGTGTGAACATGAGCTTGTGGTTTGTGTGAACATGACCTTGTATTTAGTGTGAAATGGCCTTGCATTTAGTGTGAACATGACCTTGTGTTTAGTGTGAACATGAGCTTGTGTTTAATGTGAACATAACTTGTTTAGTGTGAACCGAGCCTTGTGTGTAGTGTGAACATGGCCTTGTGTGCACAGATATGAGGTGCTCTGTGGCATGTCAGCTTTGTTTCTTTTAGTTAGTTTTTGTTTTGAAAACAGGAGACTGTGGGACATTTTATTTTAGAACAGAATCGTAGGCAGAGAATGAACATACAAACTTTATTTTCACAAATTGGGCACACAGGTCTGTCTTACATTCGGCCCTTCCAATCACTCATCTTTCGTTCATCAATTATCTATTGTGTATGTTACATTCGCATAGGGAAAAAAACATTGTCAAATGAATATTATAAACATAAACAAAGCATATTACCATAGACACACATACACAAGCACATGCATAACACATACATACTTACATCATTTACACAAACTACACATTTAGAGAGAGAGAGAGAGAGAGAGAGTGGGATGTTTGATTTTACAACATAATATTAGGCAGGGAGAGAGAGAGGCAGTGAATGAGAGAGATAGAGGAAGAGAGACAATAGAGAGAGACAGTGAGACAGACACTGAGAGAGACAGTAGGCAGATAGAGAGAGAGAGACAGTGAGAGAAATAGAGGAAGAGGGTAGTAGAGAGAGACAATGACAGAGACAGACAGTGAGTGAGAAAGATAGAGGAAGAGAGACAGTGAGAGAGAAAGATAGAGGAAGAGAGACAGACTGACAGTGAGAGAGAAAGTAGAGAGAGAGACACAGACAGTGAGAGAGAGAGACACAGACAGTGAGAGAGAGAGAGACAGTGAGAGAGAAAGTAGAGAGAGAGACAGACTGACAGTGAGAGAGAGAGACACAGACAGTGAGAGAGAAAGTAGAGAGAGAGACAGACAGACAGTGAGAGAGAGAGACACAGACAGTGAGAGAGAGAGAGACAGACAGACAGAGAGAGAGAGACACAGACAGTGAGAGAGAGAGACACAGACAGTGAGAGAGAAAGTAGAGAGAGAGACACAGACAGTGAGAGAGAGAGACACAGACAGTGAGAGAGAGAGAGACAGTGAGAGAGAAAGTAGAGAGAGAGACAGACTGACAGTGAGAGAGAGAGACACAGACAGTGAGAGAGAAAGTAGAGAGAGAGACAGACAGACAGTGAGAGAGAGAGACACAGACAGTGAGAGAGAGAGAGACAGACAGACAGAGAGAGAGAAACAGTGAGACAGACGGTTCAAATGCAGTTAGATTTGGTGACCAGAGACAACAGTTCTTTCTTAGATGAAGTATTTCGCCAAGTGTCACTGCCAGCCACTCAAACCTACCCCCACAGAATCATCGGTTCCCAAATGTCAAGTGTTTCTTCTGCTGACCTTTCTAGGAGACGATGTAATGAAACAAATATACAACTGAATTAAAACAGCAGTAAGCCGAATATTCTTTGCTGCTGAATCAATGATCAGATACAAAAACCACCCCGATACCTACTCAAAGAACCATTGTATCTGTACACCAAATCAAACTGTAGTTATCAACTCCAGTGTGGGTGCCAAACAACTTCCTTAGGCAGACTGGATGAAAAAATTGAACATATACCAGTGTGAGTGGAAAAAAAGAGTTAATCGGTCTTTAGGAATCCATGTGCAGTCAACAGGCTACACAACAGCCTGTTTATTGATTTCTCAACATCTCATAAACTATCAACATAAAGTTAACAAAGTCAACAGTCGCTTAAAAAAAAGGGGGGGTCTCCGTGGCGAAGTGGTCAAGCTGTTTGACTTGGGCTCCAAAGGTTGTGGGTTCGATTCTGGACCGCGTCCTTCAGTTCACGGGTGAAATTTTTCGGAGACTCCTGCGGGTCGTCGCCAGAGCTACGGAGTTTGTGCTTTGTGCGATACTTTCCGCGTTGCGGAAAGAGACCGAGCCATATGGGATTAAACCCGGTGCAATGAAGTCAACAGGCTATACAAGTCAGTCTGTTGATTTCTCAACATCTCATAAACTATAAACACAAAGTTAACAAAGAAAAAGCATTTTATGTACTGTATTTGATGAACAATAAATGATTGCTCAAATATAATGAGGCCTTAGCAATTAGGCCGTTCCAGACGATATTGTGCAAAAAGGAAAAGGTCGTTTTAAATTTGAAATTACCGGGAAGACACCACATTCTCCACATTCAAACAAAACCTGTGATTGTGTTTTAAGTATTTCAGCCAAAGCATTATTCATGTAGTCACTTTGTATGATATAGAACTGCTGTATGCACCTGGCGAGACAGCGAAATATGCCAGGCAATAAATCGTGCAATATACTGTTTGTGGCTTCTGTGTTAAAATGTATCAGGAATGCTCGAGGAAATATTGACAAGAATATGATTCCTTTGTAATTAGAAGAATAGATATAGCTTCGCCACGCCTCGCCGTCGACTCAGTATGATTACCAACAACACAACACAGAAGGGAATTCAGAAACTAATCAAATCTGTGCAAGAACAAAATAGAAAACACAATTTATATCTCAATGCAGCTTAACCACAAATAATGACATCTGATAGAACAAATATGTCAACAGATATATTCATGAAAGGAGAGAAATGCCAGACAGTGAGCAGTTGTGAATATCTGGGTCAAGTGCTGATGGGCAACAGAAATTACAGCAGGAACAAACATGGCTCTGCAGAAACTAAGCCAATGAAAATGTTTTTGATTGGAACAGGGTACTGTGTGTTTCCTGTGGCAATATATGGCTGTCAAACCTGGACATTCAACAAATCTACTTATCAAACCTGGACATTCAACAAATCTGCTGTCAAACCTGGACATTCAACAAATCTGCTGAGAAGTACATATGGGCCTTTGAATATTCTCATAGGACAATTTTTGATTTTCTTGACCACTGCTCCTGTGTGTAAATTCACTGGCGGAACACCAATGGGATAACAACAAGAGACATAACACAATGGGGTAACAACAAGAGAAATAACAACAATAGGCTAACACAATGGAGTAACAACAGGAAAAATAACAGCAGAAATAACAACATTGGACTAACCTCAGAAATGCCAACAGTTGAAAGGGGAATGAAGAAGAGAAAGACAGAACTTAACTATTCAAAGGCTAACAGTAACTACAAACAGAACGTAACCATCTACAGTTAGATGGGACTTAACCCTTTCCATCCAGAGAACCGTGAGATGTGTGATTGGCTCATCCCTTGACATGCCAATCAACATGTAATGACCAACATTTGGCCAGAACATACTTAAAAATCTGGCTTCACCAGTGAGTTTCCAGCTGTAGTGGTACAAGTTTCCTGCTGTACTGGTACAAGTTTCCAGCTGTAGTGGTACAAGTATACAACTGTAGTGGTACAAGTATACAGCTGTAGTGGTACAAGTTTCCTGCTGAAGTACATATATAGCTGTAGTGGTACAAGTTTCGTGCTGTAGTGGTACAAGTTTCCATCTGTAGTGGTACAAGTTTCCATCTGTAGTGGTACAAGTTTCCAGCTGTAGTGGTACAAGTATATAGCTGTTGTGGTACAAGTTTCCAGCTGTAGTGGTACAAGTATATAGCTGTAGTGGTACAAGTTTCATGCTGTAGTGGTACAAGTTTCCATCTGTAGTGGTACAAGTTTCCATCTGTAGTGGTACAAGTTTCCAGCTGTAGTGGTACAAGTATACAGCTGTAGTGGTCACAGTTTTCCAGCTGGAGTGGTACAAGTTTCCAACTTGTAGTGGTACAAGTATATAGCTGTAGTGGTACAAGTATACAGCCGTAGTGGTACAAATTTCCTGCTGTAGTGGTACAAGTATACAGCTGTAGTGCTACAAGTTTCCTGCTGTAGTGGTACAAGTATGCAGCTGTAGTGGTACAAGTTTCCTACTGTAGTGGTACAAGGTTCTGCTGTAGTGGTACAAGTTTCCTGCTGAAGTGTCACATGTTTCATATCGTCTGGCTAGGAGGTACCTCTATATATCTAACAACCTAATTTACAGCTGACAAATTGTTTTAAAACAACTAAAGTAACGAGCAGGTTAATCTGACTTGTGAAAGAACATGACATGCAGAAACAAAGAATCTCACATAAACTCAAAACACTACGTTGTTTGACTTGACAACCGTTCTCTCATCACCAGAAATATGTAAACAAGGCTGATGAAAATATTGCAAATGAAAACAATGTTTGGGACTGTAACGCGTCAAACTTGCAAATATCAAACCTTAAGTATGGAAACATTACACATAAAACCTGCAAACATCAAACCTCAATCGTGCAAACATTACACATAAAACCTGAAAATATCAAACCTCAAGCATGAGAACATCAAACCTGAAGCCTGAGAAAATCAAATCTCAAGCCTGTAAACATAAAACATACAAACATCAAGCCTGCAAAGCATCAAACATACAAAACATCAAGTACAAAGTAGACAGACACCAAATATCATTTATCATCAGACAAAAGAATAAAATAAATGACACATAAGCTGTACAATGTTCCCAGAATATTTACAATAAATGCCTTGTACAAGAGAGTTTACAGATGAAGATACCACAACAAATGTGGTGAAAACACAATCACAGGGACAGAACGTAGGGTCCTACACAGAAAAATCAATTGTTGCGGAACTCCTGAAGCCTCTACGACAGCACACAAACACATTCATTAGTACTGACTGGTGCTCACAGAAGCAGACAGGAGCATGTTTATAGGAGACACTACCACACACCAAGTGGCAACAAATGAAGTTAAGCCTACAAGGCACTGGTGGACACAGCATCCCACACCAAACATTGTAGGTTGTACAATGCTCACTTGCACAATCATGTTTTAAATATGGCAAAATTGTGTTGTAAATCTGTCTGTCCCAGGAACAGAGTGGACAGACTGTCACTGCCAGATTGTGTCTGTCTGTCTTCTGATGATCACATTTGTTGTGTGAATTATGTCATGTTTGATTCAAGTATCACAGATTCCTGCTGCTGCTGGTTGTTGAATAAGTACAGATAGAATTGGCTGCTGCTGGTTGTTGTATACGTACAGATAGAATGGGCTACTGCTGGTTGTTGAATAAGTACAGATAGAATTGGCTGCTGCTGCTGCCTGGAAGGCTGGATGTTGTTGTTGTGGTTAGCCTGTTTCAACTTGACAAATTTTTTTTAAAAAGTCGCTTACAAGTTGACAGGGTCGACTTCATCGCACCGGTTTTTATCCCATATGTCCCAGTCTCTTTCTGCAGCGCAGGCCGCCGAAAGCGTCGCACAAAGCACAAACTCTGTAGCTCCAGTGATGACCCTCAGGAATCTCTGAAAAAATGCACTCGTGAACCAAAGGATGCGGCCCAGAATCAAACCCACAGCCTTCAGAGCCTGAGTCAGATGGCTTGACCACTTCGCAAGGGAGACTCCCTTCAACTTGACAACAACAGGATGTCCTCTGTAGATCTGTCAGAGTGATATACCAGTACCACCGGGAAGGTTAACCCGGTCAACAAATGCCCGCAGAAGTCGGATGTGTCGGCCTAACGGCGCAAGAACGCAGCTCTGCTGTAAACATGCACAACGCAATCACGTCCGGGGAAAAAAGAAAAAAAAATTCCGGATGAACGCAGAAGAAGATATACTAGTACTACTTCCTGGGTCACCACAGTCAGTCTTCACCATGGAATGTTGGAGCACGTAACAAGAGAATCAACAAATGCATGCACTATCAAAGCACGTATGAATGTGCTGTATGTTATAACTCTCTTACAAGTGTTGCAAGGCCGAGAGAGGGATCATGCTGCATGGGCAACATGTTCTCTGAATCCAAGCCCAGGCATTGTGCGATGGAGTGTTAGATCTAATCCACATTCTTTCGTCTGTAAAGACGGCAAGGTGCCATTACTACAAGTGTTGTATGGTGCCGTATAACAAATGTACAGGTGTTTCATGTTGTAAACATAAAGTGTTGTATGGTGTAGTCTAGCAAATATACAAGTGTTGTATGTTGTAGTTAACAAATATACAAGTGTTGTATGTTGTTGTGTAACAAATATACAAATGGTGTAAGTTGTAATGTAACAAATATACAAAAGTTGTATGTTGTAAAAAGTTGTATATGATGTAATAAATATTCAACTGTTTAACATATATACAAGTCTAATACACAAGTTCGCAGGTCTGGATGGCCGAATGGGTAAGAACGCGTGTTCTTAAACATCCGGTGTGCTGATGCCATGGTAAGCTGTTCAGCCCCTACACCGGACAATTGGACTAAAATGTTGACTTGTCGTCCTCGACTTGGGGACGTTAATTATAAGTACCTCTGAAATCGGAGTGGGTTTGCCTGATGGCGAGGGACACTGTTAATAGGGAAAGCCAATCCACACACAAAATTCAGTCCATCTCTGCTATAAATAGTGTGCGTGGACTACACTTGAGTTAAAAGCCAGCGAGTGAAAAAAACAACAAAATACACAAGTTCAATGTCAACAAACTCTGGAGGTTAGGGCACTTGCTCTCACACACACACACACACACACTCATACATGTTCACAACTGAGACAGACCATCATACTGCGAACCAAATTACGGGGACAATTATAGCCGGACAAACAGTTTGGGGACTGCCTCCTGGCAAGATTCAAAGATTATAAATGCAAGTTCCAAAAACGTCCATGAACAACATGCTGACTTAGAAAACTGGACAAGACTGTAGGACATAGCCCACATCCCTCCCCTCGACCTGTACAATAGCGGTCAACAAAACTAGCAGCCAGCAATACCAAGCTCTGTGGAGATCCTGGAGACACAACAAATACAAATATATGTACAGTTCCCCACGGAGGGACAGCTGCTGGGATAGAATATCATGATTTTGGGGTCAAAGACATTTCTTGGACTGATATATTGGGATCTTGGGGTCAAAGACATTTCTTGGACTGATATATTGGGATCTTGGGGTCAAAGACATGTCTTGGACTGATATATTGGGATCTTGGGGTCAAAGACATTTCTTGGACTGATATATTGGGATCTTGGGGTCAAAGACATTTCTTGGACTGATATATTGGGATCTTGGGGTCAAAGACATTTCTTGGACTGATATATTGGGATCTTGGGGTCAGAGACATTTCTTGGACTGATATATTGGGATCTTGGCGTCAAAGACATTTCTTGGACTGATATATTGGGATCTTGGTGTCAAAGACATTTCTTGGACTGATATATTGGGATCTTGGCGTCAAAGACATTTCTTGGACTGATATATTGGGATCTTGGTGTCAAAGACATTTCTTGGACTGATATATTGGGATCTTGGTGTCAAAGACATTTCTTGGACTGATATATTGGGATCTTGGTGTCAAAGACATTTCTTGGACTGGTATATTGGGATCTTGGGGTTATAGACATTTCTTGGACTGATATATTGGGATCTTGGGGTTATAGACATTTCTTGGACTGATATATTGGGATCTTGGGGTTATAGACATTTTTTGGACTGATATATTGGGATCTTGGGGTCAAAGACATTTCTTGGACTGATATATTGGGTTCTGAGGGTAAAAGAAACTGCTTGCTTGAAGTACCAGTGGTGTGATATTGGATACAACACCAGACCGTAAAGTACCAGTACTGAGAGGTGTGATTTAATACCAGATGTAGAAGTACTGGTACTGTGAGATTTGACATACACCATGTACACGTGAAGTTCCAACAGTGTGAAACTATGTGTGAACTAACATTCGTAATAACTGGAATATGAACTGCTGGCCTTGCCTCGGCCCTGCTTGCCAGGTAAGCTCTCAGCGTACAGGAAGTCTTGTGATTTGCTGCGTTTCTGTGCTAAAGGTTTGCTTCTATCACTCGTTCTCTTGGTTTGTTGTTTACGGATGTACAGTGACCCAGTTAGGTCATCCATAGATTTGTTATGACTTGTTTTCTTAGACGAGTTTATATTGGAAATTGAACGTTTATGTTTGTCTTGTTTAATATGTGTTTCCGATGATGGATGCCGATTTCTGTTCTTTCTGGAGGAATCTTTATCATGTTTTTGTCTTCTTCCCGATCTATTTTTAGCAGATGTAGAATCAGAATCACTGCAGTTTTCTG
Organism: Cepaea nemoralis; assembly: GCA_014155875.1. Taxonomy (NCBI): domain Eukaryota; kingdom Metazoa; phylum Mollusca; class Gastropoda; order Stylommatophora; family Helicidae; genus Cepaea; species Cepaea nemoralis. The sequence continues at coordinate 74,244 of JACEFZ010020380.1, forward strand.
TGCTTGAAGAATGTAAGTCTCTAGAATGACTTCGGTGTCGAGAGGAACTTCGGTGTCGAGAGGAACTACGGTGACGGGAGGAACTACGGTGACGAGAACTGCTTCGCTCTCTTGACCGACTACTCTTTCTTTCACCACCAGCGGAACTGTGTTTCTTTGAATGCGGACGGCTGCGAGAATGTTCATCATCAGAAGTGTTCTTTATCTTGTTCTTCTGCTTGGTTCTTTGTTTGGTGCGTTCTGTTCCAGAACGCCTCTTGCTATCTCCATCCAAGAGCTGACTTGTTTGTTTCTTGGAGTGAACCCGCGTTGATTTCTTGCTCTTGCTGCCTGATTTTCTTGTAACTGTCTGGGAGATTTCATCATCAGAATCACTGACACTGTCTGACGACTCCTCAAATGTGCTGTCTTGATCTTTTATCTTGGAGGTGTTAACTTTAACTTTAGGGACATACTCCGGCAGCACAGGATGATGTTGAATTTTCTTGGAATCCTCATAATCTGTGCTGTGTTCTGTCAGCGTTTTTCTGGAATAATGTGATGACTGTGACCTTGAGGCTGTGTTTGACGACTGTGATCTTATTGTTGTGTCTAGCAGTTTGCTATGACCAGAATCATGGCTGTCTATATTCTCTCCACCACTCACCAACCTTGTCTCTTGATGTGTGGGCCGACTGGCTGGTCTCCAGTCATTCTGCGGGATGTAACCATTTGTTCTGCCTCTTTGCCTGTTTTCTGCAACATCAGACAGACGATGACTGTTGCCCTCTCCAAAACCTCTGATAGATGATGTTTGGCCAGGTTTCGTCATTAAGGCAACCTGAGATTCCTGCATGGGGTATTTGTTGCTCTGGCGTTCTCCATGATTGCTGTATCTGGAATAAAGCTGTGCGGATTCCTTCTCACCAGACCAATATTTTTCCTCCGGCTTCTCATTGTTTTTTCGCACCCACCATAAGCGGTATGTCTCCAAAGACACCGCCATGAAAGCTAAAATTGCCAGAAAAGCTGCTAGTACACACATACCAAAGGACCAAGAGAGATAATTCTGATCAGGTCTTTCCAGCCAGGTCCTTTCATTATCTGCCTTGACACCAAACAAAATCACCGCGACTGCCAAGAGAATAGCTGCAAGAAGAACATACAAGTCACACAATCAGATTCACATAATATGTGTGTCTACAGCAAGAACATACAAGTGATAGAAAGTGAGATTCACATATTATATGTGTCTCTCCATGACGTAGGGGTTAACATCTTTCTCCATAATCCTGTATATTCTCGTGAGTAACGCAGCTGAGCGAGAATCGGCAGCGGTTCGTGCCACGCTGTTAACTTACGGGGGTATGTGAGCCATTCGCTCAGAAAGCAATGGCAAATTACTGAGCGTAATCTTGCCTGTACATCAACAGCAGCTGAAAAATGCTGGTGTTGAACTGCAACGTCCTGTAAGGGATATGGAACATTTATTTTTTTTTTTAAAATAGCAAGAACATACAAGTGATACAATGAGATGCACATATGATATGTGTCTACATCAAGAACATACAAGTGATACAATGAGATCCACATATTTTATGTGTCTAAAGCAAGAACATACTAGTCACACAATGAGATCCACATATTTTATGTGTCTAAAGCAAGAACATACTAGTCACACAATGAGATCCACATATTTTATGTGTCTAAAGCAAGAACATACTAGTCACACAATGAGATCCACATATTTTATGTGTCTAAAGCAAGAACATACTAGTCACACAATGAGATCCACATATTTTATGTGTCTAAAGCAAGAACATACTAGTCACACAATGAGATCCACATATTTTATGTGTCTAAAGCAAGAACATATAAGTCACAATGAGATTCACATATTTTATGTGTCTACAGCAAGAACATACAAGTGACACAATGAGATTCACATGATATATGTGTCTACAGCAAGAACGTGCAAGTCACACAATGAGATTCACAGAGAGAGGCACATACATACAGACACAGACAGTGAGTGAGGCAGACAGAGACTCACAGACAGACAGACAGACAGAGAGACTGGGTGATAGAGTTAAGTCAGTTGCATAATTTTTACAGGACACTGCAGTCAACACCAGCAGTGTTTTTTTTTGCTGTTTGTGATTTCTTAGCAAGAATATGCTCAGTAAGTTTGCCATTGCTTTCTGAGTGACTCAGCAGCTGTGTTTCAATTGTGGTATGCGGATTGCGAATTGGGTGATTCAGAGAAAGATAAAATGAAGGATAAAATGTGTGTGTGTGCGTACATGCATGCGTGTGTGCATACGTGCATGCGTGCGTGTGTGTGTGTGTATATATATATATATACATATATAGAGAGAGAGAGACCAACAGACAGAAACAAAGAGAGACACACAGGCTTAAAGATCAGTAAGTAAGGCAAAGAGAGACTCCAAGATGGAGAGAGAGGTAGACGGAGACATAATTTTGAGAGAGAAAACAGTGAAAGCAGAAAAGAGAGAGATCTTCGATTCATGTGATTAAGTTACCTTTCACAGTGGAAGATAAACTCTATGGGCCGCTGAGTGAATTACAAAAGACTGTTAGATTCATACAAGAGACAACATTGCAGATATAGACATATTTCAAGCGAACGAATGAAGAAGAAGAAGAAGTTACCTTTCCTCTCCTATGACTATTAAATCTAACGTAATCTTATGACAGGTAATAAGATCAAGGAGACACAACTTGAAACATCATCAAGAGGTGATGCCTGCAACATATCAAGCTCTGCCTCAATCATCAGGCACACACAAGACAGACACACAAGATGCACACACAAGACAGACACACAAGATGCACACACAAGACAGACACACAAGACAGACACACAAAGTACCAACCTGTCAAGCCATGCAGGACTGCTGCGGCCGCAGACAGGCCAAGGGCTATTGACTCCTGAAATCTGCTGTAGGGGAAACAGTTGATGGCGTTGACGATCATGATGATGATGGCGATCAGCTGGAAGACCAGGCCCAGGGTCACCAGTGTCTGTGTGGTCACAAACCAGGCTGTCCACAGGAGATGTATTCATCACATCATGTATTCATCACATCATGTATTTGTCACATTATGTATTTGTCACATTATGTATTTGTCACATCATGTATTTGTCACATCATGTATTTGTCACATCTTGTTTTTGTCATATCATGTATTTGTCATATCATATATAGTTAGTTAGTTAGTCGCGGTTCGAACTTCACAGCAACGGGTCGTCCCCATTATGCTCTGTTCCTGTGCCAGTGAATACACAAAATGCTTCCCACTGCCCAATGTGAAAAGTGGAAAAGACAGGAGTCTCGACAAACAGCCCGCACAGATACACTGTGCATAATACCGTCACCAGAATATCAACACAATAGTTCCCCCACGAAACATCCAGTTAATCTCTGATGGAATCGGCAGTCATTTTCCCATCTGGATGTTTCCTAGATGTTCACCCACACAGTACACGAAAATACAGTTCACCGTCGATGGCAGTGGCAGTCAATCAGAAGCATTTCTGTATAAGGCAAAAACCGGTCAACTCTGGGACATAGCCAGCTGCCATCGCTCCAAACATGCAGCCACGTTCCAAAAAACCTCGGGCAGATTCAAAAGCATTTCACACAAAACTCACAGCTCACAGTGTCGCACCACGCACTCACTCAGTAGCAGGGCGACGGAACCATCAAGCCTCCTTAGTCGCCTCTTACGACATGCATGGTAGGCTACAGTGTTGCAATTCTTTGCTTCCCTTATAGACCCCGGCAACACACGGGAGTGTATCATGTATTTGTCACATCATGTATTTGTCATTTCATGTATTTGTTACATCATGTTTTTGTTACTTAATGTTTTTGTCACATCACATATTTGTCACACCATGAATTTGTTACATTTTGTTTTCATCACATCATGTATTTGTCACATCATGTATTTGTCATATTATGTATTTATCATGTCATGTATTTGCCATGTCATGTATTTGTCACATCATGTTTTTGTTACATAATGTTTTTGTCACATCATGTATTTGTCACAGAATGTATTTGTTACATAATATTTTTGTCACACAATGTATTTGTCACATCATCTATATGTCACAGAATGTATTTGTCACATGTTTTTGTCACACTATGTATTAGTCACAGAATGTATTTGTCACATCATGTATTTGTCACATCTTGTTTTTGTCATATCATGAATTTGTCACATCATGTAATTGTCATTTCATGTATATGTCACAGAATGTATGTGTCACATTTTGTTTTTGTCACATCATGTATTTGTCACATCAAGTATTTGTAACATCATGTAATTGTCATATCATGTATTTGTCACATCACATTTTTGTCACAGAATGATTTTGTCACATCAAGTATTTGTCACATCATGTATTTGTCACATAATGTACTTGCCACATCATGTATTTGTCACATAATGTACTTGCCACATCATGCATTCGTCACATAATGTACTTGTCATATCATGTATTTGTCACATTATGTATTCATCACATCATGTATTTTTCACATAATGTACTTGCCACATTATGTATTTGTCACATCATGTATTTGTCACATCATGTATTTGTCACAGAATGTATTTGTCACATAATGTATTTGTCACATCCTGTATTTGTCATACAATTATTGCATGTAGACAAACAGCAATGTATTTATCACTCTATGCAGACAGACTGTAACTTATTGCTCACTCTATGTAGACAGACTATAATTATTTCTCACTCTATGTAGACAGACTATAACTTATTGCTCACTCTAAGTAGACAGACTATAACTTATTGCTCACTCTATGTAGACAGACTATAACTTATTGCTCACTCTAAGTAGACAGACTGTAACTTATTGCTCACTCTATGTCAGACAGACTATAATTATTTCTCACTCTATGTAGACAGACTATAACTTATTGCTCACTCTATGCAGATGACTATAACTTATTGCTCACTCTAAGTAGACAGACTATAACTTATTTCTCGCTCTAAGTAGACAGACTATAACTTATTGCTTACTCTAAGTAGACAGACTATAACTTATTGCTCACTCTATGTAGACAGACTATAACTTATTGCTCACTCTAAGTAGACATACTATAACTTATTGCTCACTCTAAGTAGACAGACTGTAACTTAGTGCTCACTCTAAGTAGACAGACTGTAACTTATTGCTCACTCTAAGTAGACAGACTATAACTTATTGCTCACTCTATGTAGACAGACTATAACTTATTTCTCACTCTAAGAAGACAGACTAACTTATTTCTCACTCTATGTAGACAGACTATAACTTATTGCTCACTCTGTGTAGACAGACTATAACTTATTGCTCACTCTATGTAGACAGACTATAACTTATTGCTCACTCTATGTAGACAGACTATAACTTATTTCTCACTCTAAGTAGACAGACTAACTTATTTCTAACTCTATGTAGACAGACTATAACTTATTGCTCACTCTAAGTAGACAGACTATAACTTATTGCTCACTCTAAGTAGACAGACTGTAACTTATTGCTCACTCTAAGTAGACAGACTAACTTATTGCTCACTCTATGTAGACAGACTATAACTTATTTCTCACTCTAAGTAGACAGACTAACTTATTGCTCACTCTATGTAGACAGACCATAACTTATTGCTCACTCTATGTAGACAGACTATAACTTATTTCTCACTCTAAGTAGACATACTAACTTATTGCTAACTCTATGTAGACAGACTATAACTTATTGCTCACTCTATGTAGACAGACCATAACTTATTGCTCACTCTAAGTAGACAGACCATAACTTATTGCTCACTCTATGTAGACAAGACTATAACTTATTTCTCACTCTATGTAGACAGACCATAACTTATTGCTCACTCTATGTAGTCTATTATTTGTGAACAGAAACAAACTGTGCTCACGCTGTATTCCTGTTAATTATCATCACCTGCCTACTTGATTATTGATACTTCCTGGTTCTACCAGGTCTGGACGCCGGCACTGCTACCACTCCCTTCCCTTGATCTCACACTACCCGTCCACCCCCTGCCTCTGACTAGAATACGACCCCTCCCCGCCCCAGTGCCCTGAGTTAAGATAGAACTACTCACGAGGGACCAGGAAGAAGCGAAGCTCATCCATCTCTCGGTCAAACAGCCACCAGCAACCGTCGTAGTATTTGTCGACCATAGCAATGGACGGCGCACGAAACTTGGAGAAACAGGCGGCCCACAGGCCCAGGTTCTTGAAGCCAGCGACCTGTTTCTCCGTGGAGACCACCCAGCGGTCTGAGGCGAACGATGCTATCAGAGAAGCCAGACAAGCCTGGTCCAAATACAAAACCCAGGACACAGAATGTTTTTCTACCTGTCGCCATTTTGTCCGGATATAATAACAAACAAGTTGACAGTATCCCATTGGTTGCTGGCGGAAACTGCCCTACCTGACCCAGGTGTTTCCGTGTGCGACATGGCCTGACCTACTTTTACTAGCAAGCACAATTAGCGCACACTTACTGGTTAACTTCTTAGAGGACGAGTGCTGGGTGCCATACTTTTATTCGCTGTTCATTATACCCAAGGGGTTTACAACTATGTAGCTATATAGCCATTATAAGTGGTTCTCTTTTTTTTTAAAGTTGCTTAACCTTTACAGGACGTTGCAGTCAATACCAGCATTTTACCGCCGCTGTTGATGTCCTGGCAAGTTTTACGTTCAGCAGTTTGCCATTGCCTTTTGAACGACCGACGCCCATACCAACACGTTAAAACCAGCGAGACACTGGTCTGCTGCCAAATCGGTCACCACTGTGTTTGAACGAGGGTAAGCGGTGTTACGAATTGCGTCCGCAATGCCATTGCCACGGAGACCTGGCAGTGGTTCTATATGGGATATTTTAAACGTACAACTAGGGCACAATAAGGATCCCAGGTACATGAGTGAACGTGGTACATGAAAAAGTGGGAGGAAGGTAATGCGGGGAACTGGAAGCAATGGAGATGTGATGGTGGTCAGAGAGTGAAAACTAACAAGGAGTGCCCCAGTGGATGCCTGAGTGCATGAGTGGGTGGCAGTGAAAGGTTGGCCATAGTGGACGAATATTAAATGGCAATGGTGTGTGCACCTACATATGATGGTGATAATAACGAAACTCTGTGCTCCTCTATGTGTGTACCAAGAGAATCATAAAGTATGGGTGAACTGATATGTGTGAGCGTACATACTTACATACATCTCCACCACAAGGGATATGCGGAATTAGAAGGTCTAAAAATACGAGGCCGTTCTCCCTGGCCTAGGCGTTAGCGACTTTCTTCGTAATCCCGTATACTCTCGCGAGTAACGTGACGTTCGTGAGAATCGGTGGCGGTTCTCTCTACGTCGGTAACTTACGAGGTATTGAACTGGTCGCTCAGAAAGCAATGGCAAACAACTGAGCGTAATCTTGCCATGAAATCAACAATCAGCTGAAAGATGCTGATGTTGCTTGCTTGTTTGCTGGCTGTGAACTCCAGCGCGAAGTCCTGTATGTCGGATGAAGGCATCCTGTTGTCCAACATCAGTGTGATGTCATACAGGACCTGAGGTTTGCGTGAGTATCCGTTGTCCCATGTCTGGTTTATGGTGTGCAGACTGGTGGTTCCTCGCCATGAAGGCAGATACTCTCCGGCTTCGGAGGAGATGCCGATGTTGACAGCGATGTCCTGTAAAGGATATGCGAACCACAAAAAAAAGGCTATACTCATACTGTTCCATATGAAATGGGGTCAGTAGGGCTGTCTGTCAACTTCTTTCCGTTGACAGTAAAATACCAGTCTGTCTATCAACTTGTCTTTCTGTTGACAGTAAAATACTGGGCTGCCTATGGGCTTTCTTTGTATGCTAGTCTATGAATCTTGTGACTCATCACAATCAATATTAATTGTTATCAAACATGATAGTTACCACCACTTTGTGGTTAACTCCCCTATGTGAGTTTATTAAGTGAGTTAAATCCCTTGAGGGAGCAATCAAACAGTAAACCTAAGAAATGTGGGATGCCAGACTACAACAGCCTGGATACCGTCTCACAGAGGCATAACTGGCAATGAGAGTGCAGACTAAATGCGGGACAACCAGCCAGAATATAGTAAACACTGAACTCGGCGTAGTGGAGGGAAAGAGCATTATCAAACAACACGTACTCAGGAAATGGAAAGAACAATGGAGAGACAGCAATAAAGGAAGACACGCATACCACATTCCAAGAGAGCTCAGTTTGAAAAGTTAAGTAAAAGACAATACGAAAATACCAAGGTATATAAGAAACTATGGAGGATGAGAATCGGATATTGGAAAGACAAAATAAGTAGACAACTCTGCGTAGAATGCCTGGAAGAAAACACGATAGAGCACTACCTACTATCAATCAATCAATCATGTGCCATGCCGGAAAGCGTGGGCGGTCATGATTCGCCATTTCACTCAATCACCAGAGTCGTGGATCAGCTCAGTGTTCCTGTCTCGTCCATGCCATGTGGCCAAGCCATCCAGGTATTTTCCTCTCGGTCTTCCTCTTGGTCTGTTCCCTTCGATCTTGCCAGCTGTCACTAAGTTCTCCAGTCCATTTCTTCTCATAACATGTCCAAAAAATTTTGACTGTCTACGTCTAATTTCTCTAATCAATCTACGATTTTCATTTGTCTCTTGTAGTACTTGGTCATTGGTTTTTCTATCTGTCCATGGTATTCTTTGCATTTTCCTCAGAAACCACATTTCTGCAGCCATCAGATGTTTTTCAGCCTGGCTGCTCATTGTCCAAGCTTCACATCCATATAAAAGTACAGGTTCTATGTAGCATCTCAACACTCTTTTTCTCGTTTCAATTGACATCATTTTATTGGTCAGAATGTTTTTCATCTTGCTAAAGGCTACTTTCGCCATGGCGATTCTTGTTCTAATCTCTTCAAGGCATCTGCCATCAGATGTTATGACTGTTCCGAGATAATTGAACCGATTCACTTGTTGAAGAATATTCCCATTTACTTGTATATTACATTGTGGTACTTCGTTCTTCCTAGTGACGACCATAACCTGTGTCTTCCTACAATTTAATTCCAACCCCAGCTGCTCACTGTGTACAACCACAGCGTCTACTAATTGTTGCAGATCCTGTGCATTGTCTGCAATCAATACTGTATCATCTGCATATCTAATGTTATTTATGTTTCGTCCTCCAATGCTGATTCCATTTAGGTCTTCTACATTTCTGAAAATATTTTCACTGTATAGGGAAAAAAGATCTGGAGACATTACACATCCCTGCCTAACACCTCTCTTAATAGGTTGGTATTGTCCTACTTCATTATCAATCCTTATGGCAGCTTGTTGTTTCCAATATATGTTTTTTATAAGTCTAATGTCTTTCCCATCAATTTGTAGATCTGCAAGCATATTCACAATGTTGACATGTCTAACTCTATCAAAAGCCTTTGTGTAGTCAATAAAGCAAAGATGTATATCCTTGTTTACTTCTAAAGCACGTTCAATAACTGTTCGCAGCATATACACAGCATTTACTGTACCCTTTCCTTCTACAAAACCACATTGTTCTTCCCCTATTCTACCTACTATCCCGTGGAACATATGATCGGGAGCCTAAGGACCTAGAAGAGTACTTCCAAACAAGAAACACCGCGATAACAATGAAGGAGTGCCTACAGACAGAGAGCGATAAAGACGTGAAAAAAACTGGGAAAACAATTCATAGCACGAACAGGGAAAGACATATAACCAACCAAAAAAGAAGACAGAACCAATAAAAAGCAAATCTAACAATGATGGAAGAAGCCGATCATACGAAGACATGTAAAAAGGGGACACAGAGAGACACAGCAAAACTTTCCAACGGTGGACAAGAGAGAAGTGAAAGAACCCCTCTCCGACGCGGTACAAGAGACGGCAGGAAACCTCCGCAACGATGGAAAAGAGGAGACTGTAGGCAACCTCCCCAACGGTGGACAAGAGGGACGCGCAGGAAACCCCTCCTACGCTGGACAACGAGGAGACGGTAAGAAACCTCCCCAACGATGGATAAGCGAGATGTGATAGTCCCTCTCCTAGGCTGGAGACAAGACCCAAGAGCAAAGACGTAAGAAAACAGACGACCAGAAGGTGAGCCCGCCCTGGGGATCGACGAAAGAAAACAAACAAGAAGTTAACAGACGTGGCCCTTTGCGGGCTTCAAGCAAGAAAAAAAAAGCACAGACGATAGCAGATGAAGACTCTTTTCAGGGCTTCAAGCAAGAAAAACAAGCACAGACCATAACAGACGGGCTCTTTTAAGGCTCAACGCAAGAAAACAAGCACATAAGTTATCAGACGAGCCCTCCGGAAGGGTCAACGCAAGAAAACTCAAGCCATACAAGAGCGAGAATCCAAGGAAAATAAATACCAGTATGGCTAATCAAGAAAACGTCCACACAAGGGGGAGGGAGAACTGACAGACAGCTGAACAGGGGGAATAAGAACGGTTACAGCATAAGAGGACAACCGACGCCCACACACAGCAGAGAAATCACTCACAAGGAGGAGATACAAGCGAATTATCTAAGTAATAACTAAAAAATAACTAAGCAAATAAATAAACATCTAATTAATCAAAGAAACACTGGAGTAATAGTACACCAAACAGAATACGGCTAGATACAGGTATATACCAACAGAAACCATAAAACCATTAACAACAGGCAACAAAACAACAAGAAACACCCGACATTAGGAATAGAGATAACTAAGAAACAGAACAATATACAACCAAGAGTAAATGGAACAATGATTTTAAAAAAATATTGGGAAAAATCACTAAAACAGCAAGAAACAGAAGTCAGTAAATACAAAAGATAGAGATGACGACTGAAATAGGAAAACAAAGATATCAAATATATATATAACCATAACACAAATCAAACCATTGTAGGGATAAGGAAAATCTAGTAGCAACAGAGCAAGCATCGAGGATGTCGTTGGCGAGGGAAGCAATGGAGGCTGACGGAACAGAGGAACTCTGCCAGGCATCCGTCAGTGGAAGTCGTCTGATGCGCAAAAGACCTTGACCATTTATACCGCACTATGAAACACCACAATTATAAAAAACGCCGCAAAGGCTGGTTGAATGAGGTGGACAGTCTCTTCCCCCCCCCCCCCCACCTCCTGTATGAGGGATGAAAACATCCTGTTCAGTTATCAGTTCAGTTATCAGTTGGGGTATCTTCGTTGCACTCCGGACATGTCCATAGGTGCTCAGATCCTCCCCCCAGCATATGCATCAGCGTCCGGTGGCTAATAGTGCCAGTTCTGTGTTGATTGACGAGGCACCTTGTTTTCCCGATGTACCTCTCGCGTCTGGCTGTGCCGATTCTTACCCCCAGGTCTTTCATCCTGGACAGCGATGTGGAATCACTGACGTCAAAATCCTCTGTTCTCGCCAAATCTTTAAGGACGTTAATAACATCGGCACGATCCATGGGCTGGCCATCTACAGGGGGTGCAGAGCCAGCCAGTTTGTCAGCTCGTTCATTTCCCTCGACTCCCGCATGTCCCGGGACGAAGATGAAGGTGACTTTACGGACAACAGACTTCCGCAGCGATTCAGTCCACTGTCTACGTACAGATCCAGCTTCGACCTTCTGAATCATGCTCATTGAATCACTTAGTACACACACGTTGGTATAATGCTGTGATTCCAGCCATATAAAAGCCTGTGTAACTGCCATCACCCCCATCGTCATGCTGCTCGTGGTCATAGAGTGGGCACCACTGGATTCTTGAACGGTTCGGTCCGCTGAACGGGCTGTAAATGCCCACGCACTTCTCTGCTGCTTTACAACAGATCCATCTGTATAGATGAGCACTTCGGGGCTATCTGAGTGTTCATAGATGAGCGCGTTAACCTCTGCATTGACATCGGCAGGGTTCTGCTCTCTGCACCGTCTGTCGAGTGTGATAATGCAGGAGAAAGTGCACTTAAAGGCTGGAGGCACCGGCACCCATTCCTTGCCGGGGTTGATACTGGTAAGACTGCAGACCTGTCTGACGACATCTTCCGCCCGACCCATCCATGATTTGCCCCTCTTTAGCCTGTCACCCTTTTCTCTGAATATAGCGTCATGCAGAGGGTGCTGCTCATCTGCACTTATTTTTAAGTATGCACGAGCTCTCCAGATCTTGATCCTGTGTTCCATTGTCGGGAAGTCAAGGAGGTATCTCATTGCTACACAGCTGGTGTCTCTCGTGCAGCCCAAAATGATGCGCATGGCTTCGTTTTGTACCTTTTCGAGTCTTCCAATCTGTGTAGGGCTGACAGTGAGGATGGCCAGGGCATACTCGATGCGTGAAAGTACAAGTCCTTGGAACAGAAGTATTAGCAGTCTTTGCTCGATATTGGCAGTCGCCATGACTCTCATTGCTGACAAACCTTTTCGAGCCTTCGTTATGACATAATCGACATGATCTCTGAAGGACAGGCTACGATCAAGCCTCACGCCAAGATATGTCATTGACTGGGTTCTACTCAAACTGCTCCCATCCATTCTTACTGCCGGCAGGTCTGTTTTCACAATATGGTTGTTTAGTGAGAACCATGTGACCGTTACCTTTGCAGGGTTGACAAGGGCATCGGCATCAGCACACCATGAGGAAATTCGATCTAGTTCGCCCTGCATATCATTGGCAACCGGCCTGTCTATCTCGACCCTGTCGATACACGAGAATGTCGTCAACGAATGACAAGAGTCCTACCCCTCCGTCCAACTGTTGTTCAGTGATCGGCATCCGTATACACGTTTGAATAGTACTGGTGACAGTGGTGAACCCTGCGGCAATCCTGGACATATCGTTTATCGGCTCAGAAGACCAACTCCCGCATCTTAGCACCACCTTCCTTTGGAGCAGAACTGCCAGCTATCCATCGTACAAGGTGAGGGTGCACTTTCAGTCTGAGGAGAGTTTGCGTCAAGTGCTCGAAAGATACATCCTGTTGTCCAACATCAATGTGATGTCATACCGGACCTGAGGTTTGCGTGAGTATCCGTTGTCCCATGTCCGGCTTATTGGTGTGCAGACAGGTGGTTCCTCGCCGTGCAGGCAGACACTTTCCGTTTTCGGAAGAATCAGCGATCCTACTACGTTAGCCAGGACCCACGACTAGGACGTGATAGTAGGTCTTGGCCAGTGTAGATCCTGGCCCTGCTGCCTTGGAAACACCCCTGCGTCCCATATAATGTATGTGTGTGTGTGTGTGCATGCATGTGTGTGTGCATGTGTGCGCGTGTGTTAGTCAGGTTTTAGATATAACTGAGCTACCGTAATGACAGCAGACGGTACTACCTGCCTTTCTGTTAGCGCCGAATGTTGGGCAGCGCTTACCAAAGCTGACATCCCACATTTTGCCAACGGCTTCGGGAGGAAGAGCGCAATTGGGAGGGTACAAGCCTTATCCTTGCGCGAGGAAATGCAACCTAGAGAACAAAATGTCATGGCAGGGCGGACCAGGCCCTAAGCCTTGGTTGGTGGCTGGTCTCGGATCGAAGCTCCGACAGGCGGACAGTTAGAGCATTGCTTTGCTGATCCGGCAACTTCTGCAGCTCGTCTTGTTACAGATGTATAGGTGTTACCTTTCCTCTGGAGTGAACTAGGCAGGCCGAGAGAGCGATCATGCTGCGTGGGCAATACCTGGTCACTATATTATGTCCCAGGCTTTGTGCTATGGAGAGGCAATAACTCCATCCCTGGTCTTAACTGGTCTCGGAATCAAAGCGAAAGGTAGCAGTTGCGGGTTATAAGTCCTTGTGGCGTAGATATGGGACGCCACGCGTTGCCACTAACGGTGGGAGACACCTACATGTGTCACTGATCAGCTACCGCCCGCCTCAAGCTGGGCAGCCCCCGGGCAATTGGGTGCTGTTCCGTCACAGCCTGCCTGCTTCAATGGGTGCTTAGGGCTAGAACAAGATCTGAATCGCAGGCTGTAAAACCGATGCACCAGGTACTACTAAAAAAACAACAAAAAACTAGAAACCTCAAGCTACGGCTTGGAATATGGAGCGTGAGAACCACGTATCCAGGAATTTCCACTGACTTGACAAATATTGACGATGTGAGAAAAACGGCTGTGATTGATGCCGAACTCAATCGTCTTAACATTTGTATTGCTCGCCTCGCTGAGGAAGGGTCACTCAGGGAAAACAATTAGCCTACACCTGTTTTTGGAAAGGTAGAGGGCAGTCAGAAAAAAAGCAACATGGTGTGGGTTTTGCAGTGAAGAATTCGCAACTGGAAAGGATTGCAATTCCAGTTGGAGGTAATGAAAGATTATTATCCTTGCGCTTGGCAACATCTTGAGGTTTTTTCACCATTATTACTGCATATGCACCGACACTCGCTTCCTTCGATGATATGAAGGATTCATTCTATGAGAAGTTAGACTCGGTGATCAAGGCAGTTCCACAATCTGACTACATTTATATGCCCGGTGATTTCAATGCTTGTGTCGACAAGGACTCGAGTTAATAGCCAGTGTGCCCTGGAAAATACATCGGTCGCATGAATGAAATTGGGCAAAGGCTGCTGGAGCATTGCACCAGTAATGACCTATGTATTACAAACTCCTATTTTAAAACAAAGAGCTGCATAAGGTCACATGGAAACATCCAAGATCCGGCCATTGGCACCAGCTGGAACTTCATCATCACACGGAGACAACATCTGAACCATATATCATTGACTCGAAGTTACCACAGTGCTGACTGTGATATGGATAATTCTTTGGTTGTTGCAAGGGTTAGACTGAGACCAAAGAGAATCTACACAGATAAACACAAATCTAGCCCCAGGATTAATATTATTAACACTCAAGATCCTAATAAGTACTTTGAGTTCCAACAGCAACTTGAAGACGCTTTCACTGATACACCAGACAATTGTACAGTAAATGAAAAGTGGGGTCAACTTAAGGAAACTCTTTATAAAATTGCCGTAGGGGTTTACGGTACTGTGGATCATAAGAGGCAGGACTGGTTTGCGGCAAACAGCCAGACTCTGCAGCCCTTGATTGATAAGAGGAAGATAGCTCTCTTAAGAAACAAGGAAAGACCAACGCGGTGGTCTAAACGCTGGCCGGTGTTTCCTTTCGCCGAGTCATCTATGCACACACTGTGGGCCTCATGCTACTTCCCAGCCCCAAGTGTTCAGCGTAAATCGGCAACTACAGAACGCAGCAAAACACTCACAACACAGAATAAACACAAGCAAAGAGAAAACAACATGCACATCAGGTGGAGAAATCAGAGCTTCAGATCATATACAGGGAAGAAATAGAAACAGAGACGGCAAGATAGAGCCTCTAGCTAAAGGCTAAGCAAACATGGCGCTGCACTGTAGATGTCATGTGGACATTATCTGCCCAGACATCCTGTCTGCACCATGTGTAAATGATCTAACCAGACATCCTGTCTGCACCATGTGTATATGATCTAACTAGATGTCCTGTTTCTGTCATGTGTAAAAGATCTAACCAGACATCCTGTTTCTGTCAAGTGTAAATTATGTAAGCAGACGTCCTGTCTCCGTCATGTGTAAATTATGTAAGCAGACGTCCTGTCTCTGACATGTGTAAATTATGTAAGCAGACGTCCTGTCTGTCATGTGTAAATTATGTAAGCAGACATCCTGTCTCTGTCATGAGTAAATTATGTAAGCAGACGTCCTGTCTCTGTCATGTGTAAATTATGTAAGCAGACGTCCTGTCTCTGTCATGTGTAAATTATGTAAGCAGACATCCTGCGGCATGTGTAAATTATGTAAGCAAACGTCGTGTCGGCCATGTGTTAATTATGTAAGCAGATGTCCTGCGGCCATGTATAAATTATGTAAGCAGACATCCTGTCATGTGTAAATTATGTAAGCAGACGTCCTGTCTCGTGTAAATTATGTAAGCAGACGTCCTGTCTCTGTCATGTGTAAATTATGTAAGCAGACATCCTGTCTCTGTCATGTGTAAATTATGTAAGCAGACATCCTGTGGCATGTGTAAATTATGTAAGCAAACGTCATGTCGGCCATGTGTTAATTATGTAAGCAGATGTCCTGCGGCCATGTATAAATTATGTAAGCAGACATCCTGTCATGTGTAAATCATGTAAGCAGACGTCCTGTCTCTGTCATGTGTAAATTATGTAAGCAGACGTCCTGTCTCTGTCATGTGTAAATTATGTAAGCAGACATCCTGTCTCTGTCATGTGTAAATTATGTAAGCAGACATCCTGCGGCATGTGTAAATTATGTAAGCAAACGTCATGTCGGCCATGTGTTAATTATGTAAGCAGATGTCCTGCGGCCATGTATAAATTATGTAAGCAGACATCCTGTCATGTGTAAATTATGTAAGCAGACATCCTGTCTGTCATGTGTAAATTATGTAAGCAGACGTCCTGTCTCTGTCATGTGTAAATTATGTAAGCAGACGCCCTGTCTGCACCATGTGTAAATGATCTAACACAGATGTCCTGCCTGTGTAAACTATCTAGCACATCTATTGATACAAGCCAACAAGGTGCCGTGAGAAGGAACCCAGCCCCGATACACCAGGTGCATGACATTCATCCTCCTGAGACTGCTAGAAAGGCACATATAGCGGCACATATGTGGGATGATTGCATTCGGTGATGAGAAAGGCACCTGGGAGTCATGGTCGGACCAACTCTTCCCTCAATAGTCTACACAAGTCATCACTTGATTCATTTAATCGCTCTTCCTCTCTAAAGACATTCACCAGCCCGGTCCATTGTGCCTCAGCTTCCCATGATAGTCCCATCCACAAGCCACACAGCGAGTAGGAGGGGATGTTGTATCTAAGTCGTATTTGGGGTTGGCAATACCCTAGGTCACGGTATAAAACGTTATATGTGGGCTATACCGCCTACATCGTGACATCACAAAATCCTGCCCGCGAAGGTGAAAAGTAGGTCAAAGGTAAAAAAATCTAGGTCATGTCTAAGGGAAGTACTGTGATATATGAAACCGTGTGTGTATAGGGACGAGTGGGCTGACGTGGTGGTGGGGGTGCGGGAGGGGAGGATAGCGGCTCAGCATGGAGTGCTGGTGCGTGTAGTGGGGTTAGGCGGTTCAAACCCTCGAGCCGCTAGGGACGTCATATAAGAACTGTAATAAGTAAAAATGTAAATATGGCAGTTATACGATCTGTAGAGGGTCGTAGAGGCTTATACACTATCATCAAATGGGTTACAGCTCTTCAAATGAAAACCGTAATAAAGATGGTGGATAATAGAGGGTGTGGTGATTGGGATGTGTGACTGTGGGGTGGTCAAAGGGTAGAGTATCAACAGTGTGTGTGTAAAGGTGATGACGTGGGTATGGTGGGTGCCTGTGTCATTGGTTATCCCTCAAAGTATTCACGTTCCTGAAGCGAGGCGCCGTCGGTATATGGAGGTGGTAGGTTGAAATCTTGGGGTCAGGTTGGAGGACTGAATAAAACAGTGGTGCAGAATAGGAGTGGGTGTATGCTGAGGTCTGTGTGGTAGAGGGGCTGTGCTGAGATCTGGGTGGTCGAGGAGTAAAGTATCATCAGTGTATGTGTGAGTGGGTGTGGTAGGATTACAATGCTCTTCCTCCTGATGGGGGAAGTGGCTGTGGAGTGGGTGTAAGCTGGTTTTCGTTAAGGAGGTGGGCGGGTCAAGTCGCGGAGTGGTTGTATGGTGGAGGTGGGGTGGCAAAGTGGCTAGCGAGGAGGTCGGTATGGCAGAGGGTATGACACAGTGGTCAGTGTGGCTGAGTGTATGACCCAGTGGTAGGCATGGTAGAGAGTATGACAGAGGTCGCCGCTCTCTCTCTCTGTGTTAAAGTTTGTTGCATATCCTTTACAGGACGCCGCAGTCAACCCCAGCATGGTTTGGCTGTTTATGATTTTTTTGGGCAAGTTTACTTTCAGTAAACGAATAGAGTTGGAGTTAAATTGAAAAAAAAAAACAGATTATGGTTGTCGCTAGGAAGAGGGAAATGCCACAATGTAATTTACTAACAACAATTGGCACCTTGCCGTCTTGACAGACAATAGTTTGTGCTTTAAAAAGGCATAATAACTTTTACCTATGGCAGTAGCGAATGTGACTGATAAGGCCAATTTGCGCTGTAAATGTCCGTTCACAGTGGGTGCATATGAACACATGGTCATTTCCACCATCATGCACCATCTTACGTCTCACACGCTCGGTGTGTGACTTATCTGCAATAATTTTCTCCTTTGTCTTTATTCCATTTCTGATAGTTGCCCTTCATGCAACACGTTCAGCGGCAACTTGCTCCCAATGTGCATTATCAATGCCTGTATCAATCATGTCCCGCTTACACACATCTTTGTATCGTAGTAGAGGCCGACCCTGAGATCTCTTACCCATCTGTAATTCACCAAAAAAGATGTCCTTTGGTATTCTACCATCATCCATCCTCCTAAGATGTCCTATCCATCTAAGTCTACCAAGACTGAGCATGGAATAAACCGTCACACAACCTGATCTTTCCAATACTTTAGTATTTGTGATTTTGTCTTGCATTTACAAGTAAATGGGAATATTATTGAACAACTGAATTGGTACAATTATTTCGGAACAGTCATAACATCATCTGATGCGAGATGCCTTGAAGAGATTAAACAAGAATTGCCATGCCAAAGGTAGCCTTTTGCAAGATGGAAAACATACTGACCAATAAAAAGATGTCATTGCTTTCTGAATGACCGGCACTCACACCATTTTATAAAAACCAGCACAAAGTGATCTGCTGCCAAATGCCTGCAGCTGTGTTTTAAACTGGGTTTGTGGGAGTATGAATTGTGTCCATAACTCCTTGGCCAGAGCGGCAGCAACCGCTGGTACGTATATTTATGTACATTCCCATCACATGCCCTCAGAAAGTGTGTGGTTAGACGGTAGTGAAGAAATCACAAGTGTTTCCTGGAAGGTTGTGTTAGTGTCCATTATGATCCCTACACCAGATTATCACAAGACCTTCACAAACAATTTTTGGAATGCTAGTCATGGTGAGACATTAGACTTATAAAAAACATATATTGGAAACAACAAGCTGCAATAAGGATTGATAATGAAGTGGGACAGTATCAGCCAATTAAGAGAGGTGTTAGGCAGGGATGTGTGCTGCCTCCAGATCTTTTTTCCCTATACAGTGAAAATATTTTCAGAAATGTAGAGGATATAAATGGAATCAGCATTGGAGGACGAAACATCAATAACATTAGATATGTAGATGATACAGTATTAATTGCAGACAATGCGCAGGACCTGCAACAATTAGTAGATGCGGTTGTTGTACACAGTGAGCAACTGGGGTTAGAATTAAATTGTAAAAAGACTCAGGTTATGGTCGTCACTAGGAAGAAAGAAGTGCCACAATGTAATATACAAGTAAATGGAAATATTCTTCAACAAGTGAATCAGTACAATATCTTGGAACAGTCATAACATCTGATGGGAGATGCCTTGAAGAGATTAGAAACAAGAATCGCCATGGCGAAAGTAGCCTTTAGCAAGATGAAAAACATTCTGACCAATAAAAAGATGTCAATTGAAACGAGAAAAAGAGTGTTGAGGGGATACATAGAGCCTGTTCTTTTTGTATGGATGTGAAACTTGGACAATGAGCAGTCAAGCTGAAAAACATCTGATGGCTGCAGAAATGTGGTTTCTGAGGAAAATGCAAAGAATACCATGGACAGACAGAAAAACCAATGACCAAGTACTACAGGAGACAAATGAACATCGTAAACTGATTAGAGAAATTAGACATAGACAATCAAAATTTTTTGGACATGTTATGAGAAGAAATGGATTGGAGAACTTGGTGACAACTGGCAAGATCGAAGGGAACAGACCAAGAGGAAAATACCTGGATGGCTTGGCCACATGGCATGGACGAGACAGGAACACTGAGCTGAAATACGACACTGGTGATCGAGTGAAATGGCGAGTCATGACCGCCCACGCTTTCCGGCATGGCACATGATTGATTGATTGAGTCATGGTGAAGTCGAAGTTGATATTGTTTCCTTGCGGCAATTCAGTATTTAAAGGGCAGAGGCTCTAGGATGCTGAGTTTATCATCACCGATGTGCTAATGCAGCTGAGAGAGATATATAAAAATAGGTTGTATGAATGCTTGCAAACAGCTGTTTGAGTGTAGACAATGGCTGTATGAATATACACACTTCTGATACGGCCAGTATGTAATGAGCTGTAATGTGTGCAGAAATCACACAGATCTCACAATAAGTCAGCATAACACCATGGAACATTCTGGTTATATTTATTCCATCATCAAAGACCCCATTCCCCCTTCTCTCTCTCACACTCTCTCAAACACACACACTTACTTTCTCTCTCAGAGAAGAAGGGCAGAATGTCAGACAGGCCTGCGTGCCCAATTCTTAACCCTTTGAAAATAAAGACTTATTATTATTATTATTATTATTATCTCACTCTTTCTCTCTCACTAATGCCATCTCTCAATTATGTTCCCAGATCTGAACAGAACATTATAAGTACACATCTGGACAGTACATACAGCAGGCATGTTAACAATGTACACACAGCAGACATGTTAACAATGTACACACAGCAGACATGTTAACAATGTACACACAGCAGACATTTTAACAATGTACACACAGCAGACATTTTAACAATGTACACACAGCAGACATTTTAACAATGTACACACAGCAGACATTTTAACAATGTACACACAGCAGACATTTTAACAATGTACACACAGCAGACATTTTAACAATGTACACACAACAGACATTTTATCAATGGACATAATGAAGTCTGACAAGCAAACAAGAAAGTATCATGTCGTGACATGAGAACAACAATGTCGCTGGAGTTGGTAACATTGGTGATTTCGCCCTCTCCAGACCTGGTTGTCTATGTGAACATACAACATTCTAGAACATTTCATCCTCTCCAGACCTGGTTGTCTATGTGAACATACAACATTCTAGAACATTTCATCCTCTCCAGACCTGGTTGTCTATGTGAACATACAACATTCTAGAACATTTCGGAAATGTGAGTCTGCATCATTCTGTTACAAAGCTGACTTGGTAGCCACGGAAACTTTAGAGCCTGACTTCCGTCCAATGGCGGTAGAAATAAAGTGACCAGCATCGATCAGTTTGTGAATGTCCACACCCTAAGGGAGACACAAACACATTCTGAACTTGAGATAACATTCTTAACTTGAGAGATAACATTCTCATAGTTAGAGATAACATTCTTAAATGAAAGAGGTAACATTCTTAACATGAGAGATACAATTCTTAACTTGAGAGATAACATTCTCATAGTTAGAGATAATATTTTTAAATTGAGAGGTAACATTCTTAAATGAAGAGGTAACATTCTTAACATGAGAGATACAATTCTTAACTTCGAGAGATAACATTCTCACAGTTAGAGATAACATTCTGAACTTGAGATAACACTCTAACTTGACAAATAGCATTTTTAAATTGAGAGAGAACATTCTTAACTTGAGAGATAACATTCTAACAATTAGAGATAACATTCTTAACTGGAGAGATAACGTTCTCACAGTTAGAGATATACATTCTTAACATAAGAGATAACATTCTTAATTAGACAGATAACATTCTCACAATTAGAGATAACATTCTTTACTTGAGAGATAACATTCTCAGCATAAGAGATAACATTTTAACTAGACCGATAACATAATCACAATCAGAGATAACATTTTTAATTTGAGAGATAACATTCTCACAGTTAGAAATAACATTCTTTACTTGAGAGATAACATTCTTAACTTAAAGATAACACTCTCACAGTTAGAGATAACATTCTTAACATGAGCAATAACATTCTTAATTTAAAAGATAACAGTCTTAACCTGAGAGATAACATTCTAACAATTAGAGATAACATTCTTAGCTTAAGAGATAACATTTTTAACCAGACCAATAATATTCTCACAATTAGAGACAACATTCTTAATTTGAGAGATAACATTCTCAACTTGAGTGATAACATTCTTAACTTCAGAAATAACATTCTAAACATGAGAGATAACATTCTTAACATGAGAGATAACATTCTTAACTTGAGTGACAACATTCTTAACTATAGAGATAACATTCTAAACATGAGAGATAACATTCTTAATGTGAGATATTATTCTTAATTAGGAAGATAACATTCAAGCATTGAGTGACAATAAGCAACTGACAGTGTTTATTATTTGACCATTCATCAAAATTCTAGAATGTTGCAGAAGTAACAAACTTACAGTTCTGATTGCCAGACCGTTCATCATATAGACAACATCTTCTGTGGAGACATTCCCACTGGCTCCTTTAGCATACGGACACCCACCTAAACCAGCCGCAGAACTGTCAAATACTTTCACGCCCATCTGTAGGTGAGCAAACGTGACAACATTCTCTACTCAACATCCAGTGATGTCATGAAACACAACATTCAGTGATATAATAACACACAACATTAACTACATAACATCTTGTGATGTTACACAGCACAACAATGATTACCAAACATCTAATGCTATAAGGAAACACAGCATTCATTGCTCAACATCTAATGTTATGATACACAACAATCATTATTTAACATCTAACGTTGTAATGACACATCACATTCACTATTATGTAATGTAAGATGAACAAAGAATTGCCCCTAGAACCATGTATCTACAGGCACTAATCCACTTTTCTGGCTTCTGAGGATTACATGGAGAAACTGAAGAGAATATAGTATGGAGGGCCCCTCAACAACAGACAGGAGGCTACTCCAGTGATGATCTGAAGAGGACAGAGGCTCACTAGGTAGTGGAGAAATGAAGATATAGACTAGCCCATAAGGCATACCTCAGTATACAGACAGGAGCTCACTGGGTAGTGGAGAAATGAAGATCTAGAATAGCCCAGTAAGGCATACCTCAGTATACAGACAGAAGCTCACTAGGTAGTGGAGAAATGAAGATCTAGAGTAGCCCAGTAAGGCATACCTCAGTGTACAGACAGAAGCTCACTAGGTAGTGGAGAAATGAAGATCTAGAGTAGCCCAGTAAGGCACAGATAGAAGCTCACTAGGTAGTGGAGAAATGAAGATCTAGAGTAACCCAGTAAGGCATACCTCAGTGTACAGACAGAAGCCTGGAGAAATAAAGATCTAGACTAGCCCAGTAAGGCACAGACAGAAGCTCACTAGGTAGTGGAGAAATGAAGATCTAGAGTAACCCAGTAAGGCATACCTCAGTGTACAGACAGAAGCCTGGAGAAATAAAGATCTAGACTAGCCCAGTAAGGAATACCTCAGTGTACAGACAAAAGCTCACTAGGTAGTAGAGAAATGAAGATCTAGAATAGCCCAGTAAGGCATACCTCAGTGTACAGACAGAAGCTCACTAGGTAGTGGAGAGATGAAGATCTAGACTAGCCCAGTAAGGCATACCTCAGTGTACAGACAGGAGCTCACTAGGTAGTGGAGAAATGAAGATCTAGACTAGCCCAGTAAGGCATACCTGCAGTGCAGCAAGGATGTTGGCCAGAGCCTGGCCATATGTGTCGTGGCAGTGTACAGCAATCTGCTCTACTGGAACAACTTGGGATACAACAGCAATCAGCTTCCTCATGGCTCCTGGAGTTCCAACACCAATTGTGTCTCCTAGCGAGATCTCGTAACAGCCAATATCTAACAAGCTTTTGGCCACCTGAAAGTGTAGAGACCAAACACAAACTTATGATCATGACAATTGGCCACCTGAAAGTGTGGAAAACATTAATGTACGATCATCATAAGATTTTAATCGTCTGACATAAAGTGATGAGGCATACAAAGTGATGATCATGCTAAGGTTTTCGATTTCTGGAAGTTAAGAATAACAACACTGAATGATGAACACACAATTGTATGTCGAGGGAGACTATTCTTCATATAAAAGAATATCCATGATATATATAATGTATGTTGGACAAGTTCAAGCAAGTATTTAAAAAAAAAGAAAACAATTAGTGCATCTTCAGAATGGCGTTGAATCACTGAGAAACAAACCCTCATCAGCTGTCTCACCAACCTCTGACTAGAGATTGAAACTAAGACCCTCCGCTGAATTACTGGGGGAATCAGAATCCACTACTTGTAGGTCAGTCAGGCTTGGAAAAGAAGGCCTGTCAGACATTGGTGAGTGTTTATGTTTGGCATCATGTTCCATTAGGAACCATCGTAGGTGAATAGCCCAGAATGATCCTCTCAACACACAAACAAAACACTGGGGATCAGTCTCTAGCTAAGCGTATGTTGTACAAGATGTAACTCGAACAACAGACCAGCCACAAGCACACAGCGTCTGACACAACAAACACTGACCTCGGCCACTTTCTCAGGACTGACGTCACCCTCATATGGACAGCCTAAAACACAGGACACATACCTGAAACAAGATATGAGTAAGTTTCATTGATCATGACTACACAGAAAAAATATACAATTTTCAAAAGAAATAAACAACACAAATTAAAAACATATCATAGAGCTCACAATGTATATAAGGAGCTGCATAAGGATGTCCACGGGATATTGGAACTCATGGCAGTTAGACATCATGACTCTGTGATATTGGAACTCATGGCAGTTAGACATCATGACTCTGAAGGCAAAGGAGGCTGATGCTACATGATGTCCCAGGCAGGTTGAGTCGGTAGATTTTGTGTCCTACCTAAGTAATTAATGATTTTGTATGCGTGTGATGTAATTGGTTGTCCTCTGAATGACATGTCATTGAAATATGCATCTGAAATTATGGAAATATGTATGGATGAATGAGTTAGTTGACAAACAGTGACTTAAAAAACCTCACCTTTTCATGTATATGACATAGAGAGTAAGCCATCCAAACTGAGAAAATGTGCAGGCATATTTTGTAAACGAAGAGGGTGGCATCATGTCATAGACATGAAGAAATTAAAATGGTGCAAAAGTCAAGAGAGTTAGAAAGAGTTATAACAACCGTCAACTAGAACAAGAATAGGTCAGGAGGGTTAAACAGCTCACGGGTTTAGGAATATAAATGACAGGTAGTGACCCGAGCTAGGGAGACTTCATTCGAGTCGCGGACAGAATACACATACTTCTGAACCTTCAGTTAAGAGATACAGACGATTTCATCCTGTAACATTAAGAAATAGAGACAGCATCGACCACAGATAAAGAGTTAGATTGAAGCCATCTACACCAGCAAATTGTAAGTTGTTCTTTGTCATTAAAATAGAGCTTAACTCACCGGTGGTTTCACTCAGATCTACAATGACCTGAAATAACAGAGCCAGAGCAAACATGAGTAGACTGAATGCCATTGACTGGACGGTCACTAGTGGAGTGTGAGCACACAGAAAGAGGGTCAACAACAGCCGGTTGGCTAGTGAAGCCCTGAACAGTGTGCATTGTAATTAAACAAGTTCTTTGGCTGCAGCTGCATGTTCTATTCACTTTGTTGAGAGTGTCAGCAAGCATAGTGTGCCTGAACTGAGTGAAGAGCATCTGCCATCGTATTTCACCTAGACAATAATACTTTATTAATTACGAGCTCAGTAACACCCTAGTAATATCATGGCACTAATAACACGTATAATGACACTACTGACACATAAAATGATTACCAATGACACATAAAAGGATTTTTTTTTTTTAAATTTGCATATCCTTTACAGGACACTGCTGTCAACAGCAGCATCTTTCAGATGTCTGTTGATTTCTTGGCAAGATTACGCTCAGTAGTTTGCCATTGCTTTCTGAGCGGCCAGCTCAGTTATCCTGCAAGTCACCAGCGGGAGTAGAACCGCTTCCAGCTCTCACCTGCTACGAGACTGCGTGATAAACGGGATTACGGAGAAAGTGTTGTAACCCCTCGACCAGAGAGACCGGCACATAAAAGGATACTTTTTTAAAATGTTGTTTTATGTTGCATATCCCTTACAGTACGTTGCAGTCAACACCAGCATTTTCCAGCTGCTGTTGATGTTACTAGGCAAGTTTTTTGTTCAGTAGTTGGCCATTGCTTTCCAAACCGGCTCACATACACCCGTAAGTTACCAGTGTGGCACGAACTGCTGCCGATTCTTGCAGCTGCTGTTATCCCCACGTGGATATACGGGATTATGAACAATGTCGTTAACCCCTTGGCCAGAGAGACAGGCAAAAGGATACCACAGACACATACAATAATATGATACTACTTACACATACAATGATACTGCTGACACATACAATGATACCGCTGACACATACAATGATACTACTGACACATACATTGATACTACTGACACATACAGTGATACTACTGACACATACAAAGATACTACTGACACATACAGTGATACTACTGACACATACAGTGATACTACTGACACATACAATGATACTACAAACACATACAATGATACCGCTGACACATACAAAGATACTACTGACACATACAGTGATACTACTGACACATACAACGATACTACTGACACATACAATGATACCACTGACACATACAATGATACTACAGACACATACAATGATACTGCTGACACATACAAAGATACTACTGACACATACAGTGACACAACTGACACATACCCTCGTACTGGAATGCTGAGCTTGTGTGCTGCATCAGTGACCTGCTTGAACCTGTCTATAGACTCGTTGATTGAGCAGTTGATGTTCTTTCTGTAACACAGACACATTTCTGTCAATAAACACAAGAACAGACAACAAGCACAGACACATTTCTGTCAGTAAACACAAGAACAGACAACTAAACAGACACATTCATGTCAATAAACATAAGCACAGACAACTAAACACAGACACATTTCTGTCAATAAACACAAGAACAGACAACAAGCACAGACACATTCATGTCAATAAACACAAGAACAGACAACTAAACACAGACACATTTCTGTAAAACACAAGAACAGACAATAAACACATTTCTATCAATAAACACAAGAACAGACAATAAACACAGACACATTCATGTCAATAAACACAAGAACAGACAACTAAACACAGACACATTCATGTCAATAAACACAAGAACAGACAACTAAACACAGACACATTCATGTCAATAAACACAAGAACAGACAATTAAACACAGACACATTTCTGTCAATAAACACAAGAACAGACAACAAGCACAACACATTCATGTCAATAAACACAAGAACAGACAATTAAATACAGACAAATTCATGTCAATAAACACAAGAACAGACAATAAACACAGACACATTTCTGTCAATAAACACAAGAACAGACAACAAGCACAGACACATTCATGTCAATAAACACAAGAACAGACAATTAAATACATGACACATCATCGTCAATAAACACACGAATAGACAATAAAAAACATTTCTGGCACTAAACAAACAAGAATACGACAATACACACATCTGTCATAAACACAGACAGACACAAGGCACAGACACATCATGTCAATAAACACAAGGAAAGACAACTCAAACACCGGACACATTCAGGTCAGTCTGATCGCTCTGGTCCACAGCGATTGACGGACGTCAGTCTGCGGCGATGGGTAATCTGAGCATAGCTACTATGGGGAACGTGTGGTGTTCTGTGTGATAATTGGTGTGTCAGCAGTGTGCCGCGTGGTACACACCGCTTCACACACAGTGATCGGGGCTCTGTTTCCGGATCGGTCAGGGATATGCACTCCTGACCTGAGCTCAAACGAGTAGCGAAACTCGAGTCATAGTGCTTCCATATTGTAAGTGGATAGGCTTAGGTTCTACAGAGTGCGCTCAGCGTTGCAGTGGTGGGTGTGCTCAATATTTAAATTTCAAATCCTGAAACAATCAAATAATCAACATTCATGTCAATAAACACAAGAACAGACAATAAACACAGGCACAATACTGTCCATGAACACAAGAACAAACAATAAACACATTTCTATCAATAAACAGAAGAACAGCAGCAGCAAACTGTGAGCAGCGCCATCTATGTCTACTGTACGAGGGGCTGGTCATGTCTGTTTTGGAGTATGCAATGGCAATCCTGACTCTCAGCCATAAGCAGATAGAAAGAATGGAAAGGATACAGAATGAAGCTATGCGCATTATTCTTGGATGTACAAGAGATACAGCATGCAGTGCGATGCGCTACCTTCTTGATTTTCCAACCAATGAAGAGAGAATACAAGTTTGCAGGGCACGCGCCTACCTCAGAATTATCGCAAACACACAACATCCACTGCATAGTGAAATTAGGAAGGTGAAGGGCAGCAGGTTAAAAAGAGGACGGTCGTGGATGGGTCAAGCCGAAGACATTCTTCAACAGGTGTGTTCACTTGAGGACTTAGAACCTGGCGAGGAGTGGGTGCAAGTGCCAACAGATTTCTGCACATCCTTTTCAGTTTGCATCCAACTAGATAGAAAATGCAGACAAGAAAATCCGGCTGCTGTGGAGGCTGAAGTACAAGCGTTGATTTTCGAGAATTCGCTAGACGGTGACGCGGTCATCTACACAGATGGGTCGGTCGTCCGACATGTGAGAAGCTCATGGGCCTTTACAGCTCGGGCCGGAGGGAGAATTGTGAAGGAGGACTCTGGTGCTTTCACTGAAACCACAAGTAGCCTGACCATGGAAGTCATGGCAGTAAGTAAAGCAATAACATGGCTCGAGACACAGACATTCACTAGGGCTTGTTTCCTTAGCGACTCAATGAACATGATCAAGAGGATAGAGGAGGGGTCGATCCGAAGAGAATGGTTGCTGCCTCTGAAGCGGTCTCGGCTGGCAAAGATTAGTTTCATCTTCGTGCCAGGTCATGCGGGAGTACAAGGAAATGAGCGGGCTGACAAGCTCGCAGGTGAGGCTACTGTGGAGGGCGGACGCGCCATGGACCAGGCTGACATTCTGAATGCTCTACGAGAAGTGAGACTTTTGCGAGAACCAAGTGATGACTGTGAATCTACAACAATGGCCAGACTGCGAGAGCAGCAAATTAAAAGAGGGGTGGCCAAACAAGAACACTACGCAGGAAGCCAAAGAAGATTGATAAACCAACACAGAACTGGTGTCGTTAGCCGCTACACGCTGCGGGATTTGCTGAGGAGGGGATCCGAGCACTTATGGACTGAATGGTTCGATGTGCAACGAGGATGATCTGTCGACTAACTAACTAACTAACTAACAGAAGAACAGACAATAAACACAGGCACATTTCAGGAAAGATAACTAAATATATCAACACAAAGGGAAATAACTAACTTGCAAAATGTCTCTGAAGCAGCACCAAATATAGCCACCTCCTGAGCACCGGCTGCCACCTGAACAAGAGCAGACAAAACCAGTTCAATGATATCAGTTACACAGACATAGGACAGACAGCACACAACAGGAAAACAGACACAAGACAGATAGTAAAGAACAGAGAAACAGACATAAGACAGTTAGTAACAAAGAGGAAACAGAAATAAGACAGATAGTATAGAACAGGAAAACAGATATAACACAGATAGTATAGAACAGGAAAACAGACACAAGACAGTACAGAACAGGAAAACAGACAGGCATAAGGCAGATAGTATAGAACAGGAAAACAGACATAAGACGCCTTGTCCACTTTCTTAGGCCCATGTTAATGATAGGAAAACCTCATGCATGTGTGACCATCAAGATGATGATAGGAAAACCTCATGCATGTGTGACCATCAAGATGATGATAGAAAACCTCATGTATGTGTGACCATCAAGATGATAGGAAAACCTCATGTATGTGTGACCATCAAGATGACAGGAAAACCTCATGTATGTGTGACCATCAAGATGACAGGAAAACCTCATGTATGTGTGACCATCAAGATGATAGGAAAACCTCATGTATGTGTGACCATCAAGATGATGCTAGGAAAACCTCATGTATGTGTGACCATCAAGATGATAGGAAAACCTCATGCAAGTGTGACCATCAAGATGATAGGAAAACCTCATGCATGTGTGACCATCAAGATGATAGGAAAACCTCATGCAAGTGTGACCATCAAGATGACTGGAAAACCTCATGCATGTGTGACCATCAAGATGATAGGAAAACCTCATGCAAGTGTGACCATCAAGATGACTGGAAAACCTCATGCATGTGTGACCATCAAGATGATGATAGGAAAACCTCATGCATGAGTGACCATCAAGATGATAGGAAAACCTCATGCATGTGTGACCATCAAGATGATAGGAAAACCTCATGTATGTGACCATCAAGATGATAGGACAACCTCATGCATGTGTGACCATCAAGCTGATGACAGGAAAAACCTCATGTATGTGTGACCATCAAGATGATAGGAAAACCTCATGCATGTGTGTGTGACCATCAAGATGATAGGAAAACCTCACGTATGTGTGTGTGACCATCAAGATGATAGGAAAACCTCATGCAAGTGTGACCATCAAGCTGATGACAGGAAAAACCTCATGCATGTGTGACCATCAAGATGATAGGAAAACCTCATGTATGTGTGACCATCAAGATGATAGGAAAACCTCATGTATGTGTGACCATCAAGATGACACCAAATGTCATTCAAGTATTCAATCATTGATTGACCACAAAGTTCAGATGTTTAGTTAGCAAACTGAAGTGCTCAAGGATCCAACAACACTTTCAGGTTTGGTGTGACAGCCTGCCTGCTGTGGCACAGGGACTTCACAAGGTTTCAGTGTTCAAGATCTATCCAGCTAGACAAGTTTCATAGTTTGAACATTCTGAAAATGTTAGTGAAATACCTAAATAGACACACACAATATACATGTTAAAACAAATATACATATGCACATGAAACCACAAACATACACACTGGCAACTGAAATATGTAAACAGCACACACATAATGAGACTGACCGCTGCCTCGAAGCCCTTGAGGTTTGGGGTGAGGGCAGAGAAGACAGTCCCCGGTCTTCTGGTGATTCTCCTCATGACTTCACTGTGATCTGACATCTGGCATACAAGAACATATAGCATGAACTAGCCACACAAGAACATATAGCATGAACTAGCCACACAAGAACATATAGCATGAAATAGTCACACAAGAACATATAGCATGAACTAGTCACACAAGAACATATAGCATGAACTAGTCAGATCACAGATATCCAGACATCACATATATCTAGACATCACACCATCACAGCCATCCAGACATCACAGACATCCAGGCATCACAGCCATCCACACATCACAGACATCCACACATCACAGACATCCAAGCATCACAGACATCCACACATCACAGCATCACAGTCATCCAGGCATCACAGTCATCACAGACATCACAGACATCCAAGCATCACAGCCATCCAAGCATCACAGCCATCCAGACATCACAGCCATCCAGGCATCACAGCCATCCAGACATCACAGTCATCTAGGCATCACAGCCATCCAGACATCACAGACATCCCAGACAACATAACATCACAGACATCCACACATCACAGCCATCCAGGCATCACAGTCATCTAGGCATCACAGCCATCACAGACATCCAAGCATCACAGACATCCAGGCATCACACGCCGTGCAGGGATCACAGCCAGCAGACAACACAACATCACAGCCATCCAGTCATCACAGCCATCTATCTGGCATCACAGCCATCCAGACATCACAGACAGCAGCACAGACATCACAGCCATCCAGACATCACAGCATCACAGTCATCTAGGCATCACAGCCAACCAGACATCACAACCATCCAGGCATCACAGCCATCCACACATCACAGACATCCAAGCATCACAGACATCCACACATCACAGACATCCACACATCACAGACATCCACACATCACAGACATCCAAGCATCACAGTCATCTAGGCATCACAGCCATCCAGACATCACAGCCATCCAAGCATCACAGCCATCCAGACATCACAGCCATCCAGGCATCACAGCCATCCACGCATCACAGCCATCCAGGCATCACAGCCATCTAGGCATCACAGCCATCCAGACATCACAGACATCCAGACAACACAACATCACAGACATCCACACATCACAGCCATCCAGGCATCACAGTCATCTAGGCATCACAGCCATCCAGACATCACAGACATCCAAGCATCACAGACATCCAGGCATCACAGCCATCCAGGCATCACAGCCATCCAGACAACACAACATCACAGCCATCCAGGCATCACAGCATCACAGTCATCTAGGCATCACAGCCATCCAGACATCACAGCATCACAGACATCACAGCAATCCAGACATCACAGCCATCTAGGCATCACAGCCATCCAAGCATCACAGCCATCCAGGCATCACAGACATCCAGGCATCACAGCCATCCAGGCATCACAGCCATCCAGACATCACAGCATCACAGCCATCCAGACATCACAGACATCCAAGCATCACAGACATCCATACATCTAGACATCACAGACATCAGACATCACAGACATTCAAGCATCACAGACATCCATACATCACAGACATCCATACATTTAGACATCACAGACATCCAGACATCACAGACATCCAAGCATCACAGACATCCATACATCTAGACATCACAGACATGAGACATCACAGACATCCACACATCACAGACATCCATACATCTAGACATCACAGACATCCATACATCACAGACATCCATACATCTAGACATCACAGACATGAGACATCACAGACATCCACACATCACAGACATCCATACATCTAGACATCACAGACATGAGACATCACAGACATGAGACATCACAGACATGAGACATCACAGACATGAGACATCACAGACATCCATACATCTAGACATGAGACATCACAGACATCCATACATCTAGACATCACAGACATCCAGACATCACAGACATCCATACATCTAGACATCACAGACATGAGACATCACAGACATGAGACATCACAGACATCCATACATCTAGACATCACAGACATGAGACATCACAGACATGAGACATCACAGACATCCATACATCTAGACATCCATACATCTAGACATCACAGACATGAGACATCACAGACATCCATACATCTAGACATCACAGACATGAGACATCACAGACATCCATACATCTAGACATCACAGACATGAGACATCACAGACATCCATACATCTAGACATCACAGACATGAGACATCACAGACATGAGACATCACAGACATCCATACATCTAGACATCACAGACATGAGACATCACAGACATCCACACATCACAGACATCCATACATCTAGACATCACAGACATGAGACATCACAGACATCCATACATCTAGACATCACAGACATGAGACATGACAGACATCCACACATCACAGACATCCATACATCTAGACATCACAGACATGAGACATCACAGACATCCATACATCTAGACATCACAGACATGAGACATCACAGACATCACAGACATGAGACATCACAGACATCCAGACATCACAGACATGAGACATCACAGCCATCCATACATCTAGACATCACAGACATGAGACATCACAGACATCCATACATCTAGACATCACAGACATGAGACATCACAGACATGAGACATCACAGACATCCAGACATCACAGACATGAGACATCACAGACATCCATACATCTAGACATCACAGACATGAGACATCACAGACATCCATACATCTAGACATCACAGACATGAGACATCACAGACATGAGACATCACAGACATGAGACATCACAGACATGAGACATCACAGACATCCATACATCACAGACATCCACACATCTAGACATCACAGACATGAGACATCACAGACATCCATACATCACAGACATCCACACATCACAGACATCCATACATCTAGACATCACAGACATGAGACATCACAGACATCCATACATCTAGACATCACAGACATGAGACATCACAGACATCCACACATCACAGACATCCATACATCTAGACATCACAGACATGAGACATCACAGACATCCACACATCACAGACATGAGACATCACAGACATCCATACATCTAGACATCACAGACATGAGACATCACAGACATCCATACATCTAGACATCACAGACATGAGACATCACAGACATGAGACATCACAGACATCCATACATCTAGACATCACAGACATGAGACATCACAGACATGAGACATCACAGACATCCATACATCTAGACATCACAGACATGAGACATCACAGACATCCATACATCACAGACATCACAGACATGAGACATCACAGACATCCATACATCACAGACATGAGACATCACAGACATGAGACATCACAGACATCCATACATCTAGACATCACAGACATGAGACATCACAGACACGAGACATCACAGACATCCATACATCTAGACATCACAGACATGAGACATCACAGACATCCATACATCTAGACATCACAGACATGAGACATGACAGACATCCACACATCACAGACATCCATACATCTAGACATCACAGACATGAGACATCACAGACATCCATACATCTAGACATCACAGACATGAGACATCACAGACATGAGACATCACAGACATCACAGACATGAGACATCACAGCCATCCATACATCTAGACATCACAGACATGAGACATCACAGACATCCATACATCTAGACATCACAGACATGAGACATCCAGACATCACAGACATGAGACATCACAGCCATCCAGACATCACAGACATGAGACATCACAGACATCCATACATCTAGACATCACAGACATCCATACATCTAGACATCACAGACATGAGACATCACAGACATGAGACATCACAGACATCCATACATCTAGACATCACAGACATGAGACATCACAGACATGAGACATCACAGACATGAGACATCACAGACATGAGACATCACAGATATCCATACATCACAGACATGAGACATCACAGACATACATACATCAGAGACATCCACACATCACAGACATCCATACATCAAAAACATGAGACATCACAGACATGAGACATCACAGACATCCACACATCACAGACATCCACACATCACAGACATCCACACATCACAGACATCCATACATCTAGACATCACAGACATGGGACATCACATACATGAGACATCACAGACATCCACACATCACAGACATCCATACATCACAGACATCCATACATCTAGACATCACAGACATGAGACATCACAGACATCCATACATCACAGACATCCACACATCACAGACATCCATACATCTAGACATCACAGACATGAGACATCACAGACATGAGACATCACAGACATCCACACATCACAGACATCCATACATCTAGATATCACAGACATGAGACATCACAGACATCCATACATCTAGACATCACAGACATGAGACATCACAGACATGAGACATCACAGACATCCACACATCACAGACATCCATACATCTAGACATCACAGACATGAGACATCACAGCCATCCAGACATCACAGACATGAGACATCACAGACATCCACACATCACAGACATCCATACATCACAGACATCCACACATCACAGACATCCATACATCACAGACATCCATACATCACAGACATCCATACATCACAGACATCCATACATCACAGACATCCACACATCACAGACATCCATACATCACAGACATCCATACATCACAGACATCCATACATCACAGACATCCACACATCACAGACATCCACACATCACAGACATCCATACATCACAGACATCCACACATCACAGACATCCACACATCACATACATCCACACATCACAGACATCCATACATCACAGACATCCACACATCACAGACATCCATACATTTAGACATCACAGACATGAGACATCACAGACATGAGACATCACAGACATCCATACATCACAGACATCCACACATCACAGACATCCATACATCTAGACATCACAGACATGAGACATCACAGACATGAGACATCACAGACATCCATACATCACAGACATCCACACATCACAGACATCCATACATCTAGACATCACAGACATGAGACATCACAGACATCCATACATCACAGACATCCATACATCTAGACATCACAGACATGAGACATCACAGACATGAGACATCACAGACATCCACACATCACAGACATCCATACATCTAGACATCACAGACATGAGACATCACAGACATCCATACATCACAGACATCCACACATCACAGACATCCATACATCTAGTCATCACAGACATGAGACATCACAGGCATCCAGACATCACAGACATGAGACATCACAGACATGAGACATCACAGACATCCACACATCACATACATCTAGACATCACAGACATGAGACATCACAGACATCCACACATCTAGACATCAAAGACATCCATACATCTAGACATCACAGACATGAGACATCACAGACATCCATACATCTAGACATCACAGACATGAGACATCACAGACATCCATACATCTAGACATCACAGACATGAGACATCACAGACATCCATACATCTAGACATCACAGACATCCATACATCACAGACATCCATACATCTAGACATCACAGACATCCATACATCTAGACATCACAGACATGAGACATCACAGACATCCATACATCACAGACATCCACACATCACAGACATCCATACATCTAGACATCACAGACATGAGACATCACAGACATCCATACATCACAGACATCCACACATCACAGACATCCATACATCTAGACATCACAGACATGAGACATCACAGACATCCAAGCATCACAGACATCCATACATCTAGACATCACAGACATCCACACATCACAGACATGAGACATCACAGACATCCACACATCACAGACATCCATACATCTAGACATCACAGACATGAGACATCACAGACATCCATACATCACAGACATCCACACATCACAGGACATCCATACATCTAGACATCACAGACATGAGACATCACAGACATCCAAGCATCACAGGACATCCATACATCTAGACATCACAGACATGAGACATCACAGACATCCAAGCATCACAGACATCCAGGCATCACAGCCATCCAGGCATCACAGCCATCCACACATCACAGACATCCATACATCTAGACATCACAGACATGAGACATCACAGCCATCCAGACATCACAGACATCCAAGCATCACAGACATCCATACATCTAGACATCACAGACATGAGACATCACAGCCATCCAGACATCAGACATCCAAGCATCACAGACATCCATACATCTAGACATCACAGACATGAGACATCACAGACATCCACACATCACAGACATCCATACATCTAGACATCACAGACATCCATACATCACAGACATGAGACATCACAGACATCCATACATCTAGACATCACAGACATGAGACATCACAGACATCCACACATCACAGACATCCATACATCTAGACATCACAGACATGAGACATCACAGACATCACAGACATCCACACATCACAGACATCCATACATCTAGACATCACAGACATGAGACATCACAGCCATCCAGACATCACAGACATCCATACATCACAGACATCCACACATCACAGACATCCATACATCTAGACATCACAGACATGAGACATCACAGACATCCATACATCAC
The DNA here is from genome assembly GCA_014155875.1 of Cepaea nemoralis. Taxonomy (NCBI): domain Eukaryota; kingdom Metazoa; phylum Mollusca; class Gastropoda; order Stylommatophora; family Helicidae; genus Cepaea; species Cepaea nemoralis. The sequence goes on from JACEFZ010020380.1 coordinate 112,025, forward strand.
AGACATCCAAAAATCACAGACATCCATACATCTAGACATCACTGAGACATCACAGACATGAGACATCACAGACATCCACACATCACAGACATCCATACATCTAGACATCACAGACATGAGACATCACAGACATCCAAGCATCACATACATCCATACATCTAGACATCACAGACATGAGACATCAACAGACATCCACACATCCACAGACATCCATACATCTAGACATCACAGACATGAGACATCACAGACATCCATACATCACAGACATCCATACATCTAGACATCACAGACATGAGACATCACAGACATCCAAGCATCATAGACATCCATACATCTAGACATCACAGACATGAGACATCACAGACATCCAAGCATCACAGACATGAGACATCACAGACATCCACACATCACAGACATCCATACATCTAGACATCACAGACATGAGACATCACAGACATCCATACATCTAGACATCACAGACATCCACACATCACAGACATCCATACATCTAGACATCACAGACATGAGACATCACAGACATCCATACATCTAGACATCACAGACATGATACATCACAGACATCCATACATCTAGACAATACAGACATGAGACATCACAGACATGAGACATAACAGACATGAGACATCACAGACATCCATACATCTAGACATCACAGACATGAGACATCACAGACATGAGACATCACAGACATCCATACATCTAGACATCACAGGCATCCATACATCTAGACATCACAGACATGAGACATCACAGACATGAGACATCACAGACATGAGACATCACAGACATCCATACATCTAGACATCACAGACATGAGACATCACAGACATCCATACATCTAGACATCACAGACATGAGACATCACAGACATCCATACATCTAGACATCACAGACATGAGACATCACAGACATCCATACATCTAGACATCACAGACATGAGACATCACAGACATCCAAGCATCACAGACATCCATACATCTAGACATCACAGACATGAGACATCACAGACATCCATACATCTAGACATCACAGACATGAGACATCACAGACATCCACACATCACAGACATCCATACATCTAGACATCACAGACATGAGACATCACAGACATCCATACATCTAGACATCACAGACATGAGACATCACAGACATAAGACATCACAGACATCCATACATCTAGACATCACAGACATGAGACATCACAGACATGAGACATCACAGACATGAGACATCACAGACATCCATACATCTAGACATCACAGACATGAGACATCACAGACATAAGACATCACAGACATGAGACATCACAGACATCCATACATCTAGACATCACAGACATGAGACATCACAGACATGAGACATCACAGACATCCATACATCTAGACATCACAGACATGAGACATCACAGACATGAGACATCACAGACATCCATACATCTAGACATCACAGACATGAGACATCACAGACATGAGACATCACAGACATCCATACATCTAGACATCACAGACATGAGACATCACAGACATCTATACATCTAGACATCACAGACATGAGACATCACAGACATGAGACATCACAGACATCCAGACATCACAGACATGAGACATCACAGACATCCAAGCACCACAGACATCCATACATCTAGACATCACAGACATGAGACATCACAGACATCCAAGCATCACAGACATCCATACATGAGACATCACAGACATAAGACATCACAGACATGAGACATCACAGACATCCAAGCATCACAGACATCCATACATCTAGACATCACAGACATGAGACATCACAGACATAAGACATCACAGACATGAGACATCACAGACATCCATACATCTAGACATCACAGACATGAGACATCACAGACATGAGACATCACAGACATCCATACATCTAGACATCACAGACATGAGACATCACAGACATCCATACATCTAGACATCACAGACATGAGACATCACAGACATCCATACATCTAGACATCACAGACATGAGACATCACAGACATCCAAGCATCACAGACATCCATACATCTAGACATCACAGACATGAGACATCACAGACATCCATACATCTAGACATCACAGACATGAGACATCACAGACATAAGACATCACAGACATCCATACATCTAGACATCACAGACATGAGACATCACAGACATCAAAGCATCACAGACATCCATACATCTAGACATCACAGACATGAGACATCACAGACATCCATACATCTAGACATCACAGACATGAGACATCACAGACATAAGACATCACAGACATGAGACATCACAGACATCCATACATCTAGACATCACAGACATGAGACATCACAGACATCAAAGCATCACAGACATCCATACATCTAGACATCACAGACATGAGACATCACAGACATCTATACATCTAGACATCACAGACATGAGACATCACAGACATAAGACATCACAGACATGAGACATCACAGACATCCATACATCTAGACATCACAGACATGAGACATCACAGACATCCATACATCTAGACATCACAGACATGAGACATGACAGACATCCACACATCACAGACATCCATACATCTAGACATCACAGACATGAGACATCACAGACATCCATACATCTAGACATCACAGACATGAGACATCACAGACATGAGACATCACAGACATCACAGACATGAGACATCACAGCCATCCATACATCTAGACATCACAGACATGAGACATCACAGACATCCATACATCTAGACATCACAGACATGAGACATCCAGACATCACAGACATGAGACATCACAGCCATCCAGACATCACAGACATGAGACATCACAGACATCCATACATCTAGACATCACAGACATCCATACATCTAGACATCACAGACATGAGACATCACAGACATGAGACATCACAGACATGAGACATCACAGACATCCATACATCTAGACATCACAGACATGAGACATCACAGACATGAGACATCACAGACATGAGACATCACAGACATGAGACATCACAGATATCCATACATCACAGACATCACAGACATGAGACATCACAGACATCCATACATCACAGACATCCACACATCACAGACATCCATACATCACAGACATGAGACATCACAGACATGAGACATCACAGACATCCACACATCACAGACATCCACACATCACAGACATCCACACATCACAGACATCCATACATCTAGACATCACAGACATGAGACATCACAGACATCAAAGCATCACAGACATCCATACATCTAGACATCACAGACATGAGACATCACAGACATCCATACATCTAGACATCACAGACATGAGACATCACAGACATCCAAGCATCACAGACATGAGACATCACAGACATCCATACATCTAGACATCACAGACATGAGACATCACAGACATGAGACATCACAGACATCAAAGCATCACAGACATCCATACATCTAGACATCACAGACATCCATACATCTAGACATCACAGACATGAGACATCACAGACATAAGACATCACAGACATGAGACATCACAGACATCCATACATCTAGACATCACAGACATGAGACATCACAGACATCCATACATCTAGACATCACAGACATGAGACATGACAGACATCCACACATCACAGACATCCATACATCTAGACATCACAGACATGAGACATCACAGACATCCATACATCTAGACATCACAGACATGAGACATCACAGACATGAGACATCACAGACATCACAGACATGAGACATCACAGCCATCCATACATCTAGACATCACAGACATGAGACATCACAGACATCCATACATCTAGACATCACAGACATGAGACATCCAGACATCACAGACATGAGACATCACAGCCATCCAGACATCACAGACATGAGACATCACAGACATCCATACATCTAGACATCACAGACATCCATACATCTAGACATCACAGACATGAGACATCACAGACATGAGACATCACAGACATCCATACATCTAGACATCACAGACATGAGACATCACAGACATGAGACATCACAGACATGAGACATCACAGACATGAGACATCACAGATATCCATACATCACAGACATCACAGACATGAGACATCACAGACATCCATACATCAGAGACATCCACACATCACAGACATCCATACATCACAGACATCCATACATCACAGACATGAGACATCACAGACATCCACACATCACAGACATCCACACATCACAGACATCCATACATCTAGACATCACAGACATGAGACATCACATACATGAGACATCACAGACATCCACACATCACAGACATCCATACATCTAGACATCACAGACATGAGACATCACAGACATCCACACATCACAGACATCCATACATCTAGACATCACAGACATGAGACATCACAGACATGAGACATCACAGACATCCACACATCACAGACATCCATACATCTAGATATCACAGACATGAGACATCACAGACATCCATACATCTAGACATCACAGACATGAGACATCACAGACATGAGACATCACAGACATCCACACATCACAGACATCCATACATCTAGACATCACAGACATGAGACATCACAGCCATCCAGACATCACAGACATGAGACATCACAGACATCCACACATCACAGACATCCATACATCACAGACATCCACACATCACAGACATCCATACATCACAGACATCCATACATCACAGACATCCATACATCACAGACATCCATACATCACAGACATCCATACATCACAGACATCCACACATCACAGACATCCATACATCACAGACATCCATACATCACAGACATCCACACATCACAGACATCCACACATCACAGACATCCATACATCACAGACATCCACACATCACAGACATCCACACATCACATACATCCACACATCACAGACATCCATACATCACAGACATCCACACATCACAGACATCCACACATCACAGACATCCATACATCTAGACATCACAGACATGAGACATCACAGACATGAGACATCACAGACATCCATACATCACAGACATCCACACATCACAGACATCACAGACATGAGACATCACAGACATGAGACATCACAGACATGAGACATCACAGACATCCACACATCACAGACATCCACACATCACAGACATCCATACATCTAGACATCACAGACATGAGACATCACAGACATCCATACATCACAGACATCCATACATCTAGACATCACAGACATGAGACATCACAGACATGAGACATCACAGACATCCACACATCACAGACATCCATACATCTAGACATCACAGACATGAGACATCACAGACATCCATACATCACAGACATCCACACATCATAGACATCCATACATCTAGTCATCACAGACATGAGACATCACAGCCATCCAGACATCACATACATGAGACATCACAGACATCCACACATCACATACATCTAGACATCACAGACATGAGACATCACAGACATCCACACATCTAGACATCAAAGACATCCATACATCTAGACATCACAGACATGAGACATCACAGACATCCATACATCTAGACATCACAGACATGAGACATCACAGACATCCATACATCTAGACATCACAGACATGAGACATCACAGACATCCATACATCACAGACATCCATACATCTAGACATCACAGACATCCATACATCACAGACATCCATACATCTAGACATCACAGACATCTAGACATCACAGACATGAGACATCACAGACATCCATACATCACAGACATCCACACATCACAGACATCCATACATCTAGACATCACAGACATCCATACATCACAGACATCCACACATCACAGACATCCATACATCTAGACATCACAGACATGAGACATCACAGACATCCAAGCATCACAGACATCCATACATCTAGACATCACAGACATCCACACATCACAGACATGAGACATCACAGACATCCACACATCACAGACATCCATACATCTAGACATCACAGACATGAGACATCACAGACATCCATACATCACAGACATCCACACATCACAGACATCCATACATCTAGACATCACAGACATGAGACATCACAGACATCCAAGCATCACAGACATCCATACATCTAGACATCACAGACATGAGACATCACAGACATCCAAGCATCACAGACATCCAGGCATCACAGCCATCCAGGCATCACAGCCATCCACACATCACAGACATCCATACATCTAGACATCACAGACATGAGACATCACAGCCATCCAGACATCACAGACATCCAAGCATCACAGACATCCATACATCTAGACATCACAGACATGAGACATCACAGCCATCCAGACATCAGACATCCAAGCATCACAGACCATCCATACATCTAGACATCACAGACATGAGACATCACAGACATCCACACATCACAGACATCCATACATCTAGACATCACAGACATGAGACATCACAGACATCCATACATCACAGACATCCATACATCTAGACATCACAGACATGAGACATCACAGACATGAGACATCACAGACATCCATACATCTAGACATCACAGACATGAGACATCACAGACATCACAGACATCCACACATCACAGACATCCATACATCTAGACATCACAGACATGAGACATCACAGCCATCCAGACATCACAGACATCCATACATCACAGACATCCACACATCACAGACATCCATACATCTAGACATCACAGACATGAGACATCACAGACATCCATACATCACAGACATCCAAAAATCACAGACATCCATACATCTAGACATCACAGACATGAGACATCACAGACATCCACACATCACAGACATCCATACATCTAGACATCACAGACATGAGACATCACAGACATCCAAGCATCACATACATCCATACATCTAGACATCACAGACATGAGACATCACAGACATCCACACATCACAGACATCCATACATCTAGACATCACAGACATGAGACATCACAGACATCCATACATCACAGACATCCATACATCTAGACATCACAGACATGAGACATCACAGACATCCAAGCATCATAGACATCCATACATCTAGACATCACAGACATGAGACATCACAGACATCCAAGCATCACAGACATGAGACATCACAGATATCCACACATCACAGACATCCATACATCTAGACATCACAGACATGAGACATCACAGACATCCACACATCACAGACATCCATACATCTAGACATCACAGACATCCACACATCACAGACATCCATACATCTAGACATCACAGACATGAGACATCACAGACATCCATACATCTAGACATCACAGACATGATACATCACAGACATCCATACATCTAGACAATACAGACATGAGACATCACAGACATGAGACATCACAGACATCCATACATCTAGACATCACAGACATGAGACATCACAGACATGAGACATCACAGACATCCATACATCTAGACATCACAGACATGAGACATCACAGACATCCATACATCTAGACATCACAGACATGAGACATCACAGACATGAGACATCACAGACATGAGACATCACAGACATCCATACATCTAGACATCACAGACATGAGACATCACAGACATCCATACATCTAGACATCACAGACATGAGACATCACAGACATCCATACATCTAGACATCACAGACATGAGACATCACAGACATCCATACATCTAGACATCACAGACATCCAAGCATCACAGACATCCATACATCTAGACATCACAGACATGAGACATCACAGACATCCAAGCATCACAGACATCCATACATCTAGACATCACAGACATGAGACATCACAGACATCCATACATCACAGACATCCACACATCACAGACATCCATACATCTAGACATCACAGACATGAGACATCACAGACATCCATATATCTAGACATCACAGACATGAGACATCACAGACATAAGACATCACAGACATCCATACATCTAGACATGACAGACATGAGACATCACAGACATGAGACATCACAGACATGAGACATCACAGACATCCATACATCTAGACATCACAGACATGAGACATCACAGACATCCATACATCTAGACATCACAGACATGAGACATCACAGACATCCATACATCTAGACATCACAGACATGAGACATCCAGACATCACAGACATGAGACATCACAGACATGAGACATCACAGACATCCATACATCTAGACATCACAGACATCCATACATCTAGACATCACAGACATGAGACATCACAGACATGAGACATCACAGACATCCATACATCTAGACATCACAGACATGAGACATCACAGACATGAGACATCACAGACATGAGACATCACAGACATGAGACATCACAGATATCCATACATCACAGACATCACAGACATGAGACATCACAGACATCCATACATCAGAGACATCCACACATCACAGACATCCATACATCACAGACATGAGACATCACAGACATGAGACATCACAGACATCCACACATCACAGACATCCACACATCACAGACATCCACACATCACAGACATCCATACATCTAGACATCACAGACATGAGACATCACATACATGAGACATCACAGACATCCACACATCACAGACATCCATACATCACAGACATCCATACATCTAGACATCACAGACATGAGACATCACAGACATCCACACATCACAGACATCCATACATCTAGACATCACAGACATGAGACATCACAGACATGAGACATCACAGACATCCACACATCACAGACATCCATACATCTAGATATCACAGACATGAGACATCACATACATCCATACATCTAGACATCACAGACATGAGACATCACAGCCATCCAGACATCACAGACATGAGACATCACAGACATCCACACATCACAGACATCCATACATCACAGACATCCACACATCACAGACATCCATACATCACCAGACATCCATACATCACAGACATCCATACATCACAGACATCCACACATCACAGACATCCACACATCACAGACATCCACACATCACAGACATCCATACATCACAGACATCCATACATCATACATCACAGACATCCATACATCACAGACATCCATACATCACAGACATCCACACATCACAGACATCCACACATCACAGACATCCATACATCACAGACATCCATACATCACAGACATCCACACATCACAGACATCCACACATCACAGACATCCACACATCACAGACATCCATACATCACAGACATCCACACATCACATACATCCACACATCACAGACATCCATACATCACAGACATCCACACATCACAGACATCCATACATCTAGACATCACAGACATGAGACATCACAGACATGAGACATCACAGACATCCATACATCACAGACATCCACACATCACAGACATCCATACATCTAGACATCACAGACATGAGACATCACAGACATGAGACATCACAGACATCCACACATCACAGACATCCATACATCACAGACATCCACACATCACAGACATCCATACATCTAGACATCACAGACATGAGACATCACAGACATCCATACATCACAGACATCCACACATCTAGACATCACAGACATGAGACATCACAGACATGAGACATCACAGACATCCACACATCACAGACATCCATACATCTAGGACATCACAGACATGAGACATCACAGACATCCATACATCACAGACATCCACACATCACAGACATCCATACATCTAGTCATCACAGACATGAGACATCACAGCCATCCAGACATCACAGACATGAGACATCACAGACATGAGACATCACAGACATCCACACATCACATACATCTAGACATCACAGACATGAGACATCACAGACATCCACATATCTAGACATCAAAGACATCCATACATCTAGACCATCACAGACATGAGACATCACAGACATCCATACATCTAGACATCACAGACATGAGACATCACAGACATCCATACATCTAGACATCACAGACATGAGACATCACAGACATCCATACATCACAGACATCCATACATCTAGACATCACAGACATCCATACATCCATACATCTAGAATCACAGACATCCATACATCTAGACATCACAGACATGAGACATCACAGACATCCATACATCACAGACATCCACACATCTAGACATCACAGACATGAGACATCACAGACATCCATACATCACAGACATCCACACATCACAGAACATCCATACATCTAGACATCACAGACATGAGACATCACAGACATCCAAGCATCACAGACATCCATACATCTAGACATCACAGACATCCACACATCACAGACATGAGACATCACAGACATCCACACATCACAAGACATCCATACATCTAGACATCACAGACATGAGACATCACAGACATCCATACATCACAGACATCCACACATCACAGACATCCATACATCTAGACATCACAGACATGAGACATCACAGACATCAAGCATCACAGACATCCATACATCTAGACATCACAGACATGAGACATCACAGACATCCAAGCATCACAGACATCCAGGGCATCACAGCCATCCAGGCATCACAGCCATCCACACATCACAGACATCCATACATTTAGACATCACAGACATGAGACATCACCAGCCATCCAGACATCACAGACATCCAAGCATCACAGACATCCATACATCTAGACATCACAGACATGAGACATCACAGCCATCCAGACATCAGACATCCAAGCATCACAGACATCCATACATCTAGATATCACAGACATGAGGACATCACAGACATCCATACATCTAGACATCACAGACATGAGACATCACAGACATGAGACATCACAGACATCCACACATCACAGACATCCATACATCTAGACATCACAGACATGAGACATCACAGCCATCCAGACATCACAGACATGAGACATCACAGACATCCACACATCACAGACATCCATACATCACAGACATCCACACATCACAGACATCCATACATCACAGACATCCATACATCAACAGACATCCATACCTCACAGACATCCATACATCACAGACATCCACACATCACAGACATCCATAACATCACAGACATCCATACATCACAGACATCCATACATCACAGACATCCACACATCACAGACATCCACACATCACAGACATTCCATACATCACAGACATCCACACATCACAGACATCCACACATCACATACATCCACACATCACAGACATCCATACATCACAGACATCCACACATCACAGACATCCATACATCTAGACATCACAGACATGAGACATCACAGACATGAGACATCACAGACATCCATACATCACAGACATCCACACATCACAGACATCCATACATCTAGACATCACAGACATGAGACATCACAGACATGAAGACATCACAGACATCCACACATCACAGACATCCTACATCACAGACATCCACACATCACAGACATCCATACATCTAGACATCACAGACATGAGACATCACAGACATCCATACATCACAGACATCCATACATCTAGACATCACAGACATGAGACATCACAGACATGAGACATCACAGACATCCACACATCACAGACATCCATACATCTAGACATCACAGACATGAGACATCACAGACATCCATACATCACAGACATCCACACATCACAGACATCCATAATCTAGTCATCACAGACATGAGACATCACAGCCATCCAGACATCACAGACATGAGACATCACAGACATGAGACATCACAGACATCCACACATCACATACATCTAGACATCACAGACATGAGACATCACAGACATCCACACATCTAGACATCAAAGACATCCATACATCTAGACATCACAGACATGAGACATCACAGACATCCATACATCTAGACATCACAGACATCCATACATCTAGACATCACAGACATGAGACATCACAGACATCCATACATCACAGACATCCATACATCTAGACATCACAGACATCCATACATCACAGACATCCATACATCTAGGACATCACAGACATCCATACATCTAGACATCACAGACATGAGACATCACAGACATCCATACATCACAGACATCCACACATCACAGACATCCATACATCTAGACATCACAGACATGAGACATCACAGACATCCATACATCACAGACATCCATACATCACAGACATCCATACATCACAGACATCCATACATCACAGACATCCACACATCACAGACATCCACACATCACAGACATCCATACACCACAGACATCCACACATCACAGACATCCACACATCACATACATCCACACATCACAGACATCCATACATCACAGACATCCACACATCACAGACATCCATACATCTAGACATCACAGACATGAGACATCAACAGACATGAGACATCACAGACATCCATACATCACAGACATCCACACATCACAGACATCCATACATCTAGACATCACAGACATGAGACATCACAGACATGAGACATCACAGACATCCACACATCACAGACATCCATACATCTAGATATCACAGACATGAGACATCACATACATCCATACATCTAGACATCACAGACATGAGACATCACAGCCATCCAGACATCACAGACATGAGACATCACAGACATCCACACATCACAGACATCCATACATCACAGACATCCACACATCACAGACATCCATACATCACAGACATCCATACATCACAGACATCCATACATCACAGACATCCACACATCACAGACATCCACACATCACAGACATCCACACATCACAGACATCCATACATCACAGACATCCATACATCATACATCACAGACATCCATACATCACAGACATCCATACATCACAGACATCCATACATCACAGACATCCACACATCACAGACATCCATACATCACAGACATCCATACATCACAGACATCCATACATCACAGACATCCACACATCACAGACATCCACACATCACAGACATCCATACATCACAGACATCCACACATCACAGACATCCCACACATCACATACATCCACACATCACAGACATCCATACATCACAGACATCCACACATCACAGACATCCCATACATCCTAGACATCACAGACATGAGACATCACAGACATGAGACATCACAGACATCCATACATCACAGACATCCACACATCACAGACATCCATACATCTAGACATCACAGACATGAGACATCACAGACATGAGACATCACAGACCTCCACACATCACAGACATCCATACATCACAGACATCCACACATCACAGACATCCATACATCTAGACATCACAGACATGAGACATCACAGACATCCATACATCACAGACATCCATACATCTAGACATCACAGACATGAGACATCACAGACATGAGACATCACAGACATCCACACATCACAGACCATCCATACATCTAGACATCACAGACATGAGACATCACAGACATCCATACATCACAGACATCCACACATCACAGACATCCATACATCTAGTCATCACAGACATGAGACATCACAGCCATCCAGACATCACAGACATGAGACATCACAGACATGAGACATCACAGACATCCACACATCACATACATCTAGACATCACAGACATGAGACATCACAGACATCCACATATCTAGACATCAAAGACATCCATACATCTAGACATCACAGACATGAGACATCACAGACATCCATACATCTAGACATCACAGACATGAGACATCACAGACATCCATACATCTAGACATCACAGACATGAGACATCACAGACATCCATACATCACAGACATCCATACATCTAGACATCACAGACATCCATACATCCATACATCTAGACATCACAGACATCCATACATCTAGACATCACAGACATGAGACATCACAGACATCCATACATCACAGACATCCACACATCTAGACATCACAGACATGAGACATCACAGACATCCATACATCACAGACATCCACACATCACAGACATCCATACATCTAGACATCACAGACATGAGACATCACAGACATCCAAGCATCACAGACATCCATACATCTAGACATCACAGACATCCACACATCACAGACATGAGACATCACAGACATCCACACATCACAGACATCCATACATCTAGACATCACAGACATGAGACATCACAGACATCCATACATCACAGACATCCACACATCACAGACATCCATACATCTAGACATCACAGACATGAGACATCACAGACATCCAAGCATCACAGACATCCATACATCTAGACATCACAGACATGAGACATCACAGACATCCAAGCATCACAGACATCCAGGCATCACAGCCATCCAGGCATCACAGCCATCCACACATCACAGACATCCATACATTTAGACATCACAGACATGAGACATCACAGCCATCCAGACATCACAGACATCCAAGCATCACAGACATCCATACATCTAGACATCACAGACATGAGACATCACAGCCATCCAGACATCAGACATCCAAGCATCACAGACATCCATACATCTAGATATCACAGACATGAGACATCACAGACATCCATACATCTAGACATCACAGACATGAGACATCACAGACATGAGACATCACAGACATCCACACATCACAGACATCCATACATCTAGACATCACAGACATGAGACATCACAGCCATCCAGACATCACAGACATGAGACATCACAGACATCCACACATCACAGACATCCATACATCACAGACATCCACACATCACAGACATCCATACATCACAGACATCCATACATCACAGACATCCATACATCACAGACATCCATACATCACAGACATCCACACATCACAGACATCCATACATCACAGACATCCATACATCACAGACATCCATACATCACAGACATCCACACATCACAGACATCCACACATCACAGACATCCATACATCACAGACATCCACACATCACAGACATCCACACATCACATACATCCACACATCACAGACATCCATACATCACAGACATCCACACATCACAGACATCCATACATCTAGACATCACAGACATGAGACATCACAGACATGAGACATCACAGACATCCATACATCACAGACATCCACACATCACAGACATCCATACATCTAGACATCACAGACATGAGACATCACAGACATGAGACATCACAGACATCCACACATCACAGACATCCATACATCACAGACATCCACACATCACAGACATCCATACATCTAGACATCACAGACATGAGACATCACAGACATCCATACATCACAGACATCCATACATCTAGACATCACAGACATGAGACATCACAGACATGAGACATCACAGACATCCACACATCACAGACATCCATACATCTAGACATCACAGACATGAGACATCACAGACATCCATACATCACAGACATCCACACATCACAGACATCCATACATCTAGTCATCACAGACATGAGACATCACAGCCATCCAGACATCACAGACATGAGACATCACAGACATGAGACATCACAGACATCCACACATCACATACATCTAGACATCACAGACATGAGACATCACAGACATCCACACATCTAGACATCAAAGACATCCATACATCTAGACATCACAGACATGAGACATCACAGACATCCATACATCTAGACATCACAGACATCCATACATCTAGACATCACAGACATGAGACATCACAGACATCCATACATCACAGACATCCATACATCTAGACATCACAGACATCCATACATCACAGACATCCATACATCTAGACATCACAGACATCCATACATCTAGACATCACAGACATGAGACATCACAGACATCCATACATCACAGACATCCACACATCACAGACATCCATACATCTAGACATCACAGACATGAGACATCACAGACATCCATACATCACAGACATCCATACATCACAGACATCCATACATCACAGACATCCATACATCACAGACATCCACACATCACAGACATCCACACATCACAGACATCCATACACCACAGACATCCACACATCACAGACATCCACACATCACATACATCCACACATCACAGACATCCATACATCACAGACATCCACACATCACAGACATCCATACATCTAGACATCACAGACATGAGACATCAACAGACATGAGACATCACAGACATCCATACATCACAGACATCCACACATCACAGACATCCATACATCTAGACATCACAGACATGAGACATCACAGACATGAGACATCACAGACATCCACACATCACAGACATCCATACATCACAGACATCCACACATCACAGACATCCATACATCTAGACATCACAGACATGAGACATCACAGACATCCATACATCTAGACATCACAGACATGAGACATCACAGACATGAGACATCACAGACATCCACACATCACAGACATCCATACATCTAGACATCACAGACATGAGACATCACAGACATCCATACATCACAGACATCCACACATCACAGACATCCATACATCTAGTCATCACAGACATGAGACATCACAGCCATCCAGACATCACAGACATGAGACATCACAGACATGAGACATCACAGACATCCACACCTCACATACATCTAGACATCACAGACATGAGGACATCACAGACATCCACACATCTAGACATCAAAGACATCCATACATCTAGACATCACAGACATGAGACATCACAGACATCCATACATCTAGACATCACAGACATGAGACATCACAGACATCCATACATCTAGACATCACAGACATGAGACATCACAGACATCCATACATCTAGACATCACAGACATCCATGCATCACAGACATCCATACATCTAGACATCACAGACATCCATACATCTAGACATCACAGACATGAGACATCACAGACATCCATACATCACAGACATCCACACATCACAGACATCCATACATCTAGACATCACAGACATGAGACATCACAGACATCCATACATCCACACATCACAGACATCCATACATCTAGACATCACAGACATGAGACATCACAGACATCCAAGCATCACAGACATCCATACATCTAGACATCACAGACATCCACACATCACAGACATGAGACATCACAGACATCCACACATCACAGACATCCATACATCTAGACATCACAGACATGAGACATCACAGACATCCATACATCACAGACATCCACACATCACAGACATCCATACATCTAGACATCACAGACATGAGACATCACAGACATCCAAGCATCACAGACATCCATACATCTAGACATCACAGACATGAGACATCACAGACATCCAAGCATCACAGACATCCAGGCATCACAGCCATCCAGGCATCACAGCCATCCACACATCACAGACATCCATACATCTAGACATCACAGACATGAGACATCACAGCCATCCAGACATCACAGACATCCAAGCATCACAGACATCCATACATCTAGACATCACAGACATGAGACATCACAGCCATCCAGACATCAGACATCCAAGCATCACAGACATCCATACATCTAGATATCACAGACATGAGACATCACAGACATCCATACATCTAGACATCACAGACATGAGACATCACAGACATGAGACATCACAGACATCCACACATCACAGACATCCATACATCTAGACATCACAAACATGAGACATCACAGCCATCCATACATCACAGACATGAGACATCACAGACATCCACACATCACAGACATCCATACATCACAGACATCCACACATCACAGACATCCATACATCACAGACATCCATACATCACAGACATAAATACATCACAGACATCCATACATCACAGACATCCATACATCACAGACATCCATACATCACAGACATCCATACATCACAGACATCCATACATCACAGACATCCACACATCACAGACATCCATACATCACAGACATCCACACATCACAGACATCCACACATCACATACATCCACACATCACAGACATCCATACATCACAGACATCCACACATCACAGACATCCATACATCTAGACATCACAGACATGAGACATCACAGACATGAGACATCACAGACATCCATACATCACAGACATCCATACATCTAGACATCACAGACATGAGACATCACAGACATGAGACATCACAGACATCCACACATCACAGACATCCATACATCACAGACATCCACACATCACAGACATCCATACATCTAGACATCACAGACATGAGACATCACAGACATCCATACATCACAGACATCCATACATCTAGACATCACAGACATGAGACATCACAGACATGAGACATCACAGACATCCACACATCACAGACATCCATACATCTAGACATCACAGACATGAGACATCACAGACATCCATACATCACAGACATCCACACATCACAGACATCCATACATCTAGTCATCACAGACATGAGACATCACAGCCATCCAGACATCACAGACATGAGACATCACAGACATGAGACATCACAGACATCCACACATCACATACATCTAGACATCACAGACATGAGACATCACAGACATCCACACATCTAGACATCAAAGACATCCATACATCTAGACATCACAGACATGAGACATCACAGACATCCATACATCTAGACATCACAGACATGAGACATCACAGACATCCATACATCTAGACATCACAGACATGAGACATCACAGACATCCATACATCACAGACATCCATACATCTAGACATCACAGACATCCATACATCACAGACATCCATACATCTAGACATCACAGACATCCATACATCTAGACATCACAGACATGAGACATCACAGACATCCATACATCACAGACATCCACACATCACAGACATCCATACATCTAGACATCACAGACATGAGACATCACAGACATCCATACATCACAGACATCCACACATCACAGACATCCATACATCTAGACATCACAGACATGAGACATCACAGACATCCAAGCATCACAGACATCCATACATCTAGACATCACAGACATCCACACATCACAGACATGAGACATCACAGACATCCACACATCACAGACATCCATACATCTAGACATCACAGACATGAGACATCACAGACATCCATACATCACAGACATCCACACATCAAAGACATCCATACATCTAGACATCACAGACATGAGACATCACAGACATCCAAGCATCACAGACATCCATACATCTAGACATCACAGACATGAGACATCACAGACATCCAAGCATCACAGACATCCAGGCATCACAGCCATCCAGGCATCACAGCCATCCACACATCACAGACATCCACACATCACAGACATCCACACATCACAGACATCCATACACCACAGACATCCACACATCACAGACATCCACACATCACATACATCCACACATCACAGACATCCATACATCACAGACATCCACACATCACAGACATCCATACATCTAGACATCACAGGACATGAGACATCAACAGACATGAGACATCACAGACATCCATACATCACAGACATCCACACATCACAGACATCCATACATCTAGACATCACAGACATGAGACATCACAGACATGAGACATCACAGACATCCACACATCACAGACATCCATACATCACAGACATCCACACATCACAGACATCCATACATCTAGACATCACAGACATGAGACATCACAGACATCCATACATCTAGACATCACAGACATGAGACATCACAGACATGAGACATCACAGACATCCACACATCACAGACATCCATACATCTAGACATCACAGACATGAGACATCACAGACATCCATACATCACAGACATCCACACATCACAGACATCCATACATCTAGTCATCACAGACATGAGACATCACAGCCATCCAGACATCACAGACATGAGACATCACAGACATGAGACATCACAGACATCCACACATCACATACATCTAGACATCACAGACATGAGACATCACAGACATCCACACATCTAGACATCAAAGACATCCATACATCTAGACATCACAGACATGAGACATCACAGACATCCATACATCTAGACATCACAGACATGAGACATCACAGACATCCATACATCTAGACATCACAGACATGAGACATCACAGACATCCATACATCTAGACATCACAGACATCCATGCATCACAGACATCCATACATCTAGACATCACAGACATCCATACATCTAGACATCACAGACATGAGACATCACAGACATCCATACATCACAGACATCCACACATCACAGACATCCATACATCTAGACATCACAGACATGAGACATCACAGACATCCATACATCCACACATCACAGACATCCATACATCTAGACATCACAGACATGAGACATCACAGACATCCAAGCATCACAGACATCCATACATCTAGACATCACAGACATCCACACATCACAGACATGAGACATCACAGACATCCACACATCACAGACATCCATACATCTAGACATCACAGACATGAGACATCACAGACATCCATACATCACAGACATCCACACATCACAGACATCCATACATCTAGACATCACAGACATGAGACATCACAGACATCCAAGCATCACAGACATCCATACATCTAGACATCACAGACATGAGACATCACAGACATCCAAGCATCACAGACATCCAGGCATCACAGCCATCCAGGCATCACAGCCATCCACACATCACAGACATCCATACATCTAGACATCACAGACATGAGACATCACAGCCATCCAGACATCACAGACATCCAAGCATCACAGACATCCATACATCTAGACATCACAGACATGAGACATCACAGCCATCCAGACATCAGACATCCAAGCATCACAGACATCCATACATCTAGATATCACAGACATGAGACATCACAGACATCCATACATCTAGACATCACAGACATGAGACATCACAGACATGAGACATCACAGACATCCACACATCACAGACATCCATACATCTAGACATCACAACATGAGACATCACAGCCATCCATACATCACAGACATGAGACATCACAGACATCCACACATCACAGACATCCATACATCACAGACATCCACACATCACAGACATCCATACATCACAGACATCCATACATCACAGACATAAATACATCACAGACATCCATACATCACAGACATCCATACATCACAGACATCCATACATCACAGACATCCATACATCACAGACATCCATACATCACAGACATCCACACATCACAGACATCCATACATCACAGACATCCACACATCACAGACATCCACACATCACATACATCCACACATCACAGACATCCATACATCACAGACATCCACACATCACAGACATCCATACATCTAGACATCACAGACATGAGACATCACAGACATGAGACATCACAGACATCCATACATCTAGACATCCATACATCTAGACATCACAGACATGAGACATCACAGACATGAGACATCACAGACATCCACACATCACAGACATCCATACATCACAGACATCCACACATCACAGACATCCATACATCTAGACATCACAGACATGAGACATCACAGACATCCATACATCACAGACATCCATACATCTAGACATCACAGACATGAGACATCACAGACATGAGACATCACAGACATCCACACATCACAGACATCCATACATCTAGACATCACAGACATGAGACATCACAGACATCCATACATCACAGACATCCACACATCACAGACATCCATACATCTAGTCATCACAGACATGAGACATCACAGCCATCCAGACATCACAGACATGAGACATCACAGACATGAGACATCACAGACATCCACACATCACATACATCTAGACATCACAGACATGAGACATCACAGACATCCACACATCTAGACATCAAAGACATCCATACATCTAGACATCACAGACATGAGACATCACAGACATCCATACATCTAGACATCACAGACATGAGACATCACAGACATCCATACATCTAGACATCACAGACATGAGACATCACAGACATCCATACATCACAGACATCCATACATCTAGACATCACAGACATCCATACATCACAGACATCCATACATCTAGACATCACAGACATCCATACATCTAGACATCACAGACATGAGACATCACAGACATCCATACATCACAGACATCCACACATCACAGACATCCATACATCTAGACATCACAGACATGAGACATCACAGACATCCATACATCACAGACATCCACACATCACAGACATCCATACATCTAGACATCACAGACATGAGACATCACAGACATCCAAGCATCACAGACATCCATACATCTAGACATCACAGACATCCACACATCACAGACATGAGACATCACAGACATCCACACATCACAGACATCCATACATCTAGACATCACAGACATGAGACATCACAGACATCCATACATCACAGACATCCACACATCAAAGACATCCATACATCTAGACATCACAGACATGAGACATCACAGACATCCAAGCATCACAGACATCCATACATCTAGACATCCAGACATGAGACCATCACAGACATCCAAGCATCACAGACATCCAGGCATCACAGCCATCCAGGCATCACAGCCATCCACACATCACAGACATCCATACATCTAGACATCACAGACATGAGACATCACAGCCATCCAGACATCAGACATCCAAGCATCACAGACATCCATACATCTAGACATCACAGACATGAGACATCACAGACATCCACACATCACAGACATCCATACATCTAGACATCACAGACATGAGACATCACAGACATCCATACATCACAGACATCCATACATCACAGACATGAGACATCACAGACATGAGACATCACAGACATCCATACATCTAGACATCACAGACATGAGACATCACAGACATCACAGACATCCACACATCACAGACATCCATACATCTAGACATCACAGACATGAGACATCACAGCCATCCAGACATCACAGACATCCATACATCACAGACATCCACACATCACAGACATCCATACATCTAGACATCACAGACATGAGACATCACAGACATCCATACATCACAGACATCCAAAAATCACAGACATCCATACATCTAGACATCACTGAGACATCACAGACATGAGACATCACAGACATCCACACATCACAGACATCCATACATCTAGACATCACAGACATGAGACATCACAGACATCCAAGCATCACATACATCCATACATCTAGACATCACAGACATGAGACAGCACAGACATCCACACATCACAGACATCCATACATCTAGACATCACAGACATGAGACATCACAGACATCCATACATCACAGACATCCATACATCTAGACATCACAGACATCCAAGCATCATAGACATCCATACATCTAGACATCACAGACATGAGACATCACAGACATCCAAGCATCACAGACATCCACACATCACAGACATCCATACATCTAGACATCCACACATCACAGACATCCATACATCTAGACATCACAGACATCCACACATCTAGACATCAAAGACATCCATACATCTAGACATCACAGACATGAGACATCACAGACATCCATACATCTAGACATCACAGACATGAGACATCACAGACATCCATACATCTAGACATCACAGACATGAGACATCACAGACATCCATACATCACAGACATCCATACATCTAGACATCACAGACATCCATACATCACAGACATCCATACATCTAGACATCACAGACATCCATACATCTAGACATCACAGACATGAGACATCACAGACATCCATACATCACAGACATCCACACATCACAGACATCCATACATCTAGACATCACAGACATGAGACATCACAGACATCCATACATCACAGACATCCACACATCACAGACATCCATACATCTAGACATCACAGACATGAGACATCACAGACATCCAAGCATCACAGACATCCATACATCTAGACATCACAGACATCCACACATCACAGACATGAGACATCACAGACATCCACACATCACAGACATCCATACATCTAGACATCACAGACATGAGACATCACAGACATCCATACATCACAGACATCCACACATCACAGACATCCATACATCTAGACATCACAGACATGAGACATCACAGACATCCAAGCATCACAGACATCCATACATCTAGACATCACAGACATGAGACATCACAGACATCCAAGCATCACAGACATCCAGGCATCACAGCCATCCAGGATCAACAGCCATCCACACATCACAGACATCCATACATCTAGACATCACAGACATGAGACATCACAGCCATCCAGACATCACAGACATCCAAGCATCACAGACATCCATACATCTAGACATCACAGACATGAGACATCACAGCCCATCCAGACATCAGACATCCAAGCATCACAGACATCCATACATCTAGATATCACAGACATGAGACATCACAGACATCCATACATCTAGACATCACAGACATGAGACATCACAGACATGAGACATCACAGACATCCACACATCACAGACATCCATACATCTAGACATCACAGACATGAGACATCACAGCCATCCAGACATCACAGACATGAGACATCACAGACATCCACACATCACAGACATCCATACATCACAGACATCCACACATCACAGACATCCATACATCAC
This sequence comes from Cepaea nemoralis, assembly GCA_014155875.1. Classification (NCBI taxonomy): domain Eukaryota; kingdom Metazoa; phylum Mollusca; class Gastropoda; order Stylommatophora; family Helicidae; genus Cepaea; species Cepaea nemoralis. Next base: position 136,703 of record JACEFZ010020380.1, read on the forward strand.
AGACATCCATACATCACAGAAATCCATACATCACAGACATCCATACATCACAGACATCCACACATCACAGACATCCATACATCACAGACATCCATACATCACAGACATCCACACATCACAGACATCCACACATCACAGACATCCATACATCACAGACATCCACACATCACAGACATCGACACATCACAGACATCCACACATCACAGACATCCACACATCACATACATCCACACATCACAGACATCCATACATCACAGACATCCACACATCACAGACATCCATACATCTAGACATCACAGACATGAGACATCACAGACATGAGACATCACAGACATCCATACATCACAGACATCCACACATCACAGACATCCATACATCTAGACATCACAGACATGAGACATCACAGACATGAGACATCACAGACATCCACACATCACAGACATCCATACATCACAGACATCCACACATCACAGACATCCATACATCTAGACATCACAGACATGAGACATCACAGACATCCATACATCACAGACATCCATACATCTAGACATCACAGACATGAGACATCACAGACATGAGACATCACAGACATCCACACATCACAGACATCCATACATCTAGACATCACAGACATGAGACATCACAGACATCCATACATCACAGACATCCACACATCACAGACATCCATACATCTAGTCATCACAGACATGAGACATCACAGCCATCCAGACATCACAGACATGAGACATCACAGACATGAGACATCACAGACATCCACACATCACATACATCTAGACATCACAGACATGAGACATCACAGACATCCACACATCTAGACATCAAAGACATCCATACATCTAGACATCACAGACATGAGACATCACAGACATCCATACATCTAGACATCACATACATGAGACATCACAGACATCCATACATCTAGACATCACAGACATGAGACATCACAGACATCCATACATCACAGACATCCATACATCTAGACATCACAGACATCCATACATCACAGACATCCATACATCTAGACATCACAGACATCCATACATCTAGACATCACAGACATGAGACATCACAGACATCCATACATCACAGACATCCACACATCACAGACATCCATACATCTAGACATCACAGACATGCGACATCACAGACATCCATACATCACAGACATCCACACATCACAGACATCCATACATCTAGACATCACAGACATCCAAGCATCACAGACATCCAAGCATCACAGACATCCATACATCTAGACATCACAGACATCCACACATCACAGACATGAGACATCACAGACATCCATACATCTAGACATCACAGACATGAGACATCACAGACATCCATACATCACAGACATCCATACATCTAGACATCACAGACATGAGACATCACAGACATCCAAGCATCACAGACATCCATACATCTAGACATCACAGACATGAGACATCACAGACATCCAAGCATCACAGACATCCAGGCATCACAGCCATCCAGGCATCACAGCCATCCACACATCACAGACATCCATACATCTAGACATCACAGACATGAGACATCACAGCCATCCAGACATCACAGACATCCAAGCATCACAGACATCCATACATCTAGACATCACAGACATGAGACATCACAGCCATCCAGACATCAGACATCCAAGCATCACAGACATCCATACATCTAGACATCACAGACATGAGACATCACAGACATCCACACATCACAGACATCCATACATCTAGACATCACAGACATGAGACATCACAGACATCCATACATCACAGACATCCATACATCTAGACATCACAGACATGAGACATCACAGACATGAGACATCACAGACATCCATACATCTAGACATCACAGACATGAGACATCACAGACATCACAGACATCCACACATCACAGACATCCATACATCTAGACATCACAGACATGAGACATCACAGCCATCCAGACATCACAGACATCCATACATCACAGACATCCACACATCACAGACATCCATACATCTAGACATCACAGACATGAGACATCACAGACATCCATACATCACAGACATCCAAAAATCACAGACATCCATACATCTAGACATCACTGAGACATCACAGACATGAGACATCACAGACATCCACACATCACAGACATCCATACATCTAGACATCACAGACATGAGACATCACAGACATCCAAGCATCACATACATCCATACATCTAGACATCACAGACATGAGACATCACACACATCCACACATCACAGACATCCATACATCTAGACATCACAGACATGAGACATCACAGACATCCATACATCACAGACATCCATACATCTAGACATCACAGACATGAGACATCACAGACATTCAAGCATCATAGACATCCATACATCTAGACATCACAGACATCCAAGCATCACAGACATGAGACATCACAGACATCCACACATCACAGACATCCATACATCTAGACATCACAGACATGAGACATCACAGACATCCACACATCACAGACATCCATACATCTAGACATCACAGACATCCACACATCACAGACATCCATACATCTAGACATCACAGACATGAGACATCACAGACATCCATACATCTAGACATCACAGACATGATACATCACAGACATCCATACATCTAGACAATACAGACATGAGACATCACAGACATGAGACATCACAGACATGAGACATCACAGACATCCATACATCTAGACATCACAGACATGAGACATCACAGACATCCATACATCTAGACATCACAGACATGAGACATCACAGACATCACAGACATCCATACATCTAGACATCACAGACATGAGACATCACAGACATGAGACATCACAGACATGAGACATCACAGACATCCATACATCTAGACATCACAGACATGAGACATCACAGACATCCATACATCTAGACATCACAGACATGAGACATCACAGACATCCATACATCTAGACATCACAGACATGAGACATCACAGACATCCATACATCTAGACATCACAGACATGAGACATCACAGACATCCAAGCATCACAGACATCCATACATCTAGACATCACAGACATGAGACATCACAGACATCCAAGCATCACAGACATCCATACATCTAGACATCACAGACATGAGACATCACAGACATCCATACATCACAGACATCCACACATCACAGACATCCATACATCTAGACATCACAGACATGAGACATCACAGACATCCATACATCTAGACATCACAGACATGAGACATCACAGACATAAGACATCACAGACATCCATACATCTAGACATGACAGACATGAGACATCACAGACATGAGACATCACAGACATGAGACATCACAGACATCCATACATCTAGACATCACAGACATAAGACATCACAGACATGAGACATCACAGACATCCATACATCTAGACATCACAGACATGAGACATCACAGACATGAGACATCACAGACATCCATACATCTAGACATCACAGACATGAGACATCACAGACATCCATACATCCATACATCACAGACATGAGACATCACAGACATGAGACATCACAGACATCCATACATCTAGACATCACAGACATGAGACATCACAGACATCTATACATCTAGACATCACAGACATGAGACATCACAGACATGAGACATCACAGACATCCAGACATCACAGACATGAGACATCACAGACATCCAAGCATCACAGACATCCATACATCTAGACATCACAGACATGAGACATCACAGACATCCAAGCATCACAGACATCCATACATGAGACATCACAGACATGAGACATCACAGACATCCAAGCATCACAGACATCCATACATCTAGACATCACAGACATGAGACATCACAGACATAAGACATCACAGACATGAGACATCACAGACATCCATACATCTAGACATCACAGACATGAGACATCACAGACATGAGACATCACAGACATCCATACATCTAGACATCACAGACATGAGACATCACAGACATCCATACATCTAGACATCACAGACATGAGACATCACAGACATAAGACATCACAGACATCCATACATCTAGACATCACAGACATGAGACATCACAGACATCAAAGCATCACAGACATCCATACATCTAAACATCACAGACATGAGACATCACAGACATCCATACATCTAGACATCACAGACATGAGACATCACAGACATCCAAGCATCACAGACATCCATACATCTAGACATCACAGACATGAGACATCACAGACATCCATACATCTAGACAATACAGACATGAGACATCACAGACATCCATACATCTAGACATCACAGACATGAGACATCACAGACATCCAAGCATCACAGACATCCATACATCTAGACATCACAGACATGAGACATCACAGACATCCAAGCATCACAGACATCCATACATCTAGACATCACAGACATGAGACATCACAGACATCCATACATCTAGACATCACAGACATGAGACATCACAGACATCCATACATCACAGACATCCACACATCACAGACATGAGACATCACAGACATCCAAGCATCACAGACATCCATACATCTAGACATCACAGACATGAGACATCACAGACATCCACACATCACAGACATGAGACATCACAAACATCCACACATCACAGACATCCATACATCTAGACATCACAGACATGAGACATCACAGACATCCATACATCACAGACATCCACACATCACAGACATCCATACATCTAGACATCACAGACATCCAAGCATCACAGACATCCATACATCTAGACATCACAGACATGAGACATCACAGACATCCAAGCATCACAGACATCCAGGCATCACAGCCATCCAGGCATCACAGCCATCCACACATCACAGACATCCATACATCTAGACATCACAGACATGAGACATCACAGCCATCCAGACATCACAGACATCCAAGCATCACAGACATCCATACATCTAGACATCACAGACATGAGACATCACAGCCATCCAGACATCACAGACATCCAAGCATCACAGACATCCATACATCTAGACATCACAGACATGAGACATCACAGACATCCACACATCACAGACATCCAGACATCACAGACATGAGACATCACAGACATCCATACATCTAGACATCACAGACATGAGACATCACAGACATCCACACATCACAGACATCCATACATCTAGACATCACAGACATGAGACATCACAGACATCCACACATCACAGACATCCATACATCTAGACATCACAGACATGAGACATCACAGCCATCCAGATATCACAGACATCCATACATCACAGACATCCACACATCTAGACATCACAGACATGAGACATCACAGACATCCATACATCTAGACATCACAGACATGAGACATCACAGACATGAGACATCACAGACATCCACACATCACAGACATCCATACATCTAGACATCACAGACATGAGACATCACAGACATCCAAGCATCACATACATCCATACATCTAGACATCACAGACATGAGACATCACAGACATCCACACATCACAGACATCCATACATCTAGACATCACAGACATGAGACATCACAGACATCCATACATCACAGACATCCATACATCTAGACATCACAGACATCCAAGCATCACAGACATCCATACATCTAGACATCACAGACATGAGACATCACAGACATCCAAGCATCACAGACATGAGACATCACAGACATCCACATATCACAGACATCCATACATCTAGACATCACAGACATGAGACATCACAGACATCCACACATCACAGACATCCATACATCTAGACATCACAGACATCCACACATCACAGACATCCATACATCTAGACATCACAGACATGAGACATCACAGACATCCATACATCTAGACATCACAGACATGATACATCACAGACATCCATACATCTAGACATCACAGACATCCATACATCTAGACATCACAGACATCCATACATCTAGACAATACAGACATGAGACATCACAGACATCCATATATCTAGACATCACAGACATGAGACATCACAGACATGAGACATCACAGACATCCATACATCTAGACATCACAGACATGAGACATCACAGACATGAGACATCACAGACATCCATACATCTAGACATCACAGACATGAGACATCACAGACATCCATACATCTAGACATCACAGACATGATACATCACAGACATCCATACATCTAGACAATACAGACATGAGACATCACAGACATGAGACATCACAGACATGAGACATCACAGACATCCATACATCTAGACATCACAGACATGAGACATCACAGACATGAGACATCACAGACATCCATACATCTAGACATCACAGACATGAGACATCACAGACATCCATACATCTAGACATCACAGACATGAGACATCACAGACATGAGACATCACAGACATGAGACATCACAGACATCCATACATCTAGACATCACAGACATGAGACATCACAGACATCCATACATCTAGACATCACAGACATGAGACATCACAGACATCCATACATCTAGACATCACAGACATGAGACATCACAGACATCCATACATCTAGACATCACAGACATGAGACATCACAGACATCCAAGCATCACAGACATCCATACATCTAGACATCACAGACATGAGACATCACAGACATCCAAGCATCACAGACATCCATACATCTAGACATCACAGACATCCATACATCACAGACATCCACACATCACAGACATCCATACATCTAGACATCACAGACATGAGACATCACAGACATCCATACATCTAGACATCACAGACATGAGACATCACAGAATAAGACATCACAGACATCCATACATCTAGACATGACAGACATGAGACATCACAGACATGAGACATCACAGACATGAGACCATCACAGACATCCATACATCTAGACATCACAGACATGAGACATCACAGACATAAGACATCACAGACATGAGACATCACAGACATCCATACATCTAGACATCACAGACATGAGAACATCACAGACATGAGACATCACAGACATCCATACATCTAGACATCACAGACATGAGACATCACAGACATCCATACATCTAGACATCACAGACATGAGACATCCAGACATCACAGACATGAGACATCACAAGCCATCCAGACATCACAGACATGAGACATCACAGACATCCATACATCTAGACATCACAGACATCCATACATCTAGACATCACAGACATGAGACATCACAGACATGAGACATCACAGACATCCATACATCTAGACATCACAGACATGAGACATCACAGACATGAGACATCATAGACATGAGACATCACAGACATGAGACATCACAGATATCCATACATCACAGACATCACAGACATGAGACATCACAGACATGAGACATCACAGACATCCACACATCCATACACCACAGACATGAGACATCACAGACATGAGACATCACAGACATGAGACATCACAGACATCCACACATCACAGACATCCCATACATCTAGAACATCACAGACATGAGACATCACAGACATGAGACATCACAGACATGAGACATCACAGACATCCATACATCCACAGACATCCATACATCTAGAACATCACAGACATGAGACATCACAGACATCCACACATCACAGACATCCATACATCTAGACATCACAGACATGAGACATCACAGACATGAGACATCACAGACATCCATACATCTAGATATCACAGACATGAGACATCACAGACATCCATACATCTAGACATCACAGACATGAGACAATCACAGACATGAGACATCACAGACATCCACACATCACAGACATCCATACATCACAGACATCCACACATCACAGACATCCATACATCACAGACATCCATACATCACAGACATCCATACATCACAGACATCCATACATCACAGACATCCATACATCACAGTCATCCACACATCACAGACATCCATACATCACAGACATCCATACATCACAGACATCCATACATCACAGACATCCACACATCACAGACATCGACACATCACAGACATCCATACATCACAGACATCCACACATCACAGACATCCACACATCACATACATCCACACATCACAGACATCCATACATCACAGACATCCACACATCACAGACATCCATACATCTAGACATCACAGACATGAGACATCACAGACATGAGACATCACAGACATCCATACATCACAGACATCCACACATCACAGACATCCATACATCTAGACATCACAGACATGAGACATCACAGACATGAGACATCACAGACATCCACACATCACAGACATCCATACATCACAGACATCCACACATCACAGACATCCATACATCTAGACATCACAGACATGAGACATCACAGACATCCATACATCACAGACATCCATACATCTAGACATCACAGACATGAGACATCACAGACATGAGACATCACAGACATCCACACATCACAGACATCCATACATCTAGACATCACAGACATGAGACATCACAGACATCCATACATCACAGACATCCACACATCACAGACATCCATACATCTAGTCATCACAGACATGAGACATCACAGCCATCCAGACATCACAGACATGAGACATCACAGACATGAGGACATCACAGACATCCACACATCACATACATCTAGACATCACAGACATGAGACATCACAGACATCCACACATCTAGACATCAAAGACATCCATACATCTAGACATCACAGACATCCATACATCTAGACATCACAGACATGAGACATCACAGACATCCATACATCTAGACATCACAGACATGAGACATCACAGACATCCATACATCACAGACATCCATACATCTAGACATCACAGACATCCATACATCACAGACATCCATACATCTAGACATCACAGACATCCATACATCTAGACATCACAGACATGAGACATCACAGACATCCATACATCACAGACATCCACACATCACAGACATCCATACATCTAGACATCACAGACATGCGACATCACAGACATGCGACATCACAGACATCCACACATCACAGACATCCATACATCTAGACATCACAGACATGAGACATCACAGACATCCAAGCATCACAGACATCCATACATCTAGACATCACAGACATCCACACATCACAGACATGAGACATCACAGACATGAGACATCACAGACATCCATACATCTAGACATCACAGACATCCATACATCACAGACATCCACACATCACAGACATCCATACATCTAGACATCACAGACATGAGACATCACAGACATCCAAGCATCACAGACATCCATACATCTAGACATCACAGACATGAGACATCACAGACATCCAAGCATCACAGACATCCATGCATCACAGCCATCCAGGCATCACAGCCATCCACACATCACAGACATCCATACATCTAGACATCACAGACATGAGACATCACAGCCATCCAGACATCACAGACATCCAAGCATCACAGACATCCATACATCTAGACATCACAGCCATCCAGACATCAGACATCCAAGCATCACAGACATCCATACATCTAGACATCACAGACATGAGACATCACAGACATCACACATCACAGACATCCATACATCTAGACATCACAGACATGAGACATCACAGACATCCATACATCACAGACATCCATACATCTAGACATCACAGACATGAGACATCACAGACATGAGACATCACAGACATCCATACATCTAGACATCACAGACATGAGACATCACAGACATCACAGACATCCACACATCACAGACATCCATACATCTAGACATCACAGACATGAGACATCACAGCCATCCAGACATCACAGACATCCATACATCACAGACATCCACACATCACAGACATCCATACATCTAGACATCACAGACATGAGACATCACAGACATCCATACATCACAGACATCCAAAAATCACAGACATCCATACATCTAGACATCACTGAGACATCACAGACATGAGACATCACAGACATCCACACATCACAGACATCCATACATCTAGACATCACAGACATGAGACATCACAGACATCCAAGCATCACATACATCCATACATCTAGACATCACAGACATGAGACATCACAGACATCCACACATCACAGACATCCATACATCTAGACATCACAGACATGAGACATCACAGCCATCCAGACATCACAGACCTCCAAGCATCACAGACATCCATACATCTAGACATCACAGACATGAGACATCACAGACATCCACACATCACAGACATCCAGACATCACAGACATGAGACATCACAGACATCCATACATCTAGACATCACAGACATGAGACATCACAGACATCCACACATCACAGACATCCATACATCTAGACATCACAGACATGAGACATCACAGACATCCACACATCACAGACATCCATACATCTAGACATCACAGACATGAGACATCACAGCCATCCAGACATCACAGACATCCATACATCACAGACATCCACACATCTAGACATCACAGACATGAGACATCACAGACATCCATACATCTAGACATCACAGACATGAGACATCACAGACATGAGACATCACAGACATCCACACATCACAGACATCCATACATCTAGACATCACAGACATGAGACATCACAGACATCCAAGCATCACATACATCCATACATCTAGACATCACAGACATGAGACATCACAGACATCCACACATCACAGACATCCATACATCTAGACATCACAGACATGAGACATCACAGACATCCATACATCACAGACATCCATACATCTAGACATCACAGACATCCAAGCATCACAGACATCCATACATCTAGACATCACAGACATGAGACATCACAGACATCCAAGCATCACAGACATGAGACATCACAGACATCCACATATCACAGACATCCATACATCTAGACATCACAGACATGAGGACATCACAGACATCCACACATCACAGACATCCATACATCTAGACATCACAGACATCCACACATCACAGACATCCATACATCTAGACATCACAGACATGAGACATCACAGACATCCATACATCTAGACATCACAGACATGATACATCACAGACATCCATACATCTAGACATCACAGACATCCATACATCTAGACATCACAGACATCCATACATCTAGACAATACAGACATGAGACATCACAGACATCCATATATCTAGACATCACAGACATGAGACATCACAGACATGAGACATCGCAGACATCCATACATCTAGACATCACAGACATGAGACATCACAGACATGAGACATCACAGACATCCATACATCTAGACATCACAGACATGAGACATCACAGACATCCATACATCTAGACATCACAGACATGATACATCACAGACATCCATACATCTAGACAATACAGACATGAGACATCACAGACATGAGACATCACAGACATGAGACATCACAGACATCCATACATCTAGACATCACAGACATGAGACATCACAGACATGAGACATCACAGACATCCATACATCTAGACATCACAGACATGAGACATCACAGACATCCATACATCTAGACATCACAGACATGAGACATCACAGACATGAGACATCACAGACATGAGACATCACAGACATCCATACATCTAGACATCACAGACATGAGACATCACAGACATCCATACATCTAGACATCACAGACATGAGACATCACAGACATCCATACATCTAGACATCACAGACATGAGACATCACAGACATCCATACATCTAGACATCACAGACATGAGACATCACAGACATCCAAGCATCACAGACATCCATACATCTAGACATCACAGACATGAGACATCACAGACATCCAAGCATCACAGACATCCATACATCTAGACATCACAGACATCCATACATCACAGACATCCACACATCACAGACATCCATACATCTAGACATCACAGACATGAGACATCACAGACATCCATACATCTAGACATCACAGACATGAGACATCACAGACATAAGACATCACAGACATCCATACATCTAGACATGACAGACATGAGACATCACAGACATGAGACATCACAGACATGAGACATCACAGACATCCATACATCTAGACATCACAGACATGAGACATCACAGACATAAGACATCACAGACATGAGACATCACAGACATCCATACATCTAGACATCACAGACATGAGACATCACAGACATGAGACATCACAGACATCCATACATCTAGACATCACAGACATGAGACATCACAGACATCCATACATCTAGACATCACAGACATGAGACATCCAGACATCACAGACATGAGACATCACAGCCATCCAGACATCACAGACATGAGACATCACAGACATCCATACATCTAGACATCACAGACATCCATACATCTAGACATCACAGACATGAGACATCACAGACATGAGACATCACAGACATCCATACATCTAGACATCACAGACATGAGACATCACAGACATGAGACATCATAGACATGAGACATCACAGACATGAGACATCACAGATATCCATACATCACAGACATCACAGACATGAGACATCACAGACATGAGACATCACAGACATCCACACATCCATACATCACAGACATGAGACATCACAGACATGAGACATCACAGACATGAGACATCACAGACATCCACACATCACAGACATCCATACATCTAGACATCACAGACATGAGACATCACAGACATGAGACATCACAGACATGAGACATCACAGACATCCATACATCACAGACATCCATACATCTAGACATCACAGACATGAGACATCACAGACATCCACACATCACAGACATCCATACATCTAGACATCACAGACATGAGACATCACAGACATGAGACATCACAGACATCCATACATCTAGATATCACAGACATGAGACATCACAGACATCCATACATCTAGACATCACAGACATGAGACATCACAGACATGAGACATCACAGACATCCACACATCACAGACATCCATACATCACAGACATCCACACATCACAGACATCCATACATCACAGACATCCATACATCACAGACATCCATACATCACAGACATCCATACATCACAGACATCCATACATCACAGTCATCCACACATCACAGACATCCATACATCACAGACATCCATACATCACAGACATCCATACATCACAGACATCCACACATCACAGACATCGACACATCACAGACATCCATTACATCACAGACATCCACACATCACAGACATCCACACATCACATACATCCACACATCACAGACATCCATACATCACAGACATCCACACATCACAGACATCCATACATCTAGACATCACAGACATGAGACATCACAGACATGAGACATCACAGACATCCATACATCACAGACATCCACACATCACAGACATCCATACATCTAGACATCACAGACATGAGACATCACAGACATGAGACATCACAGACATCCACACATCACAGACATCCATACATCACAGACATCCACACATCACAGACATCCATACATCTAGACATCACAGACATGAGACATCACAGACATCCATACATCACAGACATCCATACATCTAGACATCACAGACATGAGACATCACAGACATGAGACATCACAGACATCCACACATCACAGACATCCATACATCTAGACATCACAGACATGAGACATCACAGACATCCATACATCACAGACATCCACACATCACAGACATCCATACATCTAGTCATCACAGACATGAGACATCACAGCCATCCAGACATCACAGACATGAGACATCACAGACATGAGACATCACAGACATCCACACATCACATACATCTAGACATCACAGACATGAGACATCACAGACATCCACACATCTAGACATCAAAGACATCCATACATCTAGACATCACAGACATCCATACATCTAGACATCACAGACATGAGACATCACAGACATCCATACATCTAGACATCACAGACATGAGACATCACAGACATCCATACATCACAGACATCCATACATCTAGACATCACAGACATCCATACATCACAGACATCCATACATCTAGACATCACAGACATCCATACATCACAGACATGAGACATCACAGACATCCATACATCACAGACATCCACACATCACAGACATCCATACATCTAGACATCACAGACATGCGACATCACAGACATGCGACATCACAGACATCCACACATCACAGACATCCATACATCTAGACATCACAGACATGAGACATCACAGACATCCAAGCATCACAGACATCCATACATCTAGACATCACAGACATCCACACATCACAGACATGAGACATCACAGACATGAGACATCACAGACATCCATACATCTAGACATCACAGACATCCATACATCACAGACATCCACACATCACAGACATCCATACATCTAGACATCACAGACATGAGACATCACAGACATCCAAGCATCACAGACATCCATACATCTAGACATCACAGACTATGAGACATCACAGACATCCAAGCATCACAGACATCCATGCATCACAGCCATCCAGGCATCACAGCCATCCACACATCACAGACATCCATACATCTAGACATCACAGACATGAGACATCACAGCCATCCAGACATCACAGACATCCAAGCATCACAGACATCCATACATCTAGACATCACAGCCATCCAGACATCAGACATCCAAGCATCACAGACATCCATACATCTAGACATCACAGACATGAGACATCACAGACATCCACACATCACAGACATCCATACATCTAGACATCACAGACATGAGACATCACAGACATCCATACATCACAGACATCCATACATCTAGACATGAGACATCACAGACATGAGACATCACAGACATCCATACATCTAGACATCACAGACATGAGACATCACAGACATCACAGGACATCCACACATCACAGACATCCAATACATCTAGACATCACAGACATGAGACATCACAGCCATCCAGACATCACAGACATCCATACATCACAGACATCCCACACATCACAGACATCCATACATCTAGACATCACAGACATGAGACATCACAGACATCCATACATCACAGACATCCAAAAATCACAGACATCCATACATCTAGACATCACTGAGACATCACAGACATGAGACATCACAGACATCCACACATCACAGACATCCATACATCTAGACATCACAGACATGAGACATCACAGACATCCAAGCATCACATACATCCATACATCTAGACATCACAGACATGAGACATCACAGACATCCACACATCACAGACATCCATACATCTAGACATCACAGACATGAGACATCACAGACATCCATACATCACAGACATCCATACATCTAGACATCACAACATGAGACATCACAGACATTTCAAGCATCATAGACATCCATACATCTAGACATCACAGACATGAGACATCACAGACATCCAAGCATCACAGACATGAGACATCACAGACATCCACACATCACAGACATCCATACATCTAGACATCACAGACATGAGACATCACAGACATCCACACATCACAGACATCCATACATCTAGACATCACAGACATCCACACATCACAGACATCCATACATCTAGACATCACAGACATGAGACATCACAGACATCCATACATCTAGACATCACAGACATGATACATCACAGACATCCATACATCTAGACAATACAGACATGAGACATCACAGACATGAGACATCACAGACATCCATACATCTAGACATCACAGACATGAGACATCACAGACATCCATACATCTAGACATCACAGACATGAGACATCACAGACATCACAGACATCCATACATCTAGACATCACAGACATGAGACATCACAGACATGAGACATCACAGACATGAGACATCACAGACATCCATACATCTAGACATCACAGACATGAGACATCACAGACATCCATACATCTAGACATCACAGACATGAGACATCACAGACATCCATACATCTAGACATCACAGACATGAGACATCACAGACATCCATACATCTAGACATCACAGACATGAGACATCACAGACATCCAAGCATCACAGACATCCATACATCTAGACATCACAGACATGAGACATCACAGACATCCAAGCATCACAGACATCCATACATCTAGACATCACAGACATGAGACATCACAGACATCCATACATCACAGACATCCATACATCTAGACATCACAGACATGAGACATCACAGACATCCATACATCTAGACATCACAGACATGAGACATCACAGACATAAGACATCACAGACATCCATACATCTAGACATCACAGACATGAGACATCACAGACATGAGACATCACAGACATCCATACATCTAGACATCACAGACATAAGACATCACAGACATGAGACATCACAGACATCCATACATCTAGACATCACAGACATGAGACATCACAGACATCCATACATCTAGACATCACAGACATGAGACATCACAGACATCCATACATCCATACATCACAGACATGAGACATCACAGACATGAGACATCACAGACATCCATACATCTAGACATCACAGACATGAGACATCACAGACATCTATACATCTAGACATCACAGACATGAGACATCACAGACATGAGACATCACAGACATCCAGACATCACAGACATGAGACATCACAGACATCCAAGCATCACAGACATCCATACATCTAGACATCACAGACATGAGACATCACAGACATCCAAGCATCACAGACATCCATACATGAGACATCACAGACATAAGACATCACAGACATGAGACATCACAGACATCCAAGCATCACAGACATCCATACATCTAGACATCACAGACATGAGACATCACAGACATAAGACATCACAGACATGAGACATCACAGACATCCATACATCTAGACATCACAGACATGAGACATCACAGACATGAGACATCACAGACATCCATACATCTAGACATCACAGACATGAGACATCACAGACATCCATACATCTAGACATCACAGACATGAGACATCACAGACATCCATACATCTAGACATCACAGACATGAGACATCACAGACATCCAAGCATCACAGACATCCATACATCTAGACATCACAGACATGAGACATCACAGACATCCATACATCTAGACATCACAGACATGAGACATCACAGACATAAGACATCACAGACATCCATACATCTAGACATCACAGACATGAGACATCACAGACATCAAAGCATCACAGACATCCATACATCTAGACATCACAGACATGAGACATCACAGACATCCATACATCTAGACATCACAGACATGAGACATCACAGACATCCAAGCATCACAGACATCCATACATCTAGACATCACAGACATGAGACATCACAGACATCCATACATCTAGACAATAACAGACATGAGACATCACAGACATCCATACATCTAGACATCACAGACATGAGACATCACAGACATCCAAGCATCACAGACATCCATACATCTAGACATCACAGACATGAGACATCACAGACATCCAAGCATCACAGACATCCATACATCTAGACATCACAGACATGAGACATCACAGACATCCATACATCTAGGACATCACAGACATGAGACATCACAGACATCCATACATCACAGACATCCACACATCACAGACATGAGACATCACAGACATCCAAGCATCACAGACATCCATACATCTAGACATCACAGACATGAGACATCACAGACATCCACACATCACAGACATGAGACATCACAAACATCCACACATCACAGACATCCATACATCTAGACATCACAGACATGAGACATCACAGACATCCATACATCACAGACATCCCACACATCACAGACATCCATACATCTAGACAATCACAGACATCCAAGCATCACAGACATCCATACATCTAGGACATCACAGACATGAGACATCACAGACATCCAAGCATCACAGACATCCAGGCATCACAGCCATCCCAGGCATCACAGCCATCCACACTCACAGACATCCATACATCTAGACATCACAGACATGAGACATCACAGCCATCCAGACATCACAGACACCCAAGCATCACAGACATCCATACATCTAGACATCACAGACATGAGACATCAAAGCCATCCAGACATCACAGACATCCAAGCATCACAGACATCCATACATCTAGACATTCACAGACATGAGACATCACAGACATCCACACATCACAGACATCCAGACATCACAGACATGAGACATCACAGACATCCATACATCTAGACATCACAGACATGAGACATCACAGACATCCACACATCACAGACATCGATACATCTAGGACA
The DNA here is from genome assembly GCA_014155875.1 of Cepaea nemoralis. NCBI lineage: Eukaryota > Metazoa > Mollusca > Gastropoda > Stylommatophora > Helicidae > Cepaea > Cepaea nemoralis. Next base: position 155,098 of record JACEFZ010020380.1, read on the forward strand.
TCACAGACATGAGACATCACAGACATCCACACATCACAGACATCCATACATCTAGACATCACAGACATGAGACATCACAGCCATCCAGACCATCACAGACATCCATACATCACAGACATCCACTACATCTAGACATCACAGACATGATAGACATCAACAGAACATCCATACATCTAGACATCACAGACATGAGACATCACAGACATGAGACATCACAGACATCCACACATCACAGACATCCATACATCTAGACATCACAGACATGAGACATCACAGACATCCAAGCATCACATACATCCATACATCTAGACATCACAGACATGAGACATCACAGACATCCACTACATCACTAGACATCACATACATCTAGACATCACAGACATCCAGACATCACAGACATCCATACATCTAGACATCACATACATTAGACATCACAGACATCCAAGCATCACAGACATCCATACATCTAGACATCACAGACATGAGACATCACAGACATCCAAGCATCACAGACATGAGACATCACAGACATCCACATATCACAGACATCCATACATCTAGACATCACAGACATGAGACCTCACAGACATCCACACATCACAGACATCCATACATCTAGACATCACAGACATCCACACATCACAGACATCCATACATCTAGACATCACAGACATGAGACATCACAGACATCCATACATCTAGACATCACAGACATGATACATCACAGACATCCATACATCTAGACATCAATACATCTAGACATCACAGACATCCATACATCTAGACAATACAGACATGAGACATCACAGACATGAGACATCACAGACATCCATACATCTAGACATCACAGACATGAGACATCACAGACATGAGACATCACAGACATCCATACATCTAGACATCACAGACATGAGACATCACAGACATGAGACATCACAGACATCCATACATCTAGACATCACAGACATGAGACATCACAGACATCCATACATCTAGACATCACAGACATCCATATATCTAGACATCACAGACATGAGACATCACAGACATGAGACATCACAGATGGACATCCATACAATCTAGACATCACAGACATGAGACATCACAGACATGAGACATCACAGACATCCATACATCTAGACATCACAGACATGAGACATCACAGACATCCATACATCTAGACATCACAGACATGAGACATCACAGACATCCATACATCTAGACATCACAGACATGAGACATCACAGACATCCAAGCATCACAGACATCCATACATCTAGACATCACAGACATGAGACATCACAGACATAAGACATCACAGACATCCATACATCTAGACATCACAGACATGAGACATCACAGACATCCAAGCATCACAGACATCCATACATCCATACATCACAGACATGAGACATCACAGACATCCATACATCTAGACAATACAGACATGAGACATCACAGACATGCATACATCTAGACATCACAGACATGAGACATCACAGACATAAGACATCACAGACATGAGACATCACAGACATCCATACATCTAGACATCACAGACATGAGACATCACAGACATGAGACATCACAGACATCCATACATCTAGACATCACAGACATGAGACATCACAGACATAAGACATCACAGACATCCATACATCTAGACATCACAGACATGAGACTCACAGACATCCATACATCTAGACATCACAGACATCCATACATCTAGACATCACAGACATGAGACATCACAGACATCCATACATCTAGACATCACAGACATGAGACATCACAGACATCCATACATCTAGACATCACAGACATGAGACATTACAGACATCCAAGCATCACAGACATCCATACATCTAGACATCACAGACATGAGACATCACAGACATCCAAGCATCACAGACATCACAGACATGAGACATCACAGACATCCAAGCATCACAGACATCCATATATCTAGACATCACAGACATGAGACATCACAGACATCCAAGCATCACAGACATCCATACATCTAGACATCACAGACATGAGACATCACAGACATGAGACATCACAGACATCCATACATCTAGACATCACAGACATGAGACATCACAGACATGCAGACATCACAGACATCCATACATCTAGACATCACAGACATGAGACATCACAGACATCCATACATCTAGACATCACAGACATGAGACATCACAGACATCCATACATCTAGACATCACAGACATGAGACATCACAGACATCCAAGCATCACAGACATCCATACATCTAGACATCACAGACATGAGACATCACAGACATCCAAGCATCACAGACATCACAGACATCGAGACATTCACAGACATCCAAGCATCACAGACATCCATACATCTAGACATCCCAGACATGAGACATCACAGACATCCATACATCTAGACATCACAGACATGAGACATCACAGACATCCAAGACATGACAGACATCCATACATCTAGACATCACAGACATGAGACATCACAGCCATCCATACATCTAGACAATACAGACATGAGACATCAAAGACATCCATACATCTAGACATCACAGACATGAGACATCACAGACATCCAAGCATCACCAAGACATCCCATACATCTAGACATCACAGACATGAGACATCACCAAACATCCAAGCATCACAGACATCAAGTCATCACAGACATTCCATACATCTAGACATCCACAGACATGAGACATCACGCCATCCCATACATCTAGACATCACAGACATGAGACATCACAGACATCCATACATCACCAGACATCAACACATCACAGACATGAGACATCACAGACATCCAAGCATCACAGACATCCATACCATCTAGACATCACAGACATGAGGACATCACAGACATCCACACATCACAGACATGAGACATCACAGACATCCACACATCACAGACATCCATACATCTAGACATCACAGACATGCAGACATCACAGACATCCATACATCACAGACATCCACCACATCACAGCATCCCTACTTCTAGACATCACAGACATGAGACATCACAGACATCCAAGCATCACAGACATCCATACATCTAGACATCACAGACATCCGAGCATCACAGACATCCAAGCATCACAGACATCCAGGCATCACAGCCATCCAGGCATCACAGCCATCCAGACATCACAGACATCCATACATCTAGACATCACAGACATGAGACATCACAGCCATCCAGACATCACAGACATCCAAGCATCACAGACATCCATACATCTAGACTATCACAGACATGAGACATCACAGCCATCCAGACATCCCAGACATCAAGCATCACAGACATCCATACATCTAGACATCACAGACATGAGACATCACAGACATCCACATCACATACATCCAGACATCACAGACATGAGACATCACAGACATCCATACATCTAGACATCACACACATGAGACATCACAGACATCCATACATCTAGACATCACAGACATCCATACATCTAGACATCACAGACATGAGACATCACAGACATCCACACATCACAGACATCCATACATCTAGACATCACAGACATGAGACATCACAGCCATCCAGACATCACAGACATCCAACATCACAGACATCCACACATCACAGACAATCCATACATCTAGACATCACAGACATGAGAAATCACAGACATCCCATACATCTAGACATCACAGACATGAGACATCACAAGACATGAGACATCACAGACATCCACACATCACAGACATCCATACATCTAGACATCACAGACATGAGACATCACAGACATCCAAGATCACATACATCCATACATCTAGACATCACAGACATGAGACATCACAGACATCCACACATCACAGACATCCATACATCTAGACATCACAGACATGAGACATCACCAGACATCCATACATACAGCATCCATACATTCTAGACATCACGACATCCAAGCATCACAGCCATCCATACATCTAGGAACATCACAGACATGGAGACATCCCAGAACTCACAAGCATCACCGACATTGAGACATCACAGACATCCACACTATCACAGACATTCCATACATCTAGACATCACAGACATGAGGACATCACAGACATCCACACATCACAGACATCCATACATCTAGACATCACAGACATCCACACATCACAGACATCCATACATCTAGACATCACAGACATGAGACATCACAGACATCCATACATCTAGACATCACAGACATGATACATCACAGACATCCATACATCTAGACATCACAGACATCCATACATCTAGACATCACAGACATCCATACATCTAGACAATACAGACATGAGACATCACAGACATGAGACATCACAGACATCCATACATCTAGACATCACAGACATGAGACATCACAGACATGAGACATCACAGACATGAGACATCACAGACATCCATACATCTAGACATGAGACATCACAGACATGAGACATCACAGACATCCATACATCTAGACATCCACAGACATGAGACATCACAGACATCCAATACATCTAGACATCACAGACATCCATACTATCTAGACATCACAGACATGAGACATCACATACATGAGACATCACAGCACATAAGACATCACAGACATGAGACATCACAGACATCCATAATCTAGACATCACAGAATGAGACATCAAGACATCAACATCAGACATCACAGACATGAGACATCACAGACATCCATACATCTAGACATCACAGACATGAGACATCACAGACATCCATACATTTAGACATCACAGACATGAGACATCACAGACATCCATACATCTAACATCACAGACATGAGACATTACAGACATCCAAGCATCACAGACATCCATACATCTAGACATCACAGACAGAGACATCACGACATCAAGCATCACAGACATCACAGCATGAGACTCACAACATCAAGCATCACAGACATCCATACATCTAGACATCACAGACATGAACATCACAGAATCCAGATCACAGACATCCATACATCCGAATCACAGACATGAACACACAGACATAAGACATCACAGACATGGAGACATCACAGACATCCATACATCTAGACATCCACAGACATGAGACATCACAGACCTGAGAATTCACAGACATCCATCCATCTCGACATCACAGACATGAGAACATCACAGGACATCCATACATCTAGGTACAATCACAGACATGAGACATCACAGACATCCATACATCTAGACTTCACAGAATGAGACATCACCTCCCGACATCCCAAGCCTCACCTAGACATCCATACATCTAGACATCACAGGACATGAGACCATCACAGACATCCAAGCATCAAGGACATCCACAGACATGAGGACATCACAGACATCCAAGCATCACAGACCTCCATACATCTAGGACATCACAGGCACATGAGCCATCACCAGCCATCCTACATCTAGACATCACAGACATGAGAATCACAGGACACCCAAGCATCACAGACATCCATACATCTAGACCGCACAGCCATGAGACATCACATGACATCCATACATCTAGGACAATACAGACTATGAGACATCCACAGACATTCCATACATCTAGGACATCACAGACATGAGACATCCACAGGAACATCCAATGCATCACAGACACTCCATACATCTAGACATCACAGACATGAGACATCACAGACATCAAGCATCACAGACATCCAAGCATCACAGACACCATACATCTAGACATCCAGAATGAGACATCACAGACATCCATACATCTAGACATCACAGACATGAGACATCACAGACATCCAACATACAGACACACATCACAGACATGAGACATCACAGACATCCAGCATCACAGACATCCATCATCAGACATCCCGAATGAGACATCACAGACATCCAACATCAAGACTGAGACATCACACATCCACATCAGACACCCTACATCTAGACATCACGAATCATAACACAGACACCAACTCACAGACACCATACTCTAGACATCACAGACATGGACACAAGCATCCAAGATCACAGCTCCATACATCTAGACATCACAGACATGAGACATCACAGACATCCATAGCCTCACAGACATCCAGGCATCACAGCCATCAGATCACAGCCATCCAGACCTCACAGAAACTCCATACATCTAGACATCACGACATGAGACATCACGAGCCATCAGACATCACAGACATCCAAGCATCACAGACATCCATACATCTAGACATCACGGACATGCGACATCACAAGCCATCCAGACATCACAGACATCCAAGCATCACGACCTCCATACATCTAGACATCACAGCCATGAGACATCACAGACTCCACACATCACAGACATCCAGATCACAGCCATGAGACATCACAGACATCCATCACATCAGAATCCCAGACACACAGACATAGACATCACAGACATCCATACATCTAGACATCACAGACATGAGACATCACAGACATCCACAATCAAGCATCAACATCTAGACATCACAGACAGAGAACACAACTCAACTCACGACACCATACATCAGACATCACAGACAGGACGACATCCCAGACATAACATCACAGACATCCATACATCTAGACATCCAGACATGAGACATCACAGCACCATACATCACAGAATCCATCACAGACATCAAGACATGAGACATCCGAATGAGACATCACAGACATCACACATCACAGACATCCATACATCTAGACATACAGACATGAGACCATCACAGACATCAAGCATCACAACATCCTACTAGACAATCACAGAATACATCCGACACCATACATCAGACATCCAAGGACATCACAGACATCATACATCACAGACATCCATACATCTAGACATCACAGCATGAGACATCACAGACTCCACATACAGACATCATACATCTAGACATCACAGACATCGAACATCACAGCCACATACATTGACATCACAGACATCAAACATCACAGACATCCATACATCTAGACATCACAGACTATGAGACTCATCAGAACATCCTTACATCTAGACATCACGGACATCAGACATCTAGACATCACAGACCTCAGACATCACAGACATCCATACATCTAGACATCACAGACATGGACATCACAGTTCATCCTATACATCTAGACATCACAGACATGAGGACATCACAGACATCCATACATCTAGGACATCACAGACATCCCTACACTCTAGACACCACAGAAATCCAGACATCTCGACAATACAGACATGAGACATCACAGACAGAGACATCACGAATCCATACATTAGACACACAGACATGAGACATCACCGACAGAGACATCACAGAAATCACATAAATCTAGACATCACAGACATGAGAACATCACGAGACATGAGACATCACAGACATGAGACATCACCGGACATCCAGTACATCTAGACATCATCAGACATGAGACATCACAGACATCCAGACATCCAGAACACACAGATCCATATAATCTGACATCAAAGAAATGAGACATCACAGACATGAGACATCACACACACATCATACATCTAGACATCACAGACATGAGGACCTCACAGACATCCTACATACTAGAATCTCAGACATGCATCACAGAATCAATACATTCTAGACATCACAGACATGAGACATAACAGAATTCCAGACATTAGACATCAGACATCATACAGTCTAGACATCACAGACATGAGACATCACAGACATTCCATACTCAGACATCAGAACACAGACATGAGACACACAGACATCCAGACCTCTAGACGATCACAGACATGAGACATAACAGGGCTCACACATCACAGACATCAGACATCGTAGACATCACGACACTCACACATCACAGACATCCATACATCTAGACATCACAGACAGGGAGACATCACAGAGGCATCACAGACATGGACATCTCATCAGACTCGCAACATCACAGACGAGCTCACAGCCATCCTACATCTAGACATCACAGACATGAGACATCACAGACATCACACATCTCAGACATCAGAAACACGGACATGAGACAGCACAGACATCCCTACATCAGACATCACAGACATGAGACATCACAGACTTCACACCAAGACATCCATACATATAGACATCACAGACCTGAGACATCGACAGCACATCACAGAATCATACATCTAGACATCACAGACATGAGACATCAAGCCATCAGACATCACAGACATCCACACATCACAGACATCCTACATCTAGACATCACAGACATGAGACATCACAGACATCAGACATCACAGACATCCAAAAAGCACAGACATCCATACATCTCGACATCGCAACATGAGCATCACAGACATGAGACATCACAGCATTCCACATCACGACAACAGACATCTCGACTCACAGCATGAGACATCACAGACATCATAGCATCACAGACATCCATACATCTCAGACATCACACCATGAGACTACAGACATCCATACATCTAGAACATCACAGACATGAGACATCACAGAATCCAAATATACGACATCATACTTCTAGACATCACAGACATGAGACATCACAGACATCCTACAGTCTAACTCACAGCATGAGACATCACAGACATCAAGCACACAGACCCGAGGACATCACAGACATCAACATCACAGACATCCATACATCTAGACATCACAGACATGAGACATCACAGACATCCAAGCATCACAGACATCCATACATCTAGACATCACAGACATGAGACATCACAGACATAAGACATCACAGACATGAGACATCATAGACATCCATACATCTAGACATCACAGACATGAGACATCACAGACATGAGACATCACAGACATCCATACATCTAGACATCACAGACATGAGACATCACAGACATCCATACATCTAGACATCACAGACATGAGACATCACAGACATCCATACATCTAGACATCACAGACATGAGACATCACAGACATCCAAGCATCACAGACATCCATACATCTAGACATCACACGACATGGAGACATCACAGACATCCATACATCTAGACATCACAGACATGAGACCTCACAGACATGAGACATCACAGACATCCAAGCATCACAGACATCACAGCACATGAGACATCACAGACATCCATACATCTAGACAATACAGACATGAGAACATCACAGACATCCATACATTCTAGACATCACAGACATGAGACATCACAGACATCCAAGCATCACAGACATCCATACATCTAGACATCACAGACATGAGACATCACAGACATTCATACATCTAGACAATACAGACATGAGACATCACAGACATGCATACATCTAGACATCACAGACATGAGACATCAAAGACATCCAAGCATCAAAGACATCCAAGCATCACAGACATCCATACATCTAGACATCACAGACATGAGACATCACAGACATGAGACATCACAGACATCCAAGCATCACAGACATCCAGGCATCACAGCCATCCAGACATCACAGATCATCAATGTGATCACATGACAACTGTCAACTACCTGAGGCACCCACTTGGGTGAAACAAAACTGGTCGCCTCAATAACGGGCAGTCCGGCATCAGCCTAGTCGATTGATGAATTCAACCTTGACATCTGTGGGAACCACACCCTGGACAGTGAGAAAACATTAGTTAATGTCAGTTTTTCAGTGGACAGTTATACCTGGTTTTCTGTGGATAACCGTTACACCTGGCTTTCTGTGGATAACAGTTACACCTGACTTTCTGTGGTCAAAAGACGCACCTGCTGTTCTGTGGACAATAGTTACACCTGGCTTTCTGTGGACAACTGTTACACCTGGTTTTCTGTGGACAACAGTTGCACCCGGCTTTCTGTGGACAACTATTACACATGGCTTTCTGTGGACAACAGTTGCACCTGGCTTTCTGTGGACAACAGTTGCACCTGGCTTTCCGTGGACAACAGTTGCACCTGGCTTTCTGTGGACATTTAGATCTGGCTTTCTGTGGACAACATTTAGACCTGGCTTTCTGTGGACAACATTTAGACCTGGCTTTCTGTGGACAAGAGATAAAACTAGCTTTCTGTGGACAAGAGATAAACCTGGCTTTCAACAATCTATTGTGTTCACTTTATATCAGACAGTCCTGCAACAATCTGTTGGGTTCACTTTATATCAGATAATCTTGCAACGATCTATTGTGTTCACTATATACTGAGCAGTCCTACAGTAAGCTGAATATTATTGCTGTATATCAGAGATTGACCAGTCTGCATATACTGACAAACCAATGACCCACTGGGCAGTAGATATTCACATGTCCATATCATACAGGGTTGTGAGTATGGACATATACAGGATTGTGAGTATGGACAATGGTCGAGACAGAAACACGGAGCTGATCCACAACTCTGGTGATCGAGTGAGATGGCAAAACATGACCGCCCACGCTTACCGGCATGGCACATGATGGATGGATGGAGTATGGATATATCATACAGGATTGTGAGTATGGACATATACAGGGTTGTGAGTATGGACATACCATACAGGGTTGTATGGACATACCATACAGGGTTGTGAGTATGGACATACCATACAGGGTTGTGAGTATGGACATACCATACAGGGTTGTATGGACATACCATACAGAGTTGTGAGTATGGACATACCATACAGGGTTGTGAGTATGGACATACCATACAGGGTTGTGAGTATGGACATATCATACAGGGTTGTGAGTATGGACATATACAGGGTTGTGAGTATGGACATATCATACAGGGTTGTGAGTATGGACATATCATACAGGGTTGTGAGTATGGACATATCATACAGGGTTGTGAGTATGGACATATCATACAAGGTTGTGAGTATGGACATATACAAGGTTGTGAGTATGGACATATACAGGGATGTGAGTATGGACATATACAGGGTTGTGAGTATGGACATATACAGGGTTGTGAGTATGGACATATACAGGGTTGTGAGTATGGACATATACAGGGTTGTGAGTATGGACATATCATACAAGGTTGTGAGTATGGACATATACAAGGTTGTGAGTATGGACATATCATACAGGGATGTGAGTATGGACATATACAGGGATGTGAGTATGGACATATACAGGGTTGTGAGTATGGACATATACAGGGTTGTGAGTATGGACATATACAGGGTTGTGAGTATGGACATATACAGGGTTGTGAGTATGGACATATACAGGGTTGTGAGTATGGACATATACAGGGTTGTGAGTATGGACATATCATACAGGGTTGTGAGTATGGACATACAGGGTTGTGAGTATGGACATATACAGGGTTGTGAGTATGGATATATACAGGGTTGTGAGTATGGACATATACAGGGTTGTGAGTATGGACATATACAGGGATGTGAGTATGGACATATACAGGTTGTGAGTATGGACATATACAGGGTTGTGAGTATGGACATATACAGGATTGTGAGTATGGACTATACAGGGTTGTGAGTATGACATATACAGGGTTGTGAGTATGGACATATCATACAGGGTTGTGAGTATGGGACATATACAGTGTTGTGAGTATGGACATATCATACAAGGTTGTGAGTATGGACTTATACAAGGTTGTGAGTATGGACATATACAGGGTTGTGAGTATGGACATATCATACAGGGTTGTGAGTATGGACATATACAGGGTTGTGAGTATGGACATATACAGGGTTGTGAGTATGGACATATACAGGGATGTGAGTATGGACATATCATACAGGGTTGTGAGTATGGACATATCGTACAGAGTTGTGAGTATGGACATATCATACAGGGTTGTGAGTATGGACATATACAGGGTTGTGAGTATGGACATATACAGGGTTGTGAGTATGGACATATCATACAAGGTTGTGAGTATGGACATATCATACAAGGTTGTGAGTATGGACATATCATACAAGGTTGTGAGTATGGACATATACAGGGTTGTGAGTATGGACATATCATACAGGGTTGTGAGTATGGACATATACAAGGGTGTGAGTATGGACATATCATACAGGGTTGTGAGTATGGACATATCATACAAGGTTGTGAGTATGGACATATACAGAGTTGTGAGTATGGACATATCATACAAGGTTGTGAGTATGGACATATCATACAAGGTTGTGAGTATGGACATATACAGAGTTGTGAGTATGGACATATCATACAGGGTTGTGAGTATGGACATATACAGAGTTGTGAGTATGGACATATCATACAGGGTTGTGAGTATGGACATATCATACAAGGTTGTGAGTATGGACATATACAGAGTTGTGAGTATGGACATATCATACAGGGTTGTGAGTATGGACATATCATACAAGGTTGTGAGTATGGACATATACAGAGTTGTGAGTATGGACATATACAGGGTTGTGAGTATGGACATATCATACAAGGTTGTGAGTATGGACATATCATACAGGGTTGTGAGTATGGACATATACAGAGTTGTGAGTATGGACATATCATACAGGGTTGTGAGTATGGACATATCATACAAGGTTGTGAGTATGGACATATACAGAGTTGTGAGTATGGACATATACAGGGTTGTGAGTATGGACATATCATACAAGGTTGTGAGTATGGACATATACAAGGTTGTGAGTATGGATATATCATACAGGGTTGTGAGTATGGACATATACAGAGTTGTGAGTATGGACATATACAGGGTTGTGAGTATGGACATATACAGGGTTGTGAGTATGGACATACCATACAGGGTTGTGAGTATGGACATATACAGGGTTGTGAGTATGGACATATACAGGGTTGTGAGTATGGATATATCATACAGGGTTGTGAGTATGGACATATACAGGGTTGTGAGTATGGATATATCATACAGGGTTGTGAGTATGGACATATACAGGGTTGTGAGTATTAGGGGTGTACCGGATTTCGGCTCCGCCAAATCCGGAATCCGGCCATTTTTACAAATCCGGCTTCGGCTCCGGCCGGATCTCACTTCATAAATCCGGCCAAATCCGGCTCTTGCCGGATTTCAAAAATTTGAATCCGGTACAGCCCTAGTGAAAACACTCATGACTTTCCTCCAGAAAGAAGGTAGTGATGCTGGGATCAAAACTATGAAAGCAGCCCTGCTTGAAGCTGTTAGCAGCAGATTTGCGGACATTGAATCCAACAGTATTTACACCTGTGCCACACTACTGGATCCTCGATTCAAGCTGTGCTTCTTCTCCGAACGTGGTAGAAGTGATGCACGAGCCCATCTGCTGTTAGCAGCTAACTCCATTATTGATTCAGCAAACACAGTCAGTCCACAGGATCCACAAAATGCGGAGACGTTGATTTTCCTGAAATACAACTCGTCCCTTCTTGACTCTGAGAGTTCAACTTCACAGCCATAATGAAGACTGACTGACTGAAATAGTGAAATTACTGAATGAATGTATTTCAATAAATTCAATCTGTTCAATGTACTGTTGTTGTGAGTTGTAACTGAGCTGCCAATTTGCCAACTGAAAACAATGTGAAAACTAAAAACTGAAACTGAAAACTAAAAATTAAAATTACTAAATTAGCATTATGTGCTTATGTATTATGTTTCATCTTGAACTTATGGAACTTAATATTACTTAATTACTTATTCTAATGTAAATGTAATTATTTTACATTTAAATGATTTAATATGAGTATATATCGTCATTGTCATGTCTATAGTAATGAACTGCAGTAATGAACAGTCGAGTGACTCCACTCACCGAAGTCAAATGATGTAGTACGTTATTTTATTTTTATATTTTTATTTGTAAATCCGGCTCCGGCCGGATCTCACTTCATAAATCCGGCCAAATCCGGCTCCTGCCGGATCTCACTTCATAAATCCGGCTCCGGCCGGATTTCAAAGATTTGAATCCGGTACAGCCCTAGTGAGTATGGATATATCATACAGGGTTGTGAGTATGGACATATACAGGGTTGTGAGTATGGACATATACAGGGTTGTGAGTATGGATATATCATACAGGGTTGTGAGTATGGACATATCATACAGGGTTGTGAGTATGGACATATCATACAGGGTTGTGAGTATGGACATATCATACAGGGTTGTGAGTATGGACATACCATACAGGGTTGTGAGTATGGACATATCATACAGGGTTGTGAGTATGGACATACCATACAGGGTTGTGAGTATGGACATATACAGGGTTGTGAGTATGGACATATACAGGGTTGTGAGTATGGACATATACAGAGTTGTGAGTATGGACATATCATACAGGGTTGTGAGTATGGACATATACAGGGTTGTGAGTATGGACATATCATACAGGGTTGTGAGTATGGACATACCATACAGGGTTGTGAGTATGGACATATCATACAGGGTTGTGAGTATGGACATACCATACAGGGTTGTGAGTATGGACATATCATACAGGGTTGTGAGTATGGACATATACAGGGTTGTGAGTATGGACATATACAGGGTTGTGAGTATGGACATATACAGGGTTGTGAGTATGGACATATCATACAGGGTTGTGAGTATGGACATACCATATAGGGTTGTGAGTATGGACATATCATACAGGGTTGTGAGTATGGACATATACAGGGTTGTGAGTATGGATATATACAGGGTTGTGAGTATGGACATATACAGGGTTGTGAGTATGGATATATACAGGGTTGTGAGTATGGACATATCATACAGGGTTGTGAGTATGGACATATACAAGGTTGTGAGTAGGACATATACAGGGTTGTGATTATGGACATATCATACAGGGTTGTGAGTATGGACATATCATACAGGGTTGTGAGTATGGACATATAAAGGGTTGTGAGTATGGCCATATCATACAGGGTTGTTGAGTATGGACATATACAGGGTTGTGAGTATGGACATATACAGGGTTGTGAGTATGGACATATCATACAAGGTTGTGAGTATGGACATATACAGGATTGTGAGTATGGACATATACAGGGTTGTGAGTATGGATATATCATACAGGGTTGTGAGTATGGACATATACAGGGTTGTGAGTATGGACATATCATAATGGGTTGTGAGTATGGACATATCATACAAGGTTGTGAGTATGGACATATACAGGGTTGTGAGTATGGACATATACAGGGTTGTGAGTATGGACATATACAGGGTTGTGAGTATGGACATATACAGGGTTGTGAGTATGGACATATACAGGGTTGTGAGTATGGACATATCATACAGGGTTGTGAGTATGGACATATACAAGGTTGTGAGTATGGACATATCATACAGGGTTGTGAGTATGGACATATACAGGGTTGTGAGTATGGACATATACAGGGTTGTGAGTATGGACATATACAGGGTTGTGAGTATGGACATATACAGGGTTGTGAGTATGGACATATACAGGGTTGTGAGTATGGACATATACAGGATTGTGAGTATGGACATATACAGGGTTGTGAGTATGGACATATCATACAGGGTTGTGAGTATGGACATATACAGGGTTGTGAGTATGGACATATACAGGGTTGTGAGTATGGACATATCATACAAGGTTGTGAGTATGGACATATCATACAAGGTTGTGAGTATGGACATATACAGGATTGTGAGTATGGACTTATACAAGGTTGTGAGTATGGACATATCATACAGGGTTGTGAGTATGGACATATACAGGGTTGTGAGTATGGACATATACAGGGTTGTGAGTATGGACATACCATACAGGGTTGTGAGTATGGACATATCATACAGGGTTGTGAGTATGGACATATCATACAGGGTTGTGAGTATGGACATACCATACAGGGTTGTGAGTATGGACATATACAGGGTTGTGAGTATGGACATACCATACAGGGTTGCGAGTATGGACATACATAGGGTTGTGAGTATGGACATACCATACAGGGTTGTGAGTATGGACATATACAGGGTTGTGAGTATGGACATATACAGGGTTGTGAGTATGGACATATACAGGGTTGTGAGTATGGACATATCATACAGGGTTGTGAGTATGGACATATACAGGGATGTGAGTATGGACATATACAGGGTTGTGAGTATGGACATATACAGGGTTGTGAGTATGGACATATCATACAGGGTTGTGAGTATGGACATATCATACAGGGTTGTGAGTATGGACATATACAGGGTTGTGAGTATGGACATATACAGGGTTGTGAGTATGGACATATACAGGGTTGTGAGTATGGACATATCATACAGGGTTGTGAGTATGGACATATACAGGGTTGTGAGTATGGACATATACAGGGTTGTGAGTATGGACATATACAGGGTTGTGAGTATGGACATATCATACAGGGTTGTGAGTATGGACATATACAGGATTGTGAGTATGGACATATACAGGGTTGTGAGTATGGACATATACAGGGTTGTGAGTATGGACATATCATACAGGGTTGTGAGTATGGACATATACAGTGTTGTGAGTATGGACATATCATACAAGGTTGTGAGTATGGACTTATACAAGGTTGTGAGTATGGACATATACAGGGTTGTGAGTATGGACATATCATACAGGGTTGTGAGTATGGACATATACAGGGTTGTGAGTATGGACATATACAGGGTTGTGAGTATGGACATATACAGGGATGTGAGTATGGACATATCATACAGGGTTGTGAGTATGGACATATCGTACAGAGTTGTGAGTATGGACATATCATACAGGGTTGTGAGTATGGACAATTCAAGGACACAGTAGGTTTCAATGCACCAACCTGTTCATTCTGTAAGCCATCCCTGGGCCCAACCTCAACCAGCTTGACAAAGCTAGGCAGACCAGCCATCTGTGTCAACATACAAAGAAACAAGTTAAGCCAACTCATCATCTGTGACCACATGTAAACATACACATAACAGAGACAGGCAGACCAGGCCATCTGTGCCAACATCCATCCATCATGTGCCATGCCGGAATGTGTGGGCGGTCATGACTCGCCATTTCACTCGATCACCAGAGTTGTGATCAGCTCAGTGTTCTTGTCTCGACCATGCCATGTGGCCAAGCTATCCAGGTATTTACTTCTCAGTCTTACCCTTGGTCTGTTCCCTTCGATCTTGCCAGTTGTCACCAAGTTCTCCAATTCATTTCTTCTCATAACATGCCCCAAAATCTTTTCACTATGTCTAATTTCTCTAATCAATTTACGATTTTCATTATGCCAACATACAAAGAAACAAGTTAAGCCAACTAGCCATCTGTAGTCACATGTCCACATACAAAGAAACAAGTTAAGCCAACTAGCCATCTGTAGTCACATGTCCACATATAAATAAACAAGTTAAACCAACTAGCAATCTGTAGTCACATGACCACATATAAATAAACAAGTTAAACCAACTAGCCATCTGTAGTCACATGTCCACATATAAATAAACAAGTTAAGCCAACTAGCCATCTATAGTCACATGTCCACATATAAATAAACAAGTTAAGCCAACTAGTCATCTGTAGTCACATGTCCACATATAAATAAACAAGTTAAGCCAACTAGCCATCTGTAGTCACATGTCCACATATAAATAAACAAGTTAAGCCAACTAGCCATCTGTAGTCACATGTCCACATATAAATAAACAAGCTAAGCCAACTAGCCATCTGTAGTCACATGTCCACATATAAATAAACAAGTTAAGCCAACTAGCAATCTGTAGTCACATGTCCACATATAAATAAACAAGTTAAGTCAACTAGCCATCTGTAGTCACATGTCCACATATAAATAAACAAGTTAAGCCAACTAGCCATCTGTAGTCACATGTCCACATATAAATAAACAAGTTAAGCCAACTAGCCATCTGTAGTCACATGTCCACATATAAATAAACAAGTTAAACCAACTCGTCGCCTGTAGTCACATGTCCACATATAAATAAACAAGTTAAGCCAACTAGCAATCTGTAGTCACATGTCCACATATAAATAAACAAGTTAAGCCAACTAGCCATCTGTAGTCACATGTCCACATATAAATAAACAAGTTAAACCAACTCGTCGCCTGTAGTCACATGTCAACATATAAATAAACAAGTTAAGCCAACTAGCAATCTGTAGTCACATGTCCACATATAAATAAACAAGTTAAGCCAACTAGCCATCTGTAGTCACATGTCCACATATAAATAAACAAGTTAAACCAACTCGTCGCCTGTAGTCACATGTCCACATATAAATAAACAAGTTAAGCCAACTAGCAATCTGTAGTCACATGTCCACATATAAATAAACAAGTTAAGCCAACTAGCCATCTGTAGTCACATGTCAACATATAAAGAAACAAGTTAAGCCAACTCGTCGCCTGTAGTCACATGTCACTATATAAAGAAACAAGATACGCCAACTCGTCGCCTGTAGTCACATGTAAACAGACAAATAATGGAGAAAGGCAAACCGGTCACCTGTAACCACATGTAAACATACAATTAAACCAGATAAAGCAATTAACCATCTGTAAGGATTTGTTAACACAAAATTACAACTAAAGTGGTATCTCTGTAACCATATAAATACAGAAAATACTATATATCTGCAACGACAAGTAAACATTTTAACCACGTGTGAACACATAAATAAAGATAGTTAGTTAGTTAGTCAACAGATCATCCTCACTGTACATCAAACCATTCAGTCCATAAGTGCTCGGATCTCCTCCTCAGAAAATCCCGCAGCGTGTAGCAGCTAACGACACCAGTTCTGTGTTGGTTTATCAATCTTCTTGGGCTTCCTGCATAGTGTTCTTGTTTGGCCACCCCTCTTTTAATTTGCTGTTCTCGCAGCCTGACCATGGTAGTAGATTCACAGTCATTACTTGGTTCACGCAAAAGTCTTATTTCTCGTTGAGCATTCAGAATGTCAGCCTGGTCCATGGCGCGTCCGCCCTCCACCGTAGCCTCACCTGGGAGCTTGTCAGCCCACTCATTTCCTTGTACTCCCGCATGCCCTGGCACGAAGATGAAACTCATCTTTGCCAGCCTAGACCGCTCCAGAGACAGCAACCATTCTCTTCGGATCCACCCCACCTCTATCCTCTTGATCATGTTCATTGAGTCGCTAAGGAAACATGCCCTAGTGAATATCTGTGTCTGGAGCCATGTTATTGCTTTACTTACTGCCATGACTTCCATAGTCAGGCTACTTGTGGTTTCAGTGAAATAGATTAGTCTAATATTTTTATTATTAATATTAATATTTAATATTATTAATATATTATATTAATATAATTAGTCTAATCTAATCTATATAAATAAAGATAATACAATCTATCTGTAAATATGTGTGAACATATACATGTAACCATGCATAAACATATAAATAAGCTAATTCTCTCTATCTCTAACCATAAGTGAACATATAAATAACAATAACACTAATCTATCTGTAGCCATATGTAAACATATAAATAAAGCTAATTCTATCTGTAAATATGCGTGAACATATAAATAACGACAATACTAATCTATCTAAAACCATATGTGAATATATAAATAAAGCTAATTCTCTCTATCTATAACCATATGTGAACATTTAAATAATGACACTACTAATCTATCTGAAACCATATGTGAACATATAAATAAAGCTAATTATATCTGTAAATATGTATGAACACACAAGTGTAACCATATCAATAAAGCTAATTCTCTCTGTAAACATATCAATAAAGCTAATTCTTTCTATCTATAACCATATGTGAACATTTAAATAATGACAATACTAATCTATCTGTAACCATATGTGAACATATGTTAGTTAGTTAGTCGACAGATCATCCTCATTGAACATCAAACCATTCAGTCCATAAGTGCTTGGATCCCCTCCTCAGCAAATCCCCCAGCGTGTAGTGGCTAACGACGCCAGTTCTGTGTTGGTTTATCAATCTTCTTTGGCTTCCAGTGTAGTGTTCTTGTTTGGCCACCCCTCTTTTAATTTGCTGTTTTCACAGTCTGGCCATGGTTGTAGATTCACAGTCATAACTTGGTTCTCGCAAAAGTCTTACTTCTCGTAGAGCATTCAGAATGTCACCCTGGTCCATGGCGCGTCCGCCCTCCACAGTAGCCTCACCTGCGAACTTGTCAGCCCGCTCATTTCCTTGTACTCACGCATACCCAGGCACGAAGATGAAACTAATCTTTGCCAGCCGAGACCGCTCCAGAGACAGTGTCACTTGATTTCCCGGGAGGAAGTTGGAATCAACAAGCACATCTTCAAACTTATTATCTGTTGGGATTATTGACTGACTTCTGTCTACACTCCTCCCTTCTGTCTTCCCTTCCATATATCTATTTCTTTCACTCTCTCTGTTATTCCCTCAACACATACTCCGACAACAGTTCCTTTCAACGATAAATAAAAGATTTATTAATAAAAACTATGTCTGGTGTATGTATGGACTTTGTAAGCGTAGTTGATAGTGTATTCTATTGTTGGT
This sequence comes from Cepaea nemoralis, assembly GCA_014155875.1. NCBI lineage: Eukaryota > Metazoa > Mollusca > Gastropoda > Stylommatophora > Helicidae > Cepaea > Cepaea nemoralis. The sequence continues at coordinate 175,551 of JACEFZ010020380.1, forward strand.
GCCAGAATGAACTCGGAATGTCTATCAGCGGTGTCACATCTCGCCCATTCATTATTCAAGACCACAGGACAGCACATCAAACAGGAAAGATCTCACCCTGGAGGATCCGTATGCTTGAGTCTGATGGTAAATCCGTTATTGAATGAAACAAAACTGTTCACCACTGATTCACTGTACCGTAATAATAGTCCCGTAAGTTTATGACTGCGCCCGAGTCTGTTTCATGACGGTAAGTATCCAACATCGGAAAAAACCACATCACCACAGTTCTTCCTATTGTCTTTAATTACTAGCAATGTTTTTACTTGTCTATTCTTTCTTCACTAAACATACAAGACGTATGTAGTTTTCTTTGGCTTTGATTTCTGCAAACTATATTACTTTTTTCCTTATTACTTTGGTTATCTGGATCTTCTTCTTCAACGTTCCCTTAAAGGTATGTTTATTTCGTATTAGACCTTGTCTCAGTTGTTCCTTGGTTTATTGAGGTATTTGCTCTCCTCACAAATGACATGCCTTGATTGTATCAACACAGATTTTTCCAGCACACAAGAAGTATGTGTCTATCTTATCTGCTATATCCCGATGGGAGTTTGAACCTGTGAAAAGGATAACAGATCCAGTGATAAGCGTCTGCCACTTAATACTACTTATGCAAGTGTCCTTCTCCAGCCATAATGACAAGGCTTCCGAAGTAAACACCCACATAAGACATATGAATTCACCAAAGTCTAAACTATTCACTAATAGAAAGCAATGGTAAACGCTATTCACACACATCTATATTCCTATGCTAAAACTATACTATAATATATTAATACCTTATATATATGCACGTATCCTCCTGGAATCGAAATACACTAGCGAATAACACACTAATATCCCATATTCTTTCAATCATTAGGGACGTGTATTTCTATCCCTACTCCGGAGGCATAGATCATTCAGCCCAGTTTGGAACACACACTAACCAGAACTCCATGTTCGGCTATTTATAACGAGTGTCCCATCCTCCGGTGATTGTTTGATCTACAATCAAATTTGCCGTACCCGTAACATCAAAAGTTCAGTGAAATCACGTATACGTCCGGGCGCTCCGTGCTCCGGTCTCCTTCGTCTCTACGATGTTTCCCTGTATTCTCCGACGCTGGTACCTCAAAGTGTCCAACCCCTTTGATCACCGTCTCCGCTGTTGCGCTGGTCCTCTGTCCATCGCTCGTTTGCACTTCAAAGCATTCTCCGTTCATTTTCCCGTCGGCCGATACGAGCGGGAGTCACTGACCTCGGCGCGTACCTGTATCCTATTTTTATATTCGTAGGTCAATGATCGTTAATTTTATTCCTCCTCTCAGAATGAAGTACACGATTGTTAACCCTTCTCCTTCCTTGCATTTTGATATGTAAGTTATCAAGGAATCACTAAACTGCAGTTTTTTCCGTGACATAGGCCCCCTCTTAAGAGAGTTGACCGCGTCGACTCTTCATCCCTGTAGTTTTGATTCCTATGATCCTCCAACTTATTCCTCTTCCTCTGGAGTTGGATGTCTAGATAAGAAATCCGCTCCTACATTCTCCTTACCAGGGATGTATTCCACTGTGAAGTCCTGTTGCAGCAACAACGTCCATCACATCCACCGTGCGTTGAGCTTCTGCGAAGTAGCTATTAACATCACGTGTTGATGATATGATTGGATCCTCACATGGATCAACACCTCATCCAGTAGGCGACCTCATATGCACCCTACCATACTACTCATGACTGAAACTAGTGTTGGCTCATCGCTCCTGTACGTTCAGTCGACCTCCTTTCCACTGGCGTAAGCGATGGCTCACAATACAGACGGATCGTCCCATCCTGATTGTAACACTGCTTCCATGTCCTCTTGGTTTCCCCCGGCTTTGCCTCTGGGGATGTTCCCCTCGTCCTCGTTGGACCGAGTCATCTTTCCCAAATCTCCTGGACTTTTGCTTCCAGGACCATCTTGGGCGATATTGTATCTGGTCAGCCAATCTTCGGTTGGAGTCCTGGGTATTTCTCGCCTTTCCCGACGTTACCCACCCCTTTTGAACTTGGTTACTATTGCAGGTTTCCCTCTTGTCCTTTCCCTGACGTGCGATTTCCCTCCTCCTGTCGTTGGGTAAATCTGACCTATCACGTACTGTCCCATAGGCCCTCCTATGTTGTACTGGCGATCTCTGGTCTTCGTCTGGACTGGTAACCTTTGTCCCAATGGCTGCCATCACCATAAAGTGCGAAGCTTTGCTCCCGGATCTCTCCTCATATTTCCTAATGAGATGTCTAGGGAGATTTTTCTGCTCTTCCCCGATCCGTATTTTGTAGATGTTCTTGGACACCACCTTTTCCACAGGATAAGGTCCTTTCCATCCTACTTGGAGTATATTGGTCTCTGCTGGACTCCACACTTCCACTTTGTCTTCCACTTTAAGAGCTATTTTCCTCTTAGTCCGCTTGTTGGGTGGTGCGTTCTGGCACTCCGAACAAGACTTCAACCACCGGCGTACATCTCCGGTCATTCCTGGCCAGCAATAATGGCCGGAAATTTGCTGCAAGGTCTCTCTGACACCCATATGTCGATTCTCGGCTATGATGTGTCCACTCTGAAGAATGTGAGGACGGTGGGTCTCTGGAACCACCCACTGCTCGTGCAGGTTATCTCCCCTCCCAGCTCTCCGATAGAGTAGTCGATTCTTCAGAAAGTACTGTCCCCGTTCTGGTGGCTCAGCACTTCTTTGCAGCTTCCTGTAGCAAGGACGCAACATAGTATCCTTCCTCTGGGCAGTATGCAATTCTCCTATCCCTGAGTTGTCGCATAGTGTCTCTGCCTCTTTTTCCTTCCCTTGAGATCCACTGACTACTGTTCCCTTGTGGGCTGGCTGTTTGGGCATCCCCAAAAAGACATATTTCGTGCCAATGATCATGGGAAATAAGGAGTCAGATAATACAGCAGCTGGAATAATGCCCGTGACGTACCTGGATTTAATCTCCACCTTGGCGATTGGCAGCGTCATGGTAACAGCACTCCTCATTGCCGGCTGTATTTCTATGGTCTCCCCTGTAAGTTGGTCTGGGCTTACCAAGCTGGCGTCCACCACCGCTTCCCCATCCAAACCGGTATCGTAGAGACAAGCAACCTGTTGGCCATTTACTTCAATCAGTTCCACCACAGGTGGTCTCTCTTGGTCCTGAGTGTCTTTCATCTCCTTGACCGTTTCCTTGCCTTCCTCTTTTGATTCCTCGAGGTTGGTTATGCAATTGGCGTCTTCTGCCTTGCATCTGCAGTCCACAGTATTATGTGTTGTCGACTGGCAGGGTGTGCACCATGTTCCCTTCCTAGGTTTCCGTGTGTCCTTTTTGTTCCTTTCTCCTTCGCCGACCTCAGCCTTGTCTGTGATCACCGTCGTAGGAATCACTTTGCATGCTGCGAAGTAAGAACTTTTAGGTTTCGATCTGCAGTCCTTCGTGTTATGAGATGGCACTTTGCAGAATGAACACCACTTCTCAGACCACTGTCGTTTCGCTGGAGAATTCGAGGTGTTCTGGTTTCCTTCCTTCACCTTCTCTGAACTCTCCTCTGTGTGCTTTATATAAGGTTCCACTTTTTCTCCTTCCCAGTTCTTAGGTTTCTTTTTCTCTTGTTTCTCCTGACCTTTGGTTTGAATACTGAGTTCCGCAGCCTCCCCATGTACCTCTACGAATCGTTCCGCCAGCTTATTCACAACATCAATCCGTTCCGCCCCTTGTTCTCCCAAGAAGGTTCTGAGAGGTTTCGACATTTGCTTTCGCATCTGGTCGACCACCATCATCTCTTCGAGACTCTCATAATCCCTCTTGAATTCTGCCAAGTCCATCCATTTCTGGAGATAGGATTTCAGCCTCAGACTGTAGGCGGCGAATAGTTCTCCCGGCTCTCGTCTAGACGATCTAAACTTCTTCCTATACGTTTGTGCTGTGACTTCATAATGTTTCATCAAAGCGGCTTTCAATTCCTCGTACTGATTTTCATGTCCTGGTGGTAGGCGTGTGTAGACCTCGTACCCTGAACCACGTAAAGCCTGGGATAATTTAAGAGCCCATCGGCTTCTATCCAGTCCCATAGCGACTGCCATAGCCTCGAATCGATTCGCAAAGTTGTCAAATTTTTCTTTAGACTCCTCATAAACAGCTAAGGGAAACTTCATTGCATGGTAGCTAGATCCACTCATGTTGGTTGCACCATGTAACGATGATCCGCCTTCCGCGCCATCTATTTCTCCCTTAGTTTGTGTTTTGAGTTCCATCTCTTTCATGCGGTATTCATGTTCCCGTATCTTGTTGGCCTCTTCCGCGTCAAGTCTCTTGTTGCTCTGTTCCATTTCCATACGTTTCAATTCCAACTCGGCCTTGCGATCTTCTCGTTCCGCTTGACGAATTTCTCGCTCTCTCTCCTGTATGTAATCAGTTAGTTCCGAACCAGCTAAACCAATTTCCTCCCCGTTGGCCCTTAGTTCTGCTGTAGTTACTTTAGGGAGTTGCCATAGTTAAGAATGTAAGTCCGCAAATAGAGTACAGACACTTCAAGGCAGTAAAGCAATACTCACTATAGAATTATATTCTACCTAGAACCTATAATAGAATTATATTCTACCTAGAACCTATATCATTTATCTATGTCTATTTAATATTATTAATCTACGACACCACACAGTACATCACAACCACTCTCTCATCCACAAGAGGAGATATAGGATAAAGACTTATGTAGACGTGTGACCGTGTGACTAGGTATGTAATGTGTCTTACCACCTATCCACATTCACCCTGTCTGGAACTTTCTCACTGTAAAGTCACCAGCGTTAATGAAATGTTTCCACCATAAATGTAATGGCACCATATATCCAATGGACGTCCTTCCATTAAAAGTCATCAATGTATACTTATTTTTATTCCAATCAGTATGTCCCAACATGCAGGTACTCCGCTATGCCTGTGCCAATATGCAGGTACCCCTCTATGCATATGCCCTGTTATGCCTTCAGGTCATATGGGTATTATGTTCTACCCCGCTCGCTCCACCAATTATGTCACTTGTTTTCCCGGGAGGAAGTTGGAATCAACAAGCACATCTTCAAACTTATTATCTGTTGGGATTATTGACTGACTTCTGTCTACACTCCTCCCTTCTGTCTTCCCTTCCATATATCTATTTCTTTCACTCTCTCTGTTATTCCCTCAACACATACTCCGACAACAGTTCCTTTCAACGATAAATAAAAGATTTATTAATAAAAACTATGTCTGGTGTATGTATGGACTTTGTAAGCGTAGTTGATAGTGTATTCTATTGTTGGTGCCAGAATGAACTCGGAATGTCTATCAGCGGTGTCACATCTCGCCCATTCATTATTCAAGACCACAGGACAGCACATCAAACAGGAAAGATCTCACCCTGGAGGATCCGTATGCTTGAGTCTGATGGTAAATCCGTTATTGAATGAAACAAAACCTGTTCACCACTGATTCACTGTACCGTAATAATAGTCCCGTAAGTTTATGACTGCGCCCGAGTCTGTTTCATGACGGTAAGTATCCAACATCGGAAAAAACCACATCACCACAGTTCTTCCTATTGTCTTTAATTACTAGCAATGTTTTTACTTGTCTATTCTTTCTTCACTAAACATACAAGACGTATGTAGTTTTCTTTGGCTTTGATTTCTGCAAACTATATTACTTTTTTTTTCTTATTACTTTGGTTATCTGGATCTTCTTCTTCAACGTTCCCTTAAAGGTATGTTTATTTCGTATTAGACCTTGTCTCAGTTGTTCCTTGGTTTATTGAGGTATTTGCTCTCCTCACAAATGACATGCCTTGATTGTATCAACACAGATTTTTCCAGCACACAAGAAGTATGTGTCTATCTTATCTGCTATATCCCGATGGGAGTTTGAACCTGTGAAAAGGATAACAGATCCAGTGATAAGCGTCTGCCACTTAATACTACTTATGCAAGTGTCCTTCTCCAGCCATAATGACAAGGCTTCCGAAGTAAACACCCACATAAGACATATGAATTCACCAAAGTCTAAACTATTCACTAATAGAAAGCAATGGTAAACGCTATTCACACACATCTATATTCCTATGCTAAAACTATACTATAATATATTAATACCTTATATATATGCACGTATCCTCCTGGAATCGAAATACACTAGCGAATAACACACTAATATCCCATATTCTTTCAATCATTAGGGACGTGTATTTCTATCCCTACTCCGGAGGCATAGATCATTCAGCCCAGTTTGGAACACACACTAACCAGAACTCCATGTTCGGCTATTTATAACGAGTGTCCCATCCTCCGGTGATTGTTTGATCTACACTCAAATTTGCCGTACCCGTAACATCAAAAGTTCAGTGAAATCACGTATACGTCCGGGCGCTCCGTGCTCCTTCGTCTCTACGATGTTTCCCTGTATTCTCCGACGCTGGTACCTCAAAGTGTCCAACCCCTTTGATCACCGTCTCCGCTGTTGCGCTGGTCCTCTGTCCATCGCTCGTTTGCACTTCAAAGCATTCTCCGTTCATTTTCCCGTCGGCCGATACGAGCGGGAGTCACTGACCTCGGCGCGTACCTGTATCCTATTTTTATATTCGTAGGTCAATGATAGTTAATTTTATTCCTCCTCTCAGAATGAAGTACACGATTGTTAACCCTTCTCCTTCCTTGCATTTTGATATGTAAGTTATCAAGGAATCACTAAACTGCAGTTTTTTCCGTGACAGACAGCAACCATTCTCTTCGGATCTACCCCATCTCTATGCTCTTGAGCATGCTCAATGAGTCACTAAGGAAACATACCCTAGTGAATGTCTGTGTCTCAAACCATGTTATTGCTTTACTTACTGCCATGACTTCCATGGTCAGGCTACTTGTGGTCTCAGCAAAAGCACCAGAGTCCTCCTTTACAATTCTCCCTGTGGCCTGAGCAGTAAAGGCCCATGAGCTTTTCACATGTCGGACGACCGACCCACCTGTGTAAATGACAGCATCACCGTCTAGCGAATTCTCGAAAATCAACGCTTGTACTTCCGCCTCCACAGCAGCTGGATTTTCTAGTCTGCATTTTCTGTCTAGTTGGATACAAACTGAAAAGGATGTGCAGAAGTCTGTTGGCACTTCTAACCACTCCTCGCCAGGTTCTAAGTCTTCAAGTGAACACACCTGTTGAAGAATGTCTTTGGCTTGACCCATCCATGACCGTTCTCTTTTTAACCTGCTGCCCTTCACCTTCATAATTTCACTATGCAGTGGATGTTGTGTGTTTGCGTTAACTCTGAGGTAGGCGCGTGCTCTGAAAATTTGCATCCTGTCTTCAATGGTTGGAAAATCAAGAAGGTAGCACATCGCCCTGCTTGCTGTATCTCTTGTACATCCAAGAATAATGCGCATAACTTCATTCTGTATCCTTTCCATCCTTTCTATCTGCTTACGGCTGAGAGTCAGGATCACCATCGCATACTCAAAAACAGAAAGGACCAGACCCTCGTATAGAAGACAAAGATGGTGCTGCTCACAGTTTGCTGCCGCCATCACCCGCATCACCGCTTGGCCTTTGTTATCACCTTGTCTATGTGCTCATTATAAGCAAGGCTTCGATCAAAACGTATCTCAAGGTAATATGGGGATTTGTGAACATATAAATAAGAAGAATGAAATAAGAAGAAGAATATAAATAAAGCTAATCCTCTCTATCTGTAACTGTATGTGAACATATAAATAACGACAATACTAATCTATCTTAAACCATATGTGAACATATAAATAATGACAATACTAATCTACCTGTAGCCACATGTGAACATATAAATAACGACAACACTAATCTACCAGTAGCCATAAGTGAACATATAAATAACGACAACACTAATCTACCTGTAGCCACATGTGAACATATAAATAATGACAACACTAATCTATCTGTAGCCATATGTGAACATATAAATAACAACAACACTAATCTATCCGTAGCCATAAGTGAACATATAAATAAAGCTAAGAATACTGTCTGCATATAACTACATGTAAACATACAAATATGTCATCTACTAAGATTTCTGAATTGTTCAGACAGAGAAAGCATATTATCACTTTATAATAATTTATGATTTTTATAAATATCCTCCAGGCACTTCAATTATTTATTTATACAATAATATATTACCTGAATCTTCCTATGTCAACAATTTATTCATACAATAATTTATTAACTGAATATTTCTGACATATCAATAATTTATTCATAACATACAATTACCCAAATCTTCCTGATATATCAAAAATTTATTTGTTCAATAATTTATAACCCAACAATTTCTGATATGTCCTTCACGTTCGGAACAGCTCTGACTAGCTAGTTTTCAGAACGTCCGTCGTGCCCGGAACAACTCTAACTATATTGTCCGCCGGGCACAACGACAAGCACATGTCTGAATCAAAAACTCGCTGAGTGGATACCATCTGCAGACCAGTCTGGTTTGTGCGGGAACGGCCCATGGTGAACGAAAGGCCCAATATATTGAAGTGAGGAATAAAAGCAGCTATGAGCAGGACGTGGCGATTCCCTGAGTGAGCCCAGCAGAAGAGCGCTATGTGTCGGCTCTGAAAACATGGAAGTCTCCCTTGGATGGCGGATAATGCCCATGGACTGTCCCTGCCTTCCCTTGAGGGATGACCGTGAAGTCTTCGACCATTCCAACTTGACCAGCTGGGATGTGGACGGCACCACAAAAGTGAGAGTCCCACAGGAATGCTAACCTGGTCAAAAACGCACGCAAAAGTCCGATGAGTTGGCCCAAGGGTGCATAACAATACACTGCCATTACATCTTAAAAAACACTCAGGATGAACGCAAAGAAGAAGAAGTATACAAGATGTCTGACACAGTTGATTACAGTTGCCATGACTACATGTAATCATCAGTCAGCACTGACAGAGTTGATTTCAGTTGCCTTGACTAATATAATTATCAGTCAGCATTGACAGAGAGAGGCAATGACACACCCACACCTGTGACTACCCACAACCATGACTACATATAATTATCAGTCAGCATTGACAGAGAGAGACAATGACACACCCACACCTGTGACTACCCACAACCATGACTACATATAATTATCAGTCAGCATTGACAGAGAGAGGCAATGACACACCCACACCTGTGACTACCCACAACCATGACTACATATAATCATCAGTCAGCATTGACAGAGAGAGGCAATGACACACCCACACCTGTGACTACCCACAACCATGACTACACAACAGCACTGATGAACACAAGATGTCTGCTACAAATGCGTATTCCCTACAGGATATGACTACATGTAATCATCAGTCAGCATTTACTGAGCGAGGCAATGATACACCCACAATCATGATTACTCACAATCAAGACTACACTACCACACTGATATATACACATTCAGTCTGGGTATTAAACACAAGAAACAACACTTGCCCTCAACATGAAAGTCTTCCTGTATCATACGCAGCATCTCTTCTCTTTGGAACAACATTGTATAAAAGTATTATCAAAGCATATTCTATCTGACACTTCTACCAATAAACATATCAGCACAAATCTAGACAACTACTAGAAATATTCAAATAGCAGAAACATTGTGACAGACGACAGCCAATCAAACTGAAGATAACACACCCAGCTAAAGGTCTACAAATAAATGACAACAATTTGTATGAACACAAAAATGTGTGAATAACAAACTGCAACTGTGAAACAATTCTATTCTGGCAGTCTTACATCCACTGAGGATAAGAGGCTGAAGAAATCTTCACCAAACTTCTGGGGTGTCAATGTCCTTGGACTAGCTTCGGGCAGGAAGAGTTGAGTTAGGATTGTCTTAGCTGCAATAACATGTCACTTTATTATACTTAATTGTGTCATCATCTGACATTAGATCCATGTTTTCATTATGTCTGCGTTGTGTCCGTGTATCGTCTGCTAGCATACAACAAGTCCTGGCATGTCTGTTTCATGTCAATATGGCCAAATTCAAATGTTAGCTTATGTACAGAAAGTTGTCTTGAATGTTCTGTCTGTGTAGCCACAAACTAAGGTTTGGCTCCCCATGTTTGTGCACCAACAAACACTCATGACGACCAGCAGCAGAGTGGCTTATGTACAGAAAGTTGTACAATATGGTTGCTAAGGTCTTTGTTCACAAATAAAAAAGTTACATATGGTATGTGTTAAAAAAAAAAAAAACAGCGATTTGAGTGTTTAGGCTACACTTTGTCAAAATGATCAAATAATATTTTCCTCTTTGTTCATATTAAATGATAAACTGACACACAAACATTAATATCTCTGCTTACAATTCACCTACAGACTTGAATAAGGTACCGTTGAATTTGTTCTTGTCAAGGTTTCCAACTATGCAGTTGCATAATCAAAAAGCAATTTAGAAAATGTTACTAAAGTGGCTAGATCAATATATGAAACAGAAACATCCACATTCCGTGATCTGTCCACAGCTGGCAAATCAAACTAGAAAGTGTCTATTCGGACTCCAGCTCGGAATAAACTACTCTGTCTATTCGGAGCTGAACTATCACGTGATTTTTCCCGGTCCCGGAAACCCCGGGTGGTTCCTGGTCACGTGATTTGTCTAGTCACGTGACTTAACGTATGTGACGTCATCGGGACATGAGCGTGGCTATGTTATATACTTTTGTTGATTCACAATCATATCCTCAGTAGCACAGTGGTAAGTGTCTCTTCCTGATAAGCGGGAGCTGTTGGTTCGATTCCCTGCTGGACGCTTATTTTTTTTTTTTTTAAATTTTTCAGCAATTAATTGGGTGCAAGTGACTTTTTAATAAAAAAATATTAGGAACTATGATTATGAACAGATGTTTTGTCACTTATATTATCTTATTTATATTATATAAAAGTTATCACTTTTTTATGTCTTTCAACACATCTTTCTCATATCTCTGTCTCTCACACTAGCTTCGTTATCTATCTCCCCCCTCTCTCTTTTCAACCTGCTTCACATATACGAGGTTTTCCTGCACTTTATGTGCGTAGCATTTCCTTGCTTATTTGTTAATTCATCAGGCCAGTAAGTCGGAAGCCTGGTGTTTGAATTGCCTAATCATATCTTTCTGAGGCGACGCATATTACTGTAAGCTTGGACCGGAATGATGAGGACATCAATAGCAGGAAATAGTAGGGCGGTAATGTCAACAAAGATGGAAGCCTGTAAACAGTAAGTGTACAGAAACTCAAGTTAACAATTCTTTAACTCGCATGGGGACACAATTATTTTTATTGGGGATACCAATCTGGAAAATTATTCTTGATATTTAAACAGCTTCATACTTCAGCTATGTATAAACTACTCTGTCTATTCGGACTCCAGCTCGGAATAAACTACTCTGTCTATTCGGACTCCAGCTCGGAATAAACTCTCCCATCAAACTATATGACAATATGTCAAGCGTGGCCAATGAAATAAATGCATATAAACACAACTATACCGCGACCTGCCCATAGCTGGCAACCAAATATGGTAGTTAGTATAACTATAACAAACCTAGTATATGTGTGGCCAATCAAATCAATGTACAGGGAGGCCCCGGTTAACGACGGGGTTACATTGTTGGAAAACACGACTTTAAGTCAAAAGCGAAAGACTATTTCCCAGAGAATTAAATGAAATACAGTTTATTATGTAATGTTTATTTTGATGGTTGTTGATATTTATTGGCTAAATGTTGTTTGTCCATCAAGAATGACGGCTACATAGAGGTGGGATTGGAGGGCGAATGATAGAGTTAATGGGATGTAGAGGCATTAAATTTTGCCTCTTCATCTGAGGATGAAACGGTAACCTCTTCCTGCCTTTTTTCCTGTCTCTTCTCTGCTTGAACAAAGAATGTGTCCAATGTTTGCTGCACAGCCTTTTCCTTTCCTCAAAGTAAAGCTCCTTTTAACAGTTGATGGCGCTTGTTACTGCCCTGGACACTTTGGAGCTCCCTTCTCTGTTCAGGCCATCCTAATTTATTATGTTGATTGCCACATCCATCAACTGAAAGAATTGTGACAAATGTTCAGCTATCAACATTCGAGTGGGGGGGGGGGGGGGGGGGGGGGGGGGGGTGTTGCAACAGGGTGCTCCTCTTCCTGCTCAGCTCACTGCACATCAAGTTGCATTAGGTTCCTCATTAGACAACTCTTCTTCATGTGATGTAAGCAACTCATCAATGTCAGCTTGCTCCATCTCTGCAAAGCCAGCTCATTTAGTGGCTACGTTAGTGATCTGTAGTCGAATTGAAAGGCATGAACGTCGTCAAATTAATAAAAGTCACAGATCTGGCCACAGTTTTCGTTTCGCCACAGAGCATGCATGCATGCTGAGGTTACCTCACTTCATAGTTCCTCAGCGAGCTAACAAGAGAGCGCAGCATAGCAACACAGGTGACGACGTTATGGTGGATCATAGCAACGTAAAGTGAAGTTATTTATTTATATATAATTTATATTAGACAGATTGATTGTGCAGTGACCCAAAATTGAACCGGAAGTTATGTACCGCATCACTCCGGACTTTTCCATTGCGTCGTCAAAAATGGCTTCTGTAAAACCCATTCATGCTTCCCACGTCATTCAGTCATTCAAATATCACGTGACAATAACAGACGTCATCTGGGGGTTCCCAGGAAAGGTCAGTCTAATATTTTGTGCACAGCGATTGGTTGAAATTATCATAGCTTTTTAATGCATTAAATTATTTGCCGTAAATTAAGTAATTTTATTTTTTAAAGCTTGTGTACTTAACTGTTCTTAACTGCTTAACTTAACTGCTCACTGTGAATATTAAAAACAACATTGAAGAAAATTGGAATTTCCTAACAACTACCTTGCTAAATGCTGCAACAAACACAGTCGGCTACGTACAAAGACAGAAGAAGAAGTGGCTAAGCGATAACACCTGGACGAAGATACAAGAAAGAAAACAAGCAAAACTAACACTTCTTTCTGCAAAAGACACATCTGCATATGAAACCCATAAGCAAAAATACTCTATGTTGGATAAAGAGGTGAAATCAAGCGCACGAAAAGACAAACAGAACTTTATTCACAGCCTGGCCTCCGACGCCGAAGCAGCTGCCAGAACTGGAAACAACAGAGCCGTATTCCATATCATGAAGCAACTATGCAATCACTCACCTACACCAAATATACCCATCAAAGACAAACAAGGCAATCAACTGTTATCCGATGACCTTCAAAAGCAACGATGGGCAGAACATTTCAAAGAAATATTAAATAGACCGCAGCCTGACACTGTTCCGAACCTGGATGGAGAAATTACTATGCCCCCACTGGATGCCTCCTGCGAGTCATTCACCATGGAAGAGATTAAAGCAGCCACCAAAAAATTGAAGAACAACAAAGCTGTTGGTGAAGATGAAATCTCAGGAGAAATGCTCAAAGCAGCAGATGAGAACACCTTACAACGTTTGTTACAGCTGATCAATGAAATCTGGCAAAGCGAATCCCCACCACAACAGTGGAAAGATGGTGTAATTTTCAAACTGCCTAAAAAGGGCGATATGTCTGATTGCAATAATTGGCGTGGTATCACTCTATTGTCAGTACCAGGAAAACTTTTTTGTAGCATGTTACTTGAGAGATTGAAAAAGGCGATAGATGAAAGGCTCAGAGAAGAACAAGCAGGCTTCAGACCAAAACGGTCATGCATAGACCACATTTTCACCCTCAGAATAATCATTGAAGACTCCGTAGAATTCCAGTCGAAATTAATCACAAACTTTGTCGACTTTCAAAAAGCCTTCGACAGCATCCACCGTCCTTCACTTTGGAATCTACTTAACATCTATGGTTTTCCTACCAAATATACCAACGTCATAAAATCTTTCTACAAAGAGACACGTTGCTGCGTAAGAACAGAAACAGGCAACTCTGACTGGTTCTCAGTTGAAACAGGAGTGAAACAGGGTTGTGTCTTATCACCGATGCTTTTTGGAATAGCTATCGATTGGGTCATGCGCAAATGCACAAGCAACACAAATATGGGTATCCATTGGGTTGACAAAATTCTAGAAGACCTGGACTTTGCCGACGACATAGTGCTTTTGAGTTCAACACATCCGGATGCCCAAGAGAAAATAAACCACCTCCAAAATGTTTCAGGGCAAATTGGTCTCCAAATTAACACCACAAAAACAAAGACTATTGATCTTACCAACAGTTCAGATGAGACCAAATTGAACAGCTACGTTCTTGAAAAAGTCAACAGCTTCACATACCTAGGAAGCAAAATGACATCCACAGGGGACTCAACACCAGAAATATCATCTAGAATCGCACTGGCATCTAGTGCCTTCAATAAACTGTCAAACATCTGGAAGTCAAAGACACTCAGCAAACACACAAAACTTAAAATCTTCAACTCTTGTGTGATTCCAGTGTTAACGTATGGATGTGAAAGTTGGAAATCAACGGTAGCTTTAGATAAAAAATTAGACAATTTTGAGAACAAATGTCTTAGAAGACTTCTAAACATCCACTGGACAGACTTCAGAACCAATTCGCAAATAAGACAAGAGACTAAGCAAGATACAGTATCCAATTTCATAAGAAGACGCCGTTGGAACTACATCGGCCGTGTACTCAGAATGGACAAGACAAGACTCCCCTACCAAGCCCTCATATGGTCACCGGTAGGGAAAAGAAAACGGGGAAGACCAAGAGAGACCCTGCGTAGAACCATCATTAGAGAAGGCTCATTCGATGGCCAAGTAAATATCCAAGATCTACAACATATAGCAGCGAACCGCCAGGCATGGAGAGACAGGACTTCTGCCCTATGCGCCGCCTTAGGCTCAAGAGGAAAGACTAACTAACTAACTAACTTAACTGTACAGCATTTTTAGATGTATATTCGAATTCTGCACCCATTTTTACATTTATATGGAAAGTTTAATTGATTATGGTCAATTATGGCAGCAGGGAAACATTATTTCCACTCACATGTTTCGTCTTTGTTCATGGAAAGCAAAGATGGCGGCCGATGTGAATATCAATTGGAATAACATCCTGCAATTTGAACTACTAAACTTAAAGAGAATACAAGTTTAAAGATTACTAATAATTTATTTGTATACTTTTACTATTTATTTATCATTTAACATGATGGAACATATATTTGTAGTCAGTTTTCAAGATCAGTCTACGACCCGTTTGAGACAATCACCTGACCAGCAGGGGAGATAATAACGGGCCACACTGAAGAGTTCAAATAATAAGGCAAACGTGATAATTTTATACGGAACTACCTTCACAAAAATGTGAATATCTTCTTAGAAGTGCCAAACAGGCATCATTGAGGTAGGCCTACCATTAGATTTCATTTTTCAAGGCCTTTCTATGGTGGTGGTCTCATTAGTAAATACTTAAATTTAAAATCATGATGGGCCTCTCTATTTATATCCCCTGCCCTATGTCTATGAGAGGCATTGGAGAACATCGTGACAACTGGAAAAATCGAGGGGAAGAGAGGCAGGGGCAGACCAAGAGAAATGATGCTGGACGGATTGAGAATGTGGCGTGGAGGAATATCAACGGCAGAATTGATCCAGAACATCAAAGACCGAGATCTGTGGAGAGACATGAACGCCTCCACCAGCCGGCACGGCACTTGATGATGAGGATGATGTCTATGTGACAACGACGATTATTAATTTATTATTATATTTATATTATCCGTTATATCGAAATGTTGTTTGTCCATCAAGAATGATGATGACCATTCATTTCATCCAGTGGGGTTGAAGGTGTGGAGCCGTGGGTTCTAAGATGGCTGATAAGGCCTATTTTGGCTCGAAATGTTCTTTGACAATGTGGGCAAAGAATGCTTGACGTCTCTGGAGGATTTCCTGCAGTGGTTTTTCTGTCCTGCCTTTTCTTCACAGCTCTTGCAGTCCTGGTTGCCTCACATATAACTGCACCTTTGCGCAATGATGCACGCCACGAATTTCGGTCTCTGGCTGCAGCCTCCCAGGTGTCATGATGAATTCCAAAAGCCTTCAGTGAAATTTTCAGAGTGTCTTTAAAACGTTTCCTCTGGCCACCTTGGGAGCGTTTACCACAACGCAGTTCGCTGTAAAAAATTCGTTTAGGGAGCCTGTGATCTGACATGCGAGTCTAGTGACCAGCCCAGCGAATCTGATTCTTCATCAGTAGAGTGTGGATACTGGGCATGGATGCTCTTTCTAGGACTTCAGTGTCTGGAATCTTGTCTTGTCTATATATCGAAATATATAAACACAAACATACCGCGACCTGCCCATAGCTGGCAACCAAACATGGTAATTAGTATAACTATAATAAACCTAGTACTAGTATATGTGTGGCCGATCAAATCAAATCAATGTATATAAAGACAGACATACCGCGACCTGCCCATAGCTGGCAACCAAACATGGTAGTTAGTATAACTATAATAAACCTAGTACTACTCTACTAGTATATCATCACTATATGTGTGGCCGATCAGATCAAATCACTGTATTATAAAGACAGACATACCGCGACCTGCCCATACATAACTGGCAGCAAAACATGGAAGTTAGTATTAGTATAACTACAATATAATAAACCTAGTACTAGTATATGTGTGGCCGATCAGATCAAATCAATGTATACTAATATAAAGACAGACATACCGCGACCTGCCCATAGCTGGCAACCAAACATGGTAGTTAGTATAACTACAATATAATAAACCTAGTACTAGTATATGTGTGGCCGATCAGATCAAATCAATGTATTATAAAGACAGACATACCGCGACCTGCCCATAACTGGCAGCAAAACATGTCGACAGGCGCTGGTAGATCCTCCTGCCCAGAGACACCGTCGCCATATTCCTAGTGGGGTCAAAGAGCATGACCCGGTCAACTTCCTACAAAGATGTGGCCGGGATGAAGAAACGAAGCAAATCATTCATGTACTTTCAACGACTTTCTTGTCATGTTTCTACTCTGTTGTCTGTCCCCATCTCCAGTCATCGACCGCACTTGACACTTGTCACTTGTTCAGATCTATTTGTTTGCAGTTCTTTCATATCATCAATATGATGACAACATGCAGTCTGTATCTCCAGAGATTACATCAATAGGATGACAACAAGCAACTCGTACCTCTAGAGATCACATTAATAGGATGACAACATGCAGTCTGTATCTCCATAGATCACATCAATAGGATGACAACATGCAGTCTGTATCTCCATAGATCACATAAATAGGATGACAACAAGCAACCTGTATCTCCATAGATCACATCAATAGGATGACAACAAGCAACCTGTATCTCCATAGATCACATCAATAGGATGACAACAAGCAATCTGGTATCTCCAGAGATCACATCAATAGGATGACAACAAGCAATCTGTATCTCCATAGATCACATCAATAGGATGACAACAAGCAACCTGTATCTCCATAGATCACATCAATAGGATGACAACAAGCAGTCTGTATCTCTAGAGATCACATCAATAGGATGACAACAAGCAATCTGTATCTCCAGAGATCACATCAATAGGATGACAACAAGCAGTCTGTATCTCTAGAGATCACTATCAATAGGATGACAAC
Source organism: Cepaea nemoralis (assembly GCA_014155875.1). Lineage (NCBI taxonomy): Eukaryota > Metazoa > Mollusca > Gastropoda > Stylommatophora > Helicidae > Cepaea > Cepaea nemoralis. Next base: position 193,278 of record JACEFZ010020380.1, read on the forward strand.
AAGCAATCTATATCTCCAGAGATCAACATTTGCCATGTGGCTATTCCGGCATCGGTCACAAACATGACGGTTCACTGAGGTCTTCGCTGAGTTTGTCTCCAAGGATCTCTCCCGTGGCCCAGACTCCCTCTCACTGTCTTGTCAACTCAGCGCATTCTTGTAGCGTGCCTACTTATGGGTTAGCTTGAGACGTCCACATTTGCAAGTGGTGGAGTTCGAAGACCCATTCGTAAGATATGTATTCTGGGTTTACAGTGTCCTGTTGTGTGTCCGCCAACCATCTCCCCGACCGATTGCCCCCGTCGCCTCCCCGCCGGCGATAAGCTATGCACCGTTATACGTTTATGCTGCCAGGGTTCTTTCTTCGTATCCCGTTCATAACCCACAGAGACGCACCCGGGGACACGGCTCAACTCCATAAAGCCGGCTCTTCCTCTTGGCTACTTGGTTGTGGGTTGGGTTCCTCGATCACAACGTGGTGTTTGGACGACAACGTGTTGTTTCGACCACAACGTGGTGTTTCGGCCACAACGTGTTGTTACAATCAGATTGCAGAGTCCCATTCTCAAGAAGCGTTCGTGACACTTTATCGCTGTCTATGGAGGAAGTAAGTGACCTTGCACGCGTGAGCGTGCGGACTCTCAACTCTTGTGCTCGGATATCCCCAACAGGACATATGGTGATCACTAGGTGCCTGACCGGTCAGTGCCTGTACTTCCCAACAGAATGTATAGTGGTACACCCTTCGGATCTAGGTGCCTGACCGATCAGTGCCTGTACTTCCCAACAGGACATATGGTGGTACACCCATCAGCACTAGGTGCCTGACCGGGTCAGTGCCTCTACTTCCCAAGAGGACATATGGTGTTACACCCATCAGCACTAGGTGCCTGACCGGGTCAGTGCCTCTACTTGCCATCTCTGTCCATGGAAGACAGACGAGCATCTATCCACTAGGCTTCCGCTACTGCCATCTCTGTCGACGGAAGACAGACGAGCATCTAGGCTCCCGGTACTCCCATCTCTGTCCATGGAAGACAGACGAGCATCTAGCCACTAGGCTTCCGCTACTGCCATCTCTGTCCACGGAAGACAGACGAGCATCTAGGCTCCCGCTACTCCCATCTCTGTCCATGGAAGACAGACGAGCATCTAGCCACTAGGCTTCCGCTACTGCCATCTCTGTCCATGGAAGACAGACGAGCATCTATCCACTAGGCTTCCGCTACTGCCATCTCTGTCCACGGAAGACAGACGAGCATCTAGGCTCCCGCTACTCCCATCTCTGTCCACGGAAGACAGACGAGCATCTATCCACTAGGCTTCCGCTACTGCCATCTCTGTCCACGGAAGACAGACGAGCATCTAAGCTCCCGCAACTCCCATCTCTGTCCATGGAAGACAGACGAGCATCTAGCCACTAGGCTTCCGCTACTGCCATCTCTGTCCACGGAAGACAGACGAGCATCTAGGCTCCCGCTACTCCCATCTCTGTCCATGGAAGACAGACGAGCATCTAGCCACTAGGCTTCCGCTACTGCCATCTCTGTCCACGGAAGACAGACGAGCATCTAGGCTCCCGGTACTCCCATCTCTGTCCATGGAAGACAGACGAGCATCTAGGCTCCCACTACTCCCATCTCTGTCCACGGAAGACAGACGAGCATCTAGGCTCCCGGTACTCCCATCTCTGTCCATGGAAGACAGACGAGCATCTAGCCACTAGGCTTCCACTACTGCCATCTCTGTCCACGGAAGACAGACGAGCATCTAGGCTCCCGCTACTCCCATCTCTGTCCATGGAAGACAGACGAGCATCTAGCCACTAGGCTCCCACTACTCCCATCTCTGTCCATGGAAGACAGACGAGCATCTAGCCACTAGGCTCCCACTACTCCCATCTCTGTCCATGGAAGACAGACGAGCATCTAGCCACTAGGCTCCCACTACTCCCATCTCTGTCCATGGAAGACAGACGAGCATCTAGCCACTAGGCTCCCACTACTCTCATCTCTGTCCATGGAAGACAGACGAGCATCTAGCCACTAGGCTCCCACTACTCTCATCTCTGTCCATGGAAGACAGACGAGCATCTAGCCACTAGGCTCCCACTACTCCCATCTCTGTCCATGGAAGACACACGAGCATCTAGCCACTAGGCTCCCACTACTCCCATCTCTGTCCATGGAAGACAGACGAGCATCTAGCCACTAGGCTTCCGCTACTGCCATCTCTGTCCACGGAAGACAGACGAGCATCTAGGCTCCCGCTACTCCCATCTCTGTCCATGGAAGACAGACGAGCATCTAGCCACTAGGCTTCCGCTACTGCCATCTCTGTCCATGGAAGACAGACGAGCATCTATCCACTAGGCTTCCGCTACTGCCATCTCTGTCCACGGAAGACAGACGAGGCATCTAGGCTCCCGCTACTCCCATCTCTGTCCACGGAAGACAGACGAGCATCTATCCACTAGGCTTCCGCTACTGCCATCTCTGTCCACGGAAGACAGACGAGCATCTAGGCTCCCGCAACTCCATCTCTGTCCATGGAAGACAGACGAGCATCTAGCCACTAGGCTTCCGCTACTGCCATCTCTGTCCACGGAAGACAGACGAGCATCTAGGCTCCCGCTACTCCCATCTCTGTCCATGGAAGACAGACGAGCATCTAGCCACTAGGCTTCCGCTACTGCCATCTCTGTCCACGGAAGACAGACGAGCATCTAGGCTCCCGGTACTCCCATCTCTGTCCATGGAAGACAGACGAGCATCTAGGCTCCCACTACTCCCATCTCTGTCCACGGAAGACAGACGAGCATCTAGGCTCCCGGTACTCCCATCTCTGTCCATGGAAGACAGACGAGCATCTAGCCACTAGGCTTCCACTACTGCCATCTCTGTCCACGGAAGACAGACGAGCATCTAGGCTCTCCCGCTACTCCCATCTCTGTCCATGGAAGACAGACGAACATCTAGCCACTAGGCTTCCCACTACTCCCATCTCTGTCCATGGAAGACAGACGAGCATCTAGCCACTAGGCTCCCACTACTGCCCATCTCTGTCCATGGAAGACAGACGAGCATCTAGCCACTAGGCTCCCACTACTCCCATCTCTGTCCATGGAAGACAGACGAGCATCTAGCCACTAGGCTCCCACTACTCTCATCTCTGTCCATGGAAGACAGACGAGCATCTAGCCACTAGGCTCCCACTACTGCCATCTCTGTCCATGGAAGACAGACGAGCATCTAGCCACTAGGCTCCCACTACTGCCATCTCTGTCCATGGAAGACAGACGAGCATCTAGCCACTAGGCTCCCACTACTGCCATCTCTGTCCATGGAAGACAGACGAGCATCTAGCCACTAGGCTCCCGCTACTCTCATCTCTGTCCATGGAAGACAGACGAGCATCTAGCCACTAGGCTCCCGCTACTCTCATCTCTGTCCATGGAAGACAGACGAGCATCTAGCCACTAGGCTCCCGCTACTGCCATCTCTGTCCATGGAAGACAGACGAGCATCTAGCCACTAGGCTCCCGATACTGCCATCTCTGTCCATGGAAGACAGACGAGCATCTAGCCACTAGGCTCCCACTACTCCATCTCTGTCCATGGAAGACAGACGAGCATCTAGCCACTAGGCTCCCGCTACTCCTCATCTCTGTCCATGGAAGACAGACGAGCATCTAGCCACTAGGCTCCCACTACTCTCCATCTCTGTCCATGGAAGACAGACGAGCATCTAGCCACTAGGCTCCCCGCTACTCCCATCTCTGTCCATGGAAGACAGACGAGCATCTAGCCACTAGGCTCCCGCTACTGCCATCTCTGTCCATGGAAGACAGACGAGCATCTAGCCACTAGGCTTCCCGCTACTGCCATCTCTGTCCATGGAAGACAGACGAGCATCTAGCCACTAGGCTCCCGCTACTGCCATCTCTGTCCATGGAAGACAGACGAGCATCTAGCCACTAGGCTCCCGCTACTGCCATCTCTGTCCATGGAAGACAGACGAGCATCTAGCCACTAGGCTCCCGCTACTGCCATCTCTGTCCATGGAAGACAGACGAGCATCTAGCCACTAGGCTCCCGCTACTGCCATCTCTGTCCATGGAAGACAGACGAGCATCTAGCCACTAGGCTCCCACTACTGCCATCTCTGTCCATGGAAGACAGACGAGCATCTAGCCACTAGGCTCCCGCTACTGCCATCTCTGTCCATGGAAGACAGACGAGCATCTAGCCACTAGGCTCCCACTACTCCCATCTCTGTCCATGGAAGACAGACGAGCATCTAGGCTTCCGCTACTCCCATCTCTGTCCATGGAAGACAGACGAGCATCTAGCCACTAGGCTCCCACTACTCCCATCTCTGTCCATGGAAGACAGACGAGCATCTAGCCACTAGGCTCCCGCTACTCCCATCTCTGTCCATGGAAGACAGACGAGCATCTAGGCTCCCACTACTCCCATCTCTGTCCATGGAAGACAGACGAGCATCTAGCCACTAGGCTCCGCTACTCCCATCTCTGTCCATGGAAGACAGACTGAGCATCTAGCCACTAGGCTCCCACTACTCGCCATCTCTGTCCATGGAAGACAGACGAGCATCTAGCCACTAGGCTCCCACTACTGCCATCTCTGTCCATGGAAGACAGACGAGCATCTAGCCACTAGGCTCCCGCTACTGACATCTCTGTCCATGGAAGACAGACGAGCATCTAGCCACTAGGCTTCCGCTACTCCCATCTCTGTCCATGGAAGACAGACGAGCATCTAGCCACTAGGCTCCCACTACTCCCATCTCTGTCCATGGAAGACAGACGAGCATCTAGCCACTAGGCTCCCACTACTCCCATCTCTGTCCATGGAAGACAGACGAGCATCTAGCCACTAGGCTCCCACTACTCCCATCTCTGTCCATGGAAGACAGACGAGCATCTAGCACTAGGCTTCCCTACTACTCCCATCTCTGTCCATGGAAGACAGACGAGCATCTAGCCACTAGGCTCCCACTACTCCCATCTCTGTCCATGGAAGACAGACGAGCATCTAGCCACTAGGCTCCCACTACTCCCATCTCTGTCCATGGAAGACAGACGAGCATCTAGCCACTAGGCTCCCGCTACTGACATCTCTGTCCATGGAAGACAGACGTGCATCTAGCCACTAGGCTCCCACTACTCCCATCTCTGTCCATGGAAGACAGACGAGCATCTAGCCACTAGGCTCCCACTACTCCCATCTCTGTCCATGGAAGACAGACGAGCATCTAGCCACTAGGCTCCCACTACTCCCATCTCTGTCCATGGAAGACAGACGAGCATCTAGCCACTAGGCTCCCACTACGCCATCTCTGTCCATGGAAGACAGACGAGCATCTAGCCACTAGGCTCCCGCTACTGCCATCTCTGTCCATGGAAGACAGACGAGCATCTAGCCACCAGGCTCTCGCTACTGCCATCTCTGTCCATGGAAGACAGACGAGCATCTAGCCACTAGGCTCCCGCTACTCTCATCTCTGTCCATGGAAGACAGACGAGCATCTAGCCACTAGGCTCCCACTACTCCCATCTCTGTCCATGGAAGACAGACGAGCATCTAGGCTCCCACTACTCCCATCTCTGTCCATGGAAGACAGACGAGCATCTAGGCTCCCGCTACTCCCATCTCTGTCCATGGAAGACAGACGAGCATCTGGGCTCCCACTACTCCCATCTCTGTCCATGGAAGACAGACGAGCATCTAGCCACTAGGCTCCCGCTACTCCCATCTCTGTCCATGGAAGACAGACGAGCATCTAGCCACTAGGCTCCCGCTACTCCCATCTCTGTCCATGGAAGACAGACGAGCATCTAGCCACCAGGCTCCCGCTACTGCCATCTCTGTCCATGGAAGACAAACGAGCATCTAGGCTCCCACTACTCCCATCTCTGTCCATGGAAGACAGACGAGCATCTAGCCACTAGGCTCCCGCTACTCTCATCTCTGTCCATGGAAGACAGACGAGCATCTAGCCACTAGGCTCCCACTACTCCCATCTCTGTCCATGGAAGACAGACGAGCATCTAGCCACTAGGCTCCCGCTACTCCCATCTCTGTCCATGGAAGACAGACGAGCATCTAGGCTCCCACTACTCCCATCTCTGTCCATGGAAGACAGACGAGCATCTAGGCTCCCGCTACTCCCATCTCTGTCCATGGAAGACAGACGAGCATCTAGCCACTAGGCTCCCACTACTCCCATCTCTGTCCATGGAAGACAGACGAGCATCTAGCCACTAGGCTCCCACTACTGCCATCTCTGTCCATGGAAGACAGACGAGCATCTAGCCACTAGGCTCCCGCTACTGACATCTTCTGTCCATGGAAGACAGACGAGCATCTAGCCACTAGGCTCCCACTACTCCCATCTCTGTCCATGGAAGACAGACGAGCATCTAGCCACTAGGCTCCCACTACTCCCATCTCTGTCCATGGAAGACAGACGAGCATCTAGCCACTAGGCTTCCGCTACTCCCATCTCTGTCCATGGAAGACAGACGAGCATCTAGCCACTAGGCTCCCACTACTCCCATCTCTGTCCATGGAAGACAGACGAGCATCTAGCCACTAGGCTCCCACTACTCCCATCTCTGTCCATGGAAGACAGACGAGCATCTAGCCACTAGGCTCCCGCTACTGCCATCTCTGTCCATGGAAGACAGACGAGCATCTAGCCACAAGGCTCCCACTACTCCCATCTCTGTCCATGGAAGACAGACGAGCATCTAGCCACTAGGCTCCCACTACTCCCATCTCTGTCCATGGAAGACAGACGAGCATCTAGGCTCCCACTACTCCCATCTCTGTCCATGGAAGACAGACGAGCATCTAGCCACTAGGCTCCCACTACTGCCATCTCTGTCCATGGAAGACAGACGAGCATCTAGCCACTAGGCTCCCGCTACTGCCATCTCTGTCCATGGAAGACAGACGAGCATCTAGCCACTAGGCTCCCACTACTCCATCTCTGTCCATGGAAGACAGACGAGCATCTAGCCACTAGGCTCCCACTACTCCCATCTCTGTCCATGGAAGACAGACGAGCATCTAGCCACTAGGCTCCCGCTACTGCCATCTCTGTCCATGGAAGACAGACGAGCATCTAGCCACTAGGCTCCCGCTACTCCCATCTCTGTCCATGGAAGACAGACGAGCATCTAGGCTCCCACTACTCCCATCTCTGTCCATAGAAGACATACGAGCATCTAGCCACTAGGCTCCCGCTACTGCCATCTCTGTCCATGGAAGACAGACGAGCATCTAGGCTCCCACTACTCCCATCTCTGTCCATGGAAGACAGACGAGCATCTAGCCACTAGGCTCCCACTACTCCCATCTCTGTCCATGGAAGACAGCCGAGCATCTAGCCACCAGGCTCCCGCTACTCCCATCTCTGTCCATGGAAGACAGACGAGCATCTAGCCACTAGGCTCCCACTACTCCCATCTCTGTCCATGGAAGACAGACGAGCATCTAGCCACTAGGCTCCCGCTACTGACATCTCTGTCCATGGAAGACAGACGAGCATCTAGCCACTAGGCTCCCGCTACTGACATCTCTGTCCATGGAAGACAGACGAGCATCTAGCCACTAGTCTCCCGCTACTCCCATCTCTGTCCATGGAAGACAGACGAGCATCTAGGCTCCCACTACTCCCATCTCTGTCCATGGAAGACAGACGAGCATCTAGCCACTAGGCTCCCGCTACTGACATCTCTGTCCATGGAAGACAGACGAGCATCTAGCCACTAGGCTCCCGCTACTCCCATCTCTGTCCATGGAAGACAGACGAGCATCTAGGCTCCCACTACTCCCATCTCTGTCCATGGAAGACAGACGAGCATCTAGCCACTAGGCTCCCGCTACTGCCATCTCTGTCCATGGAAGACAGACGAGCATCTAGGCTCCCACTACTCCCATCTCTGTCCATGGAAGACAGACGAGCATCTAGCCACTAGGCTCCCACTACTCCCATCTCTGTCCATGGAAGACAGACGAGCATCTAGCCACCAGGCTCCCGCTACTCCCATCTCTGTCCATGGAAGACAGACGAGCATCTAGCCACTAGGCTCCCACTACTCCCATCTCTGTCCATGGAAGACAGACGAGCATCTAGCCACTAGGCTCCCGCTACTGACATCTCTGTCCATGGAAGACAGACGAGCATCTAGCCACTAGGCTCCCGCTACTGCCATCTCTGTCCATGGAAGACAGACGAGCATCTAGCCACTAGGCTCCCGCTACTCCATCTCTGTCCATGGAAGACAGACGAGCATCTAGCCACTAGGCTCCCTCTACTCCCATCTCTGTCCATGGAAGACAGACGAGCATCTAGGCTCCCACTACTCCCATCTCTGTCCATGGAAGACAGACGAGCATCTAATCTCCCACTACTCCCATCTCTGTCCATGGAAGACAGACGAGCATCTAGCCACTAGGCTCCCACTACTCCCATCTCTGTCCATGGAAGACAGACGAGCATCTAGGCTCCCACTACTCCCATCTCTGTCCATGGAAGACAGACGAGCATCTAGCCACCAGGCTCCCACTACTCCCATCTCTGTCCATGGAAGACAGACGAGCATCTAGGCTCCCGCTACTCCCATCTCTGTCCATGGAAGACAGACGAGCATCTAGCCACTAGGCTCCCACTACTCCCATCTCTGTCCATGGAAGACAGACGAGCATCTAGCCACTAGGCTCCCGCTACTGCCATCTCTGTCCATGGAAGACAGACGAGCATCTAGGCTCCCACTACTCCCATCTCTGTCCATGGAAGACAGACGAGCATCTAGCCACTAGGCTCCCACTACTCCCATCTCTGTCCATGGAAGACAGACGAGCATCTAGCCACCTAGGCTCCCGCTACTCCCATCTCTGTCCATGGAAGACAGACGAGCATCTAGCCACTAGGCTCCCACTACTTCCATCTCTGTCCATGGAAGACAGACGAGCATCTAGCCACTAGGCTCCCGCTACTGCCATCTCTGTCCATGGAAGACAGACGAGCATCTAGCCACTAGGCTCCCGACTACTGCCATCTCTGTCCATGGAAGACAGACGAGCATCTAGCCACTAGGCTCCCGCTACTCTCCATCTCTGTCCATGGAAGACAGACGAGCATCTAGCCACTAGGCTCCCACTACTCCCATCTCTGTCCATGGAAGACAGACGAGCATCTAGGCTCCCACTACTCCCATCTCTGTCCATGGAAGACAGACGAGCATCTAGGCTCCCACTACTCCCATCTCTGTCCATGGAAGACAGACGAGCATCTAGCCACTAGGCTCCCACTACTCCCATCTCTGTCCATGGAAGACAGACGAGCATCTAGGCTTCCACTACTCCCATCTCTGTCCATGGAAGACAGACGAGCATCTAGGCTCCCGCTACTCCCATCTCTGTCCATGGGAAGACAGACGAGCATCTAGGCTCCCACTACTCCCATCTCTGTCCACGGAAGACAGACGGGCATCTAGCCACCAGGCTCCCGCTACTCCCATCTCTGTCCATGGAAGACAGACGAGCATCTAGGCTCCCACTACTCCCATCTCTGTCCATGGAAGACAGACGAGCATCTAGCCACCAGGCTCCCGCTACTCCATCTCTGTCCATGGAAGACAGACGAGCATCTAGGCTTCCACTACTCCCATCTCTGTCCATGGAAGACAGACGAGCATCTAGCCACTAGGGTTCCGCTACTCCCATCTCTGTCCATGGAAGACAAACGAGCATCTATCCACTAGGCTTCCGCTACTGCCATCTCTGTCCACGGAAGACAGACGAGCATCTAGCCACTAGGGTTCCGCTACTGCCATCTCTGTCCACGGAAGACAGACGAGCATCTAGCCACTAGGCTCCCGCTACTCACATCTCTGTCCATGGAAGACAGACGAGCATCTAGCCACTAGGCTCCCGCTACTGCCATCTCTGTCCACGGAAGACAGACGAGCATCTAGGCTCCCACTACTCCCATCTCTGTCCATGGAAGACAGACGAGCATCTAGGCTCCCACTACTCCCATCTCTGTCCATGGAAGACAGACGAGCATCTAGGCTCCCACTACTCCCATCTCTGTCCATGGAAGACAGACGAGCATCTAGCCACTAGGCTCCCACTACTCCCATCTCTGTCCATGGAAGACAGACGAGCATCTAGGCTCCCACTACTCCCATCTCTGTCCATGGAAGACAGACGAGCATCTAGCCACTAGGCTCCCACTACTGCAATCACGGTCCATGGAAGACAGACGAGCATCTAGCCACTAGGCTCCCGCTACTGCCATCTCTGTCCATGGAAGACAGACGAGCATCTAGCCACCAGGCTCCCGCTACTGCCATCTCTGTCCATGGAAGACAGACGAGCATCTAGCCACTAGGCTCCCGCTACTCTCATCTCTGTCCATGGAAGACAGACGAGCATCTAGCCACTAGGCTCCCACTACTCCCATCTCTGTCCATGGAAGACAGACGAGCATCTAGGCTCTCACTACTCCCATCTCTGTCCATGGAAGACAGACGAGCATCTAGGCTCCCGCTACTCCCATCTCTGTCCATGGAAGACAGACGAGCATCTAGGCTCCCGCTACTCCCATCTCTGTCCATGGAAGACAGACGAGCATCTGGGCTCCCACTACTCCCATCTCTGTCCATGGAAGACAGACGAGCATCTAGCCACTAGGCTCCCGCTATTGACATCTCTGTCCATGGACGACAGACGAGCATCTAGCCACTAGGCTCCCGCTACTCCCATCTCTGTCCATGGAAGACAGACGAGCATCTAGGCTCCCACTACTCCCATCTCTGTCCATGGAAGACATACGAGCATCTAGCCACTAGGCTCCCGCTACTGCCATCTCTGTCCATGGAAGACAGACGACGAGCATCTAGGCTCCCACTACTCCATCTCTGTCCATGGAAGACAGACGAGCATCTAGCCACTAGGCTCCCACTACTCCCATCTCTGTCCATGGAAGACAGACGAGCATCTAGCCACCAGGCTCCCGCTACTCCCATCTCTGTCCATGGAAGACAGACGAGCATCTAGCCACTAGGCTCCCACTACTCCCATCTCTGTCCATGGAAGACAGACGAGCATCTAGCCACTAGGCTCCCGCTACTGACATCTCTGTCCATGGAAGACAGACGAGCATCTAGCCACTAGGCTCCCGCTACTGACATCTCTGTCCATGGAAGACAGACGAGCATCTAGCCACTAGTCTCCCGCTACTCTCATCTCTGTCCATGGAAGACAGACGAGCATCTAGCCACTAGGCTCCCTACTACTCCCATCTCTGTCCATGGAAGACAGACGAGCATCTAGGCTCCCACTACTCCCATCTCTTTTCATGGAAGACAGACGAGCATCTAGCCACTAGGCTCCACTACTCCCATCTCTGTCCATGGAAGACAGACGAGCATCTAGCCACTAGGCTCCCACTACTCCCATCTCTATCCATGGAAGACAGACGAGCATCTAGGCCACTAGGCTCCCACTACTCCCATCTCTGTCCATGGAAGACAGACGAGCATCTAGCCACCAGGCTCCCACTACTCCCATCTCTGTCCATGGAAGACAGACGAGCATCTAGGCTCCCGCTACTCCCATCTCTGTCCATGGAAGACAGACGAGCATCTAGGCTCCCACTACTCCCATCTCTGTCCATGGAAGACAGACGAGCATCTAGCCACTAGGCTCCCGCTACTGCCATCTCTGTCCATGGAAGACAGACGAGCATCTAGGCTCCCACTACTCCCATCTCTGTCCATGGAAGACAGACGAGCATCTAGCCACTAGGCTCCCACTACTCCCATCTCTGTCCATGGAAGACAGACGAGCATCTAGCCACTAGGCTCCCGCTACTGCCATCTCTGTCCATGGAAGACAGACGAGCATCTAGCCACTAGGCTCCCGCTACTGACATCTCTGTCCATGGAAGACAGACGAGCATCTAGCCACTAGTCTCCCGCTACTCTCATCTCTGTCCATGGAAGACAGACGAGCATCTAGCCACTAGGCTCCCACTACTCCCATCTCTGTCCATGGAAGACAGACGAGCATCTAGGCTCCCACTACTCCCATCTCTGTCCATGGAAGACAGACGAGCATCTAGCCACTAGGCTTCCCGCTACTGCCATCTCTGTCCATGGAAGACAGACGAGCATCTAGCCACTAGGCTCCACTACTCCCATCTCTGTCCATGGAAGACAGACGAGCATCTAGCCACTAGGCTCCCACTACTCCCATCTCTGTCCATGGAAGACAGACGAGCATCTAGCCACTAGGCTCCCGCTACTGACATCTCTGTCCATGGAAGACAGACGAGCATCTAGCCACTAGGCTCCCGCTACTGACATCTCTGTCCATGGAAGACAGACGAGCATCTAGCCACTAGTCTCCCGCTACTCTCATCTCTGTCCATGGAAGACAGACGAGCATCTAGCCACTAGGCTCCCACTACTCCCATCTCTGTCCATGGAAGACAGACGAGCATCTAGCTAGGCTCCCACTACTCCATCTCTGTCCATGGAAGACAGACGAGCATCTAGGCTCCCACTACTCCCATCTCTGTCCATGGAAGACAGACGAGCATCTAGCCACTAGGCTCCCACTACTCCCATCTCTGTCCATGGAAGACAGACGAGCATCTAGGCTCCCACTACTGCCCATCTCTGTCCATGGAAGACAGACGAGCATCTAGGCTCCCGACTACTCCCATCTCTGTCCAGGAAGACAGGACGAGCATCTAGGCTCCCACTACTCCCATCTCTGTCCACGGAAGGAACAGACGAGGCATCTAGCCACCAGGCTCCGCTACTCCCATCTCTGTCCATGGAAGACAGACGAGCATCTAGCCACTAGGGCTCCCATACTCCCAATCTCTGTCCATGGAAGACAGACGAGCATCTAGCCCCAGGCTCCAGTACTCCATCTCTGTCCATGAGAAGACAGACGAGCATCTATGCTTCCACTACTCCCATCTCTGTCCATGGAAGACACGACGAGCATCTAGCCACTAGGGTTCCGCTACTCCCATCTCTGTCCATGGAAGACAAACGAGCATCTATCACTAGGCTTCCGCTACTGCCATCTCGTCCACGGAAGACAGACGAGCATCTAGCCACTAGGGTTCCGCTACTGCCATCTCTGTCCACGGAAGACAGACGAGCATCTAGCACTAGGCTCCCGCTACTCACATCCTCTGTCCATGGAAGACAGACGAGCATCTAGCCACTAGGCTCCCGCTACTGCCATCTCTGTCCACGGAAGACAGACGAGCATCTAGGCTCCCACTACTCCCATCTCTGTCCATGGAAGACAGACGAGCATCTAGGCTCCCACTACTCCCATCTCTGTCCATGGAAGACAGACGAGCATCTAGGCTCCCACTACTCCCATCTCTGTCCATGGAAGACAGACGAGCATCTAGCCACTAGGCTCCCACTACTCCCATCTCTGTCCATGGAAGACAGACGAGCATCTAGGCTCCCACTACTCCCATCTCTGTCCATGGAAGACAGACGAGCATCTAGCCACTAGGCTCCCACTACTGCGATCTACTGTCATGGAAGACAGACGAGCATCTAGCCACTAGGCTCCCGCTACTGCCATCTCTGTCCATGGAAGACAGACGAGCATCTAGCCACCAGGCTTCCGCTACTGCCATCTCTGTACATGGAAGACAGACGAGCATCTAGCCACTAGGCTCCCGCTACTCCTCATCTCTGTCCATGGAAGACAGACGAGCATCTAGCCACTAGGCTCCCACTACTCTCCATCTCTGTCATGGAAGACAGACGAGCATCTAGGCTCTCACTACTCCCATCTCTGTCCATGGAAGACAGACGAGCATCTAGGCTCCCGCTACTCCCATCTCTGTCCATGGAAGACAGACGAGCATCTAGGCTCCCGCTACTCCCATCTCTGTCCATGGAAGACAGACGAGCATCTGGGCTCCCACTACTCCCATCTCTGTCCATGGAAGACAGACGAGCATCTAGCCACTAGGCTCCCGCTACTCCCATCTCTGTCCATGGAAGACAGACGAGCATCTAGCCACTAGGCTCCCGCTACTCCCATCTATGTCCATGGAAGACAGACGAGCATCTAGCCACCAGGCTCCCGCTACTGCCATCTCTGTCCATGGAAGACAGACGAGCATCTAGCCACTAGGCTCCCGCTACTCTCATCTCTGTCCATGGAAGACAGACGAGCATCTAGCCACTAGGCTCCCACTACTCCCATCTCTGTCCATGGAAGACAGACGAGCATCTAGCCACTAGGCTCCCGATACTGCCATCTCTGTCCATGGAAGACAGACGAACATCTAGCCACTAGGCTCCCGATACTGCCATCTCTGTCCATGGAAGACAGACGAGCATCTAGCCACTAGGCTCCCGCTACTCTCATCTCTGTCCATGGAAGACAGACGAGCATCTAGCCACTAGGCTCCCGCTACTGCCATCTCTGTCCATGGAAGACAGACGAGCATCTAGGCTCCCACTACTCCCATCTCTGTCCATGGAAGACAGACGAGCATCTAGCCACTAGGCTCCCACTACTCCCATCTCTGTCCATGGAAGACAGACGAGCATCTAGCCACTAGGCTCCCACTACTCCCATCTCTGTCCATGGAAGACAGACGAGCATCTAGCCACTAGGCTCCCGATACTGCCATCTCTGTCCATGGAAGACAGACGAGCATCTAGCCACTAGGCTCCCGCTACTGCCATCTCTGTCCATGGAAGACAGACGAGCATCTAGCCACTAGGCTCCCGATACTGCCCATCTCTGTCCATGGAAGACAGACGAGCATCTAGCCACTAGGCTCCCGCTACTGCCATCTCTGTCCATGGAAGACAGACGAGCATCTAGCCACCTAGGCTCCGCACTACTCCCATCTCTGTCCATGGAAGACAGACGAGCACTCTAGCCACTAGGCTCCCGACTACTCCCATCTCTGTCCATGGAAGACAGACGAGCATCTAGGCTCCCCCCCACTACTCCCATCTCTGTCCATGGAAGACAGGACGAGCATCTAGCCACTAGGCTCCCCTCTACTCCCATCTCTGTCCATGGAAGACAGACGAGCATCTAGCCAATAGGCTCCCACTACTCCCATCTCTGCCATGGAAGACAGACGAGCATCTAGCCACTAGGCTCCGCTACTCCCATCTCTGTCCATGGAAGACAGACGAGCATCTAGCACTAGGCTCCGCTACTCCATCTCTGTCCATGGAAGACAGACGAGCATCTAGCCACTAGGCTCCCGCTACTGCCATCTCTGTCCATGGAAGACAGACGAGCATCTAGCCACTAGGCTCCCGCTACTCTCATCTCTGTCCATGGAAGACAGACGAGCATCTAGCCACTAGGCTCCCGCTACTGCCATCTCTGTCCATGGAAGACAGACGAACATCTAGCCACTAGGCTCCCGCTACTGCCATCTCTGTCCATGGAAGACAGACGAGCATCTAGCCACTAGGCTCCCGCTACTCCCATCTCTGTCCATGGAAGACAGACGAGCATCTAGCCACCAGGCTCCCGCTACTGCCATCTCTGTCCATGGAAGACAGACGAGCATCTATCCACTAGGCTCCCGCTACTCTCATCTCTGTCCATGGAAGACAGACGAGCATCTAGCCACTAGGCTCCCACTACTCCCATCTCTGTCCATGGAAGACAGACGAGCATCTAGCCACTAGGCTCCCGCTACTGCCATCTCTGTCCATGGAAGACAGACGAGCATCTAGCCACTAGGCTCCCGCTACTGCCATCTCTGTCCATGGAAGACAGACGAGCATCTAGCCACTAGGCTCCCGATACTCCCATCTCTGTCCATGGAAGACAGACGAGCATCTAGCCACTAGGCTCCCGCTACTGCCCATCTCTGTCCATGGAAGACAGACGAGCATCTAGCCACTAGGCTCCCGCTACTGCCCATCTCTGTCCATGGAAGACAGACGAGCATCTAGCCACTAGGCTCCCGACTACTGCCATCTCTGTCCATGGAAGACAGACGAGCATCTAGCCACTAGGCTCCCGCTACTGCATCTCTGTCCATGGAAGACAGACGAGCATCTAGCCACTAGGCTCCCACTACTTCCATCTCTGTCCATGGAAGACAGACGAGCATCTAGCCACTAGGCTCCAGCTACTGCCATCTCTGTCCATGGAAGACAGACGAGCATCTAGCCACTAGGCTCCCGACTACTGCCCATCTCTGTCCATGGAAGACAGACGAGCATCTAGCCACTAGGCTCCCGATACTCCCATCTCTGTCCATGGAAGACAGACGAGCATCTAGCCACTAGGCTCCCACTACTCCCATCTCTGTCCATGGAAGACAGACGAGCATCTAGCCACTAGGCTTCCCGCTACTCTCATCTCTGTCCATGGAAGACAGACGAGCATCTAGCCACTAGGCTCCCACTACTCCCATCTCTGTCCATGGAAGACAGACGAGCATCTAGCCACTAGGCTCCCGCTACTGCCATCTCTGTCCATGGAAGACAGACGAGCATCTAGCCACTAGGCTCCCACTACTCCCATCTCTGTCCATGGAAGACAGACGAGCATCTAGCCACTAGGCTTCCGCTACTCCCATCTCTGTCCATGGAAGACAGACGAGCATCTAGCCACTAGGCTCCCACTACTCCCATCTCTGTCCATGGAAGACAGACGAGCATCTAGCCACTAGGCTCCCACTACTGCCCATCTCTGTCCATGGAAGACAGACGAGCATCTAGCCACTAGGCTCCCGCTACTCACATCTCTGTCCATGGAAGACAGACGAGCATCTAGCCACTAGGCTCCCGCTACTCCATCTCTGTCCATGGAGACAGACGAGCATCTAGCCACTAGGCTCCCGCTACTTCCATCTCTGTCCATGGAAGACAGACGAGCATCTATCCACCTAGGCTCCCGCTACTGCCATCTCTGTCCATGGAAGACAGACGAGCATCTAGCCACTAGGCTCCCGTACTCCATCTCTGTCCATGGAAGACAGACGAGCATCTAGCCAACTAGGCTCCCACTACTCCCATCTCTGTCCATGGAAGACAGACGAGCATCTAGCCACTAGGCTTCCCACTACTCCCATCTCTGTCCATGGAAGACAGACGAGCATCTAGCCACTAGGCTCCCACTACTCCATCTCTGTCCATGGAAGACAGACGAGCATCTAGCCACTAGGCTCCCACTAACTCCCATCTCTGTCCATGGAAGACAGACGAGCATCTAGCCACTAGGCTCCCGCTACTGCCATCTCTGTCCATGGAAGACAGACGAGCATCTAGGCTCCCACTAATACCCATCTCTGTCCATGGAAGACAGACGAGCATCTAGCCACTAGGCTCCCACTACTCCCATCTCTGTCCTGAAGACAGACGAGCATCTAGGCTCCCACTACTCCCATCTCTGTCCATGGAAGACAGACGAGCATCTAGCCACTAGGCTCCCACTACTGCCATCTCTGTCCATGGAAGACAGACGAGCATCTAGCCACTAGGCTCCCGCTACTGCCATCTCTGTCCATGGAAGACAGACGAGCATCTAGCCACTAGGCTCCCACTACTCCCATCTCTGTCCATGGAAGACAGACGAGCATCTAGGCTCCCACTACTCCCATCTCTGTCCATGGAAGACAGACGAGCATCTAGGCTCTCCCACTACTTCCATCCTCTGTCCATGGAAGACAGACGAGCATCTAGCCACTAGGCTCCCGCTACTGACATCTCTGGTCCATGGAAGACAGACGAGCATCTAGCCACTAGGCTCCCGCTACTCCCATCTCTGTCCATGGAAGACAGGACGAGCATCTAGGCTCCCACTACTCCCATCTCTGCCCATGGAAGACAGACGAGCATCTAGCCACTAGGCTCCCGCTACTGCCATCTCTGTCCATGGAAGACAGACGAGCATCTAGGCTCCCTACTACTCCCATCTCTGTCCATGGAAGACAGACGAGCATCTAGCCACTAGGCTCCCACTACTCCCATCTCTGTCCATGGAAGACAGACGAGCATCTAGCCACTAGGCTCCCACTACTCCCATCTCTGTCCATGGAAGACACACGAGCATCTAGCCACTAGGCTTCCCACTACTCCCATCTCTGTCCATGGAAGACAGACGAGCATCTAGCCACCAGGCTCCGCTACTGCCATCTCTGTCCATGGAAGACAGACGAGCATCTAGCCACTAGGCTCCCGCTACTCTCATCTCTGTCCATGGAAGACAGACGAGCATCTAGCCACTAGGCTCCCACTACTCCCATCTCTGTCCATGGAAGACAGACGAGCATCTAGGCTCTCACTATTCCCATCTCTGTCCATGGAAGACAGACGAGCATCTAGGCTCCCAGCTACTCCCATCTCTGTCCATGGAAGACAGACGAGCATCTAGGCTCCCTACTACTCCCATCTCTGTCCATGGAAGACAGGACGAGCATCTAGCCACTAGGCTCCCGATACTGCCATCTCTGTCCATGGAAGACAGACGAGCATCTAGCCACTAGGCTCCCGCTACTCCCATCTCTGTCCATGGAAGACAGACGAGCATCTAGCCACTAGGCTCCCGCTACTCCCATCTCTGTCCATGGAAGACAGACGAGCATCTAGCCACTAGGCTCCCGCTACTGCCATCTCTGTCCATGGAAGACAGACGAGCATCTAGCCACTAGGCTCCCGCTACTCCCATCTCTGTCCATGGAAGACAGACGAGCATCTAGCCACTAGGCTCCCGCTACTGCCATCTCTGTCCATGGAAGACAGACGAGCATCTAGCCACTAGGCTCCCCTACTGCCATCTCTGTCCATGGAAGACAGACGAGCATCTAGCCACTAGGCTCCCCTACTCCCATCTCTGTCCATGGAAGACAGACGAGCATCTAGCCACTAGGCTCCCACTACTGCCATCTCTGTCCATGGAAGACAGACGAGCATCTAGCCACTAGGCTCCCACTACTGCCATCTCTGTCCATGGAAGACAGACGAGCATCTAGCCACTAGGCTCCCGACTACTCCCATCTCTGTCCATGGAAGACAGACGAGCATCTAGCCACTAGGCTCCCAGCTACTGCCATCTCTGTCCATGGAAGACAGACGAGCATCTAGCCACTAGGCTCCCGCTACTGCCCATCTCTGTCCATGGAAGACAGACGAGCATCTAGCCACTAGGCTCCCACTACTCCATCTCTGTCCATGGAAGACAGACGAGCATCTAGCCACTAGGCTCCCCTACTACTCCATCTCTGTCCATGGAAGACAGACGAGCATCTAGCCACTAGGCTCCACTACTCCCATCTCTGTCCATGGAAGACAGACGAGCATCTAGCCACTAGGCTCCCACTACTGCCATCTCTGTCCATGGAAGACAGACGAGCATCTAGCCATCTAGGCTCCCGCTAACTGCCATCTCTGTCCATGGAAGACAGACGAGCATCTAGCCACTAGGCTCCCGCTACTCTCATCTCTCTGTCCATGGAAGACAGACGAGCATCTAGGCTCCCACTACTCCCATCTCTGTCCATGGGAAGACAGGACGAGCATCTAGCCACTAGGCTCCCACTACTGCCATCTCTGTCCATGGAAGACAAACGAGCATCTAGGCTTCCGCTACTCCCATCTCTGTCCATGGAAGACAGACGAGCATCTAGCCACTAGGCTCCCACTACTCCCATCTCTGTCCATGGAAGACAGACGAGCATCTAGCCACTAGGCTCCCGCTACTCTCATCTCTGTCCATGGAAGACAGACGAGCATCTAGCCACTAGGCTCCCACTACTCCCATCTCTGTCCATGGAAGACAGACGAGCATCTAGCCACTAGGCTCCCGCTACTGCCATCTCTGTCCATGGAAGACAGACGAGCATCTAGGCTCCCACTACTCCCATCTCTGTCCATGGAAGACAGACGAGCATCTAGGCTCCCGCTACTCCCATCTCTGTCCATGGAAGACAGACGAGCATCTAGCCACTAGGCTCCCGCTACTGCCATCTCTGTCCATGGAAGACAGACGAGCATCTAGCCACTAGGCTCCCACTACTCCCATCTCTGTCCATGGAAGACAGACGAGCATCTAGCCACTAGGCTCCCGCTACTGCCATCTCTGTCCATGGAAGACAGACGAGCATCTAGCCACTAGGCTCCCGCTACTCCCATCTCTGTCCATGGAAGACAGACGAGCATCTAGCCACTAGGCTTCCGCTACTTCCATCTCTGTCCATGGAAGACAGACGAGCATCTAGCCACTAGGCTCCCTACTACTCCATCTCTGTCCATGGAAGACAGACGAGCATCTAGCCACTAGGCTCCCACTACTCCCATCTCTGTCCATGGAAGACAGACGAGCATCTAGCCACTAGGCTCCCACTACTCCCATCTCTGTCCATGGAAGACAGACGAGCATCTAGCCACTATGGCTTCCGCTACTCTCCATCTCTGTCCATGGAAGACAGACGAGCATCTAGCCACTAGGCCTCCCACTACTCCCATCTCTGTCCATTGGAAGACAGACGAGCATCTAGCCACTAGGCTCCCACTACTCCCATCTCTGTCCATGAAGACAGACGAGCATCTAGCCACTAGGCTCCCGCTACTGACATCTCTGTCCATGGAAGACAGACGAGCAACTAGCCACAAGGCTCCCACTACTCCCATCTCTGTCCATGGAAGACAGACGAGCATCTAGCCACTAGGCTCCCACTACTCCCATCTCTGTCCATGGAAGACAGACGAGCATCTAGGCTCCCACTACTGCCATCTCTGTCCATGGAAGACAGACGAGCATCTAGCCACTAGGCTCCCACTACTGCCATCTCTGTCCATGGAAGACAGACGAGCATCTAGCCACTAGGCTCCCGCTACTGCCATCTCTGTCCATGGAAGACAGACGAGCATCTAGCCACTAGGCTCCCACTACTCCCATCTCTGTCCATGGAAGACAGACGAGCATCTAGGCTCCCACTACTCCCATCTCTGTCCATGGAAGACAGACGAGCATCTAGGCTCCCACTACTCCCATCTCTGTCCATGGAAGACAGACGAGCATCTAGCCACTAGGCTCCCGCTACTGACATCTCTGTCCATGGAAGACAGACGAGCATCTAGCCACTAGGCTCCCGCTACTCCCATCTCTGTCCATGGAAGACAGACGAGCATCTAGCCACTAGGCTCCCACTACTCCCATCTCTGCCCATGGAAGACAGACGAGCATCTAGCCACCTAGGCTCCCAGCTACTGCCATCTCTGTCCATGGAAGACAGACGAGCATCTAGCTGCTCCCACTACTTCCCATCTCTGTCCATGGAAGACAGACGAGCATCTAGCCACTAGGCTCCCACTACTCCCATCTCTGTCCATGGAAGACAGACGAGCATCTAGCCACCTAGGCTCCCGCTACTTCCCATCTCTGTCCATGGAAGACAGACGAGCATCTAGCCACTAGGCTCCCACTACTCCCATCTCTGTCCATGGAAGACAGACGAGCATCTAGCCACTAGGCTCCCGCTACTGACATCTCTGTCATGGAAGACAGACGAGCATCTAGCCACTAGGCTCCCCGCACTGACCATCTCTGTCCATGGAAGACAGACGAGCATCTAGCCACTAGTCTCCCGCTACTCTCATCTCTGTCCATGGAAGACAGACGAGCATCTAGCCACTAGGCCTCCCACTACTCCCATCTCTGTCCATGGAAGACAGACGAGCATCTAGCTGCTCCCACTACTCCATCTCTGTCCATGGAAGACAGACGAGCATCTAATCTCCCACTACTCCCATCTCTGTCCATGGAAGACAGACGAGCATCTAGCCACTAGGCTCCCACTACTCCCATCTCTGTCCATGGAAGACAGACGAGCATCTAGGCTCCCACTACTCCCATCTCTGTCCATGGAAGACAGACGAGCATCTAGCCACCAGGCTCCCACTACTCCCATCTCTGTCCATGGAAGACAGACGAGCATCTAGGCTCCCACTACTCCCATCTCTGTCCATGGAAGACAGACGAGCATCTAGCCACTAGGCTCCCGCTACTGCCATCTCTGTCCATGGAAGACAGACGAGCATCTAGGCTCCCACTACTCCCATCTCTGTCCATGTGTATAAGAGAAGACAGACGAGCATCTAGCCACTAGGCTCCCACTACTCCCATCTCTGTCCATGGAAGACAGACGAGCATCTAGCCACCAGGCTCCCGCTACTCCCATCTCTGTCCATGGAAGACAGACGAGCATCTAGCCACTAGTCTCCCACTACTCCCATCTCTGTCCATGGAAGACAGACGAGCATCTAGCCACTAGGCTCCCACTACTCCCATCTCTGTCCATGGAAGACAGACGAGCATCTAGGCTCCCACTACTCCCATCTCTGTCCATGGAAGACAGACGAGCATCTAGGCTCCCACTACTCCCATCTCTGTCCATGGAAGACAGACGAGCATCTAGCCACTAGGCTCCCACTACTCCCATCTCTGTCCATGGAAGACAGACGAGCATCTAGGCTCCCACTACTCCCATCTCTGTCCATGGAAGACAGACGAGCATCTAGGCTCCCGCTACTCCCATCTCTGTCCATGGAAGACAGACGAGCATCTAGGCTCCCACTACTCCCATCTCTGTCCACGGAAGACAGACGAGCATCTAGCCACCAGGCTCCCGCTACTCCCATCTCTGTCCATGGAAGACAGACGAGCATCTAGGCTCCCACTACTCCCATCTCTGTCCATGGAAGACAGACGAGCATCTAGCCACCAGGCTCCCGCTACTCCCATCTCTGTCCATGGAAGACAGACGAGCATCTAGGCTTCCACTACTCCCATCTCTGTCCATGGAAGACAGACGAGCATCTAGCCACTAGGGTTCCGCTACTGCCATCTCTGTCCATGGAAGACAGACGAGCATCTATCCACTAGGCTTCCGCTACTGCCATCTCTGTCCACGGAAGACAGACGAGCATCTATCCACTAGGGTTCCGCTACTGCCATCTCTGTCCACGGAAGACAGACGAGCATCTAGGCTCCCACTACTCCCATCTCTGTCCATGGAAGACAGACGAGCATCTAGGCTCCCACTACTCCCATCTCTGTCCATGGAAGACAGACGAGCATCCAGGCTCCCACTACTCCCATCTCTGTCCACGGAAGACAGACGAGCATCTAGCCACTAGGGTTCCGCTACTGCCATCTCTGTCCACGGAAGACAGACGAGCATCTAGCCACTAGGCTCCCGCTACTCACATCTCTGTCCATGGAAGACAGACGAGCATCTAGCCACTAGGCTCCCGCTACTGCCATCTCTGTCCACGGAAGACAGACGAGCATCTAGGCTCCCACTACTCCCATCTCTGTCCATGGAAGACAGATGAGCATCTAGGCTCCCACTACTCCCATCTCTGTCCATGGAAGACAGACGAGCATCTAGGCTCCCACTACTCCCATCTCTGTCCATGGAAGACAGACGAGCATCTAGGCTCCCACTACTCCCATCTCTGTCCATGGAAGGCAGACGAGCATCTAGGCTCCCACTACTCCCATCTCTGTCCATGGAAGACAGACGAGCATCTAGGCTCCCGCTACTCCCATCTCTGTCCATGGAAGACAGACGAGCATCTAGCCACTAGGCTCCCGCTACTCACATCTCTTTCCATGGAAGACAGACGAGCATCTAGGCTCCCACTACTCTCACCTCTTTCCACTGAAGACAGACGAGCATCTAGGCTCCCACTACTCTCACCTCTTTCCACTGAAGACAGACGAGCATCTAGGCTCCCACTACTCCCATCTCTGTCCACGGAAGACAGACGAGCATCTAGCCACCAGGCTCCCACTACTCCCATCTCTGTCCACGGAAGTCAGAACACCCATTTTCAGATGTTATATATTACCAATACCAGTAAGTGGCCAGGGATAATGGACCTAAATAGAGAGAGTATAAAGACACTGGGGGTCACATAGCCGTGATTTCTCTCGTGAATGCTAAATGACTAAATGTCACATGGGCAGTTAAGTATAAAATACCCACGTGATGCGAGAAGCTCGTTCACGAAAATATTTCATTACAAACATTAGGTTAACATTCGTCTCTATTTGGCCACGCCAGCAGAAGAGCGGGTACGGAGAAAGTTGTGAGATCTTGGAAGATCTCGAGTGTTAGAGACCGAGGTCGCCAGAGGTAGAACATGTCGGGTAGATTGACACAGTGGCAGTTGTCCAACTGACCAGAAACATCGAGGACAGATGTTTGTGGAGAAAACATGATCTCTCCCCCTCCTCTCTCTCTCTCTCTCTCTCTCTCTCTCTCTCTCTCTCTCTCTCTCTCTCTCTCTCTCTCTGTCTCTCTCTTGCTGGAGTCGTCTTTGCAACAAGAATTAAATAATGTAGTTAGGTGGAGCTATGCGAACCGTATACAAATTAACATCACTAAAACAAAATCTATGTTATTAACAATCAGACAAAGACTTCAAACTCTAAATTCACACTGATCACTTCAACTTCACATCGATAAAATGCCACTAGAAAGTGTAATTGAGCACAAAACATTAGGCCTCATCATTGATAGAAACCTAACCTTTAAGCCTCACGTTCAAGCGCTCACTAAACAAACAGCGAAAAAAGTCTACCAACTCGCCAAAATTAAAAATTTCCTTGATCAAGACACAAGAAAAATATTCTATACATCTCACATACAGACACATTTTGACTACTGCTCTACAATCTGGGACGGTTGTTTCAATTCAAGCACCAAGCGACTTTACTCACTCCAGAAACGGAACATGAGTTTAATTTATAGCAAACATTTAACTGACAATCCTAGCCTACATAAACGCCTTCAGTTACTACCACTCCGCAAACGTCTGCTTTTGAATGAGGCCAAACTAATTCACAAAATCCTACATCGGAATGCCCCACATTACCTGTGGCCATTGTTTGAATATAATGCTAGACACAGTAAACGATTAAATATATTACACATTCCGAAGCCTAGGCTAGACTTATACAAAACAAGCTTAACGTACTCTGCAGCTCAGCTGTGGAACAATCTTCCACATGAAATAAAAGACATCACCAATCCCTATACATATAATCGCAAATTATTTGAACACTATCTCAGTATGGATTACCTTCGCCCTTAATAATAGAAGTAATAATAATAATAAAACCCTAGTATAACAGCCAGTCCCTTTTTGGTAGGCCAGTATATTCCACATAGCTAATAACAAGTGCCACACCAGTTATTACTATTACTGAGTCGTGTAGTATTGATGTTTCATTTTCCACATGCCTTTATAATGCATATCTTTTATATTGTTGCTGTTTTCAGTTAGCCTTGAATGATGTGTGAATGATATGTATGAAAGAGAGTGATAAAAGGTCAGAATGTTAGACGGGCCTGCGTGCCCATTTCTTAACCCTTTCAAAATAAAGTTTTGTTGTTGTTGTTGTTGTTGTTGTTGTTCTCTCTCTCTCTCTCTCTCTCTCTCTCTCTCTCTCTCTCTCTCTCTCTCTCTCTCTCTCTCTCTCTCTCGCACTCTCTCTCTCTCTTAAACCTTTGAAAATAAAGTGTGTTCTTTCTCTCTCGCTCGTTGTGTGTGTGTGTGTGTGTGTGTGTGTGTGTGTGTGTGTGCGTGTGTATGTGTGTGTTTGTGTGTGTATGTGTGTGTGTGTGTGACAGATTGACGCACACGTCAGTGTCGATCGCAGCAGCTGTGGAATAAACTGTGTAGGGTGTGCTTGCTTGCATCAGAGGCACACCTGCTTGAGGATCAAGTCTAGATTTTTTAGAACAGGGATCACAGCTGCAATTGTGATATATGTCATGAGAATGTTCTGCTCAAGTGAACACGGTAGGATGAGGGGATCAAACTATGGGATGAAGGAATCAGAGTATGGGATGAGGGAATCAATCTATGGGAGGAAGGGATCAAATTATGGGATGTAGGGATCAAACTCTGGTATGAGGGAATCAAACTATGGGATGAAGGGATAAGACTGTGATGAAGGGGTGTAGTGTAGCGCTAGCTTTATGGATAATACTATTCACAAGAAGCCATAAATAGACTTTAAAAAAACAAAAAACAAAACAGAAAGACTAATTGATTATTTGGTTGTTTCGGGATTTAAAGACTAATCTTCGAATTAAAGAAAGACTAATCACTGCTGAAGAAGAGACCAAATGGTTCGTGATTCTAGACTTATGATTTCAATAGGTCTCAGAACTGATGAAGTCTCTTGACAGTGCCAGGAGGAATGGAATGGCGAACACCCATACTTAGATAAAGACAGTAGGTCAATGGATTCCTGCTACTATGCCTGGAAGATAAATGAGCGCCCCCCCCCCCTCACCTAAATCTAACCCTGTCTCACAACAGGGAGATAGACAGATTAACAAATAAAATTACAATTCTTTCACCTCGTCACACAAGTCTTATTATACTACTACAATTCACTATTATAACAAACTGGGCTTAGTTGAAATTTAAAATCACAACAATTAATTTATTTTTAAATCACTACGTGAGATCTATAGGATGCTACACGGATACATATGGGGTTTAAACACTTCCCCCTTGGTTCCTAAGGTTTTTCCTGATATATATATATATATATATATATATATATATATATATATATATATATATATATATATATATATATATATATATATATATATATATATATATATATATATATATTTCATGGAACGTTAGGACGTTAAACAACGACGGAACATTAGAGAACATAACACAAGAAATTCAAAGAGAAAAAATTAATATATTAGGTATGTGCGAAACGAGATGGACAGGAGCAGGCATCAAGATACACAAAGATTTTAAGATTATTTATTCTGGAGGTGAAGATCGACATAGGGGAGTGGCAATAATTTTGGACCGGAAAACATCAACGTCTGTTCAGGGATATTGGGCCGTGTCGGACAGAGTTCTACTAGTTAAATTGAGTGGCAGACCTTTTAACATAAATGTTATTCAGGTATATGCCCCAACAGGAGAGTCCAGTGAAGATAGTGTAGAGGAATTTTATAATGACATAGAGTCTGCCTTAAAGAAATGTAAAAATTCAGAAATAAACATCATAATAGGGGACTTCAATGCAAAAGTAGGAAATCAAGGGGATAGATACACAGTAGGAAACTATGGTTTAGGAGAGAGAAATGAAAGAGGATACAGACTAGTAGAGTGGGCAAAAGAACAGGAAATGATTGTAGGAAATACCTGGTTCAAGCAACACCCTAGAAGATTATGGACCTGGAGGAGTCCTGATAGCAGGATTAGAAACCAGATTGACTACATTCTCATTAGCAGAAGATTTAGAAACGCGCTAACAGTAGCAAAAACAGTTCCCAGTGCTGATTGTTATAGTGACCACAGATTACTCACAGGAACATTGAGGATAAAGTTGAAGAAAGTCAAGTATATAACAGGAAACACTAAATATGACTTGTGTACATTGAGTAATGACAAGGAAATACAAAACAAATTCAACATAGAAGTACAGAACAGATTTGAAATATTGTCTGATCTAGAGATCCTATTCCAGGATGTGGATGATCAATGGGAAATGTTAAAGAATTCAATCAATGTGGCTGCAGAAACAACTATTCCAAAATTAAAGAAGGTGGGTCGTAAGAAATGGATGACTGAGGAAATTTTACACTTAATGGAAACAAGAAGACTCAACAAAAATAATCCTGCCAAATATGAAGAAATTCACAGACAAGTCAGAGTATTATGTAGGAAGGCAAAAGAATCATGGCTTGAGGAAAAGTGCTTAGAAATTGAAAAACAACACAACAGTCAAAATACCAAATTAGTGCACAAAAGAATTCAGGAACTTACTAATAAAAGAACAAGTACATCAACAGGCTGTCTAAAAACTAAAGATGGCAAAATCATAATAGAAAAAGATCAGATTCTACATGTATGGACAGATTATGTGAAAGACCTGTATAATGATAACAGAGAGGAACAGTATGCTATTAGATTTAATAATGAAGGACCAGAAATTTTAAAGATGGAGGTTCAAAATGTTCTTAAGCATATGAAAGCTGGCAAGGCCCCCAGTGCAGATAACATCACAACAGAAATGATTAAAGCTTTAGAAGAATTTGGACTAGAGCAAGTCACTAGACTGTTGAACACATTATATGATACTGGAGATATACCTTCTGAATTATGTAATTCTGTATTTATTGCAATCCCAAAGAAATCAGGAACCTTAGAATGTGATCAACATAGAACAATTAGTATAATGAGTCACATCACAAAGATTTTGTTACGAATTATCATGCAAAGAGTGAGGAAGAAAATACAACCTGAAATAGGGGAAGAACAATGTGGGTTTGTAGAAGGAAAGGGTACAGTAAATGCTGTGTATATGCTGCGAACAGTTATTGAACGTGCTTTAGAAGTAAACAAGGATATACATCTTTGCTTTATTGACTACACAAAGGCTTTTGATAGAGTTAGACATGTCAACATTGTGGATATGCTTGCAGATCTACAAATTGATGGGAAAGACATTAGACTTATAAAAAACATATATTGGAAACAACAAGCTGCCATAAGGATTGATAATGAAGTAGGACAATATCAACCTATTAAGAGAGGTGTTAGGCAGGGATGTGTAATGTCTCCAGATCTTTTTTCCCTATACAGTGAAAATATTTTCAGAAATGTAGAAGACCTAAATGGAATCAGCATTGGAGGACGAAACATAAATAACATTAGATATGCAGATGATACAGTATTGATTGCAGACAATGCACAGGATCTGCAACAATTAGTAGACGCTGTTGTTGTACACAGTGAGCAGCTGGGGTTGGAATTAAATTGTAGGAAGACACAGGTTATGGTCGTCACTAGGAAGAACGAAGCACCACAATGTAATATACAAGTAAATGGGAATATTCTTCAACAAGTGAATCGGTTCAATTATCTCGGAACAGTCATAACATCTGATGGCAGATGCCTTGAAGAGATTAGAACAAGAATCGCCATTGCGAAAGTAGCCTTTAGCAAGATGAAAAACATTCTGACCAATAAAATGATGTCAATTGAAACGAGAAAAAGAGTGTTGAGGGGATACATAGAGCCTGTTCTTTTGTATGGATGTGAAACTTGGACAATGTGCAGTCAAGCTGAAAAACATCTGATGGCTGCAGAAATGTGGTTTCTGAGGAAAATGCAAAGAATACCATGGACAGATAGAAAAACCAATGACCAAGTACTACAAGAGACAAATGAAAATCGTAGATTGATTAGAGAAATTAGACGTAGACAGTCAAAATTTTTTGGACATGTTATGAGAAGAAATGGACTGGAGAACTTAGTGACAGCTGGCAAGATCGAAGGGAACAGACCAAGAGGAAGACCGAGAGGAAAATACCTGGATGGCTTGGCCACATGGCATGGACGAGACAGGAACACTGAGTTGATCCACGACTCTGGTGATCGAGTGAAATGGCGAATCATGACCGCCCACGCTTTCCGGCATGGCACATGATTGATTGATTGATATATTTCCTGTCAGGCTATCCTGTATTCTTCAACTGATTTTTGTATTAATCATGGACATCTGTACTTGGGCACTGTGTGGTTGTAGACTAGTTGTTAAATGTTGATAGTGATGACCAACGGGTGTCGAGCCACTTATCTGCAGTCTCTTGTCCTCGCTGCTGGCAAACTTGTACTTCAAGATCTATTCTCTGCTCCTCCTCCTATGTTGAAAATAACCTACTCGAATCTCCTGGCAGGATGACTGAATTCAGCTTGGTTTTTAGTTAATATTATAAGCAATGTCCTATTCTTGATTAGAACGTTGTTGGCCAATGCCCAAAATTGTTTCATATTATTTTGTGCTGCAAGGCGCTTATCTTAGTGTGTTGAGACTTAGCTCAAAGGTAGTAAGTAAACCACGAAGTTTCACAGTGGCGCTTAAAATCGTAGATTGTTGTTACGTTGAGTGGTGATTTAAGTTGAGTCAATGCACTTGACTATCTCAAATATTGATAAGCGTGTAGAAGTCCCCCGTCTATCGTGACCAAGTACCTGTCCGTTGAGGGACTATTGCCGCTAGGATTCTCTATATTTCTTTTTAAAATATAAGGCTTAACAAGAGCCACAAGGATTTCGCTATGACACTTTAAAGGTGTTCTTCTAGCCTTGTTGACTTGGCAACGTCTCCCCAACTTCGGGTTTGTGAAGTGGCCGAGGAAACGCTTGTTCCTCGTTACCGGAAGTGGTTAGTCCGGGTTTTATGTTGCCACTTTTCTTCAAGCCAAAATGAATAAAAATTCTCAGCCTAACCTGTTGGTTTGGCGGATACACAAAATTTTACTTTACATGTGATATAACTATTATAATAAATCGTATATCTACCTACAAACAAGGACTATCGGGTAGGGGTACATTGCCCTACATAAACGATAGACATAAATTAATACAACAATACATACATTTTTAGGACAGATCTATCCCTATTCAGGCATAAGGTGATGGGATATTCAAGCAAAAGGAGATGGGATTGTGACTTCGTCACAAGGAGATCACACTATGGGATGAAAGGATCACACTATGGGATGAAGGGATACGACTAGGGGATGAAGGGATAAAACTATGGTATCCATCCATCCATCATGTGCCATGCTGAAAAACGTGGGCGGTCATGTTTTGCCATCTCACTCGATCACCAGAGTCGTGGATCAGCTCCGTGTTTCTGTCTCGACCATGCCACGTGGCCAAGCCATCCAGGTATTTGCTTCAAGGTCTTCCCCTTGGTCTCTTCCCTTTGATCTTGCCTGTTGTCACCAAGTTCTCCAATTCATTTCTTCTCATAACATGCCCAAACAATTTTGACTGTCTACGTCTAATTTCTCTAATCAGTTTACGATCTGCATTTGTTTCTTGAAGGACTTGTTCATTTGTCTTTCTGGCTGTCCATGGTAATCTTTGCATTTTCCTCAGAAACCACATTTCTACAGCCATCAGATGTTTTTCAGCTTGACTGCTCATTTTCCAAGCTTCACATCCATATAAAAGTACAGGTTCTATGTTGCACCCCAACACTCTTTTTCTCATTTCAATTGACATCTTTTTATTGGTCAGTATGTTTTTCATCTTGCTAAAGGCTACGTTTTCCATGGCGATTCTTGATCTAATCTCTTCGAGGCATCTCCCATCAGATGTTATTACTGTTCCGAGATAATTGTACCTATTCACTTGTTGAAGAATATTCCCATTTACTTGTATATTACATTGTGGTATTTCGTTCTTCCTAGTGACGACCATAATCTGTGTCTTTTTACAATTTAATTCTAACCCTAGTTGTTCATTGTGTGTAACAACCGTATCTACTAAATGTTGCAGGCTCCTGTTCATTGCCTGCAATCAAGACTGTATCATCTGCATATCTAATGTTATTGATGCATCGTCCCCCAATGTTGATTCCTTCCATATCGTCAATATTTCTGAAAATACTTTCACTGTACAGGGAAAACAGATATGGAGACATTACACATCCCTGTCTCACACCTCTCCTAATAGGCTGATATTGCCTACTTCATTATCAATCCTTATGGCAACTTGTTTCCAATATATGTTTTTTTTTTATAAGTCTAATGTCTTTCCCATCAATTTGTAGATCTGCAAGCATATCCACCATGTTGACATGTCTAACTCTATCGAAAGCCTTTGTGTAGTCAATAAAGCAAAGATGTATATCCTTGTTTACTTCTATAGAACCTTCAATTACTGTTCGCAGCATATACACAGCATTTACTGTACCCTTGCCTTCTACAAACCCCCATTGCTCTTCTATTATTTCATTTTGTATTTTCTTCCTAACTCTTTGCATGATAATTCTTTGCAAAATCTTCGTGATGTGACTCATTATACTAATTGTTCGATGTTGATCACATTCCAAGGCTCCTGATTTCTTTGAGATTGCAATAAATACAGAATTACATAAATCAGAAGGTATATCTCCGATATCATATATTGTGTTCAGCAGTCTGGTGACTTGATCTATTCCATATTCTTTTAAAGCATTAATCATTTATGTTCTGATGTTATCTGAACTAGGGGTATTTCCAGTTTTCATATGGTTAAGAACATTCCGAACATCCATCTTCAAAATTGGCGGTCCTTCATTATTAATTCGAATATCAAACTGTTCATCTCTATTATCATTATAAAGGTTTTTCACATAAATTGATCATACATGTATATCTGATCTTTTTCTATTATGATTTTGCCATCTGTAGTTTTTAGACAGCCTGCTGATGTACGTGTTCTTTTATTAGTAAGTTCCTGAATTATTTTGTGCATTGATATGGTATTGCTGCTCTAGAGGTTCTTAATACACACATTGGTTAGTTATAACCATTACACTAAATATACACATGAAAAGAGGTCACACACACACACACACACACACACACACACACACACACCACACACACACACAAACACACACACACACACACACACACACACACACACACCCGCAGACAGATACACGGGCATAATGTACTTTCACGGCATTCGTTGTATTTTATTTCTAAACATGATCTGCATTTGTTATGTATGGCAGTGAATCTTGGAATGTAAATGAACAAGTTAAGAAGAAATTAGAAGCAACAGAGATGTGGTTCCTGAGACGATTGTTGTGAATTCCTTGGACTGCCAGAGTAACTAACGACGACTGCCTGAAACAGGCTAATGAAACTAGAACATTATATACAACAATAAGACAGAGACAAACAGCTTTCCTCGGTCATGTGATGAGAAGAGAGGCATTGGAGAACATCGTAACAACTGGAAAGATCGAGGGGAAGAGAGGCAGAGGTAGACCAAGAGAAGTGATGCTGGATGGATTGAGACGGTGGCATGGAGGAATATCAGCAGCAGAGTTGATCCAGAAAACCAAAGACCGAGATCTATGGAGAGCCATGAACGCCTACGCCAGCCGGCACGGCACTTGATGATGATGATGATGATAGTTCAATAATTTATCTGGACTGTAGATGTCGCTGTTACAAACATATCTGCTAGTCTGGACTGTAGATGTCGCTGTTACAAACATATCTGCTAGTCTGGACTGTAGATGTCGCTGTTATAAATATATCTGCTAGTTGGACTGTAAATGTCGCTGTTACAAACATATCTGCTAGTCTGGACTGTAGATGTCGCTGTTACAAACATATCTGCTAGTCTGGACTGTAGATGTCGCTGTTATAAATATATCTGCTAGTTTGGACTATAGATGTCGCTGTTACAAACATATCCGCTCGTTTGGACTGTAAATGTCGATGTTACAAACATATCTGCTCGTCTGGACTGTAGATGTCGCAGTTACAGATATATCTGCTAGTCTGGACTGTAGATGTCGCTGTTACAAACATTTCTGCTATTCTGGACTGTAGATGTCGCTGTTATAAACATATATTCTTGTCTGGACTGTAGATGTCGCTGTTATAAACATATCTGCTAGTCTGGACTGCAGATGTCGTTGTTACAGATATATCTTCTGTTTCGATACTCTCCTCCTCCATCTTCTCCCCCACTCCCTTCCTTCTACTCCTCCTTCAATTTCTACTACTCCTCTTCCGCCTCCTCCTAATCCCACTTCTCCCCCCGCGACTTCCTTCTACTCCACCCCCTGTTTCTCATCCTCTCCACCTTTCTCGCCAGCTTCTTTTTTTTTCCTTCTTGCGGGTCCTTTTTTTTCTGTTTATTACACAGTTGGAGGGGTTTTGATAATGGTTCTACTATTTTTGAAACCACACACGCCACACACGCACGCGCGTGCACACACACACACACACACACACACATCATCATCATCATCATCATCATCATCATCATCATCAAGTGAATCCAATAACTTTTGTTGAAATCATCTCAAAAGTGACTGCATTATTCGCCCTGGTCCGAGGCTATCCTCACTGGAACCTCTGGTGTTTGGGTTTTGTACCGTTCTCCCAGGAGGCGGATCCCTGTACTGCGGAACTGCCAAAAGGAGTGAAACTCGGTGCAATTAAGTCGATTCTCTCGTCTGTAGACTTTAACCATAGATAGGATACACACATACACTGTCACGGCAGATAGGATACACACATACACTGTCATGGCAGATAGGATACACACATACACTGTCATGGCAGATAGGATAATTACACATGATATGTCAAAGACAAAGTTAGTTGCATATCCTTTACAGGACGTAGCAGTCAAACCCAGCATTTTTGGCTGTTCGTGATTCCTGGGCAATTTTTATGTTCAGTAGTTTGCCATTGCTTTCTGAACGACTTTCTGAACGAGATGATATTTACAGACATCAAATTAACAGATAAGATCATGTACAGACACGACATGAGTGGAAGGAACCCTGTATTGGAATGTGAACATTGAATGTGTTCTTTCTCTAAGACCATCCAGCATTGACCCAACTCTGAACCACAATGGGAGCGAATGCATCAGTACCTAAAAGTAACAACCTGGACACTATTCCCAAACTGATCCAGCATTGGGCCGAGTCGCTGCCCGACCGAGAACTCTTTGTCTTCTACAACGGCGACCGGCGGGAAGCTTATACGTGCCGACAAGTCCTGCAGCTAGCCGGCAAGTTTTCCAGCCGGCTGAGGAATCAGTACGGCTTTCAGAAAGGTGACATCATTATCAACACGCTGCACAACTCTCCGGAGCGACTTTTCACCGATTTAGGCACCATCTTGGCAGGATGTGTTTCCATGACCGGCGAGGTATGTCACAAATGATTACAAGTGTGTGTGAACCAAAGTTAATATAGTGTCTACATGTTGAAACATTGATCATGTGTTTATATATTGTTTATACTTTAACATCGCTTCAATATTAACATATTGTTCATGTTTTAACGTTGTTTCAATGTTTATATATACATGATGAAGTATAAATGGCGATATCTAAGATTAGATCACATGAAATAAAAATAATACTAGTAGATTTTAATGCAAAAAGTAGGACAGGGAAAATAAATAATGTACTGGGGAATTATGGTTTAAGTACAAGAATGGAAAGAGGAGAGAAACTAATTTAATGGACAAAAATAAATGATATGCTGATCGGAAACACTGGTTTCAACACCATAAATGATGACATTACACACGAAAAAGCCCTGATAAGAAAATATCCAACCAAACTGATTACATACTTATTAATAAAAGATCCAGAAATGCGTTAATAAATATTAAGTTTATGCCTGGTGCTGACTGTAATAGTGCTCTGAAAAGTCGCTGAAAAGTCGACATGGTCGGCTTCATTGCACCGGGATTTTATTCCATATGGCTCGGTCTCTTTCCGCAGCACGGAAAGTGTCGCACAAAGCACGAATTCTGTAGCTCCAGCGACGACCCCCAGGAGTCTCCGACAAAAATGCACTCGTGAACCGAAAGACGCAACCCGGAATCGAACCCACGACCTTCAGAGCCCTAGGCAGACGACTTGACTACTCCGCCACGGAGACTCCCAGATATTGTACGTACCATCATGTAAGCAAATAAAAGTAAGATTGAAGAGAGCATGCAAGTGGCAAGGAATATGAGACTTACTAAAGATGCTAAGAAAGAAGATAAAGAAATTCAAGAACAATTGGTGACTGTGAATAATAGGTACAATGCAATAGTTAAAATACAGAGTATAAATATATACTCTGTATATACATATAAATATATTTATACAGAGTATAAATGAACACTGGGCTATGTTAAGGGACCCCATTCGTCAAACAAGCAAAGAAATATTACATCAGAGAAGCCATAAAGCTAAGAAGAAATGGATGACTGAAGAAATCTTAAAGTTCATGGGGGGGAGGGGGGGGGGGGAAGTAAAAATGACAAACAAGAGTATGATAAGATAAATAAACAAATAAGAGATAAATGTATAAAGTCAAAAGAAACTTGACAAAACGAACAATGCAATAAAACTGAATTAAATTCTAGTACAGATACACAAATATATGCACAAATAAATAAATAAGTTCATTGGAAGAAAAGTAAGAATAAACACAGGTTGTTTGAAATTTAAAAAAAACAACAGGAAAGATATTGTTGGAGGAAGGTGCTATAATTAGAGGATGGAGAAAGAGAAGAATTAACAGAAGAAAGTAACATAAGGTCCAAATATTCAAAAAGACGACGTCACCGACATATGAAGAAAGGACTTCTCGTCCTTGACTTGACCACGTAAGTTACAAGTACCTCTGAAGTAGTCTGAAGTCGGAGTGGATTCACCTGATGGCGAGAGACACTGGTAATAGATCAAACTAATCCACACTCACAATCAGCCCAGTCTACCAGAAGTTGTCGCATATTTATGGGCTACGCTCGAGTTACAAGTGAATATATTGTATATATGTTGTAACATGGCTCCAATGTTTATATATTGTGTATATGTTGTAACATGGCTCCAATGTTTATATATTGTGTATATGTTGTAACATGGCTCCAATGTTTATATATTGTGTATATGTTGTATATATGTTGTAACATGGTTTCAATGTTTATATATTGTGTATATGTTGTATATATGTTGTAACATGGCTCCAATGTTTATATATTGTGTATATGTTGTAACATGGCTCCAATGTTTATATATTGTATATATGTTGTAACATGGCTCCAATGTTTATATATTGTATATATGTTGTAACATGGCGTCAATGTTTATATATTGTATATATGTTGTATATATGTTGTAACATGGTTTCAATGTTTATATATTGTGTATATGTTGTAACATGGCGTCAATGTTTATATATTGTATATATGTTGTAACATGGCGTCAATGTTTATATATTGTATATATGTTGTAACATGGCTCCAATGTTTATATATTGAGGATATGTTGTAACATGACTCCAATGTTTATATCTTATATATAAAAAAGGATGTAATATGTATGAATGTCTGTATGTCCTTTGCGCGTTCGCGAACGGCCCATCCGATTGAGATGAAATTTTCGACACGTCTTCCTCTCATTCCCGCGCTGCCAAATGTCATTTTCTTTAATGCAAAATCGGCTACTTACTCAATATTATTTAATATTTCATTTTTCATTATAATTTCTATATAGCAAGGGGACTTAACTCTAGAAAAGTTATTTCAAGGGGCATAACTTTTAATAACATTGCTATATAACTTATAGTCATATTGTTGCATGGTTTTCAAAGATTTATAAACACTTTGTCTATAGTTATTTACAGGCATGTGAGTTATAATAAATAATGATATAATCTTTAAGGCATTTTCAAAGTTTTCATAAAAATAATGCATAATGCATAACATTGTAACTCATCTTTTTATGCTTAAAGAAGTTATCTACAGTACAGTCATGTAGGTGATTAAAAGCAGTTTTCATTAAAAATAATGGATGGTGTGTGGAAGGAAATTCTTTTAAGTTACTTTTTTGTTGTTGTATGAATTTAATGAGACGCTCCCTGCCAGGAGCTGGGCGAAGCCACGCCGGGTCAGATAGATAGACAGACCCACCTTTTCGCTGCAGTTATCAACAGACATATGCGTTATAATCCACGTCCTCCTCCTCTCCCATCCTCCTCCTCCTACCCTCTTCCTCTTCCCCATCCCCCTCCTCCCTCTCCCTCCTCTTCCTCCCCCATCCTCCTCCCGCTCCTTCCTTCTCCTCCCTCTTCCTCCTACCTCCTCGCCCTCCTCCCTCCTCCAAATCACTCCTCTTCCTTCCTCCCCCTTTCTCCACCTCTCTCTTCCTCCTCCCTCCTCCTCCTCCCTCCTCCTCCCTCCTCCTCCTCCTCCCTCTACCTCCCCCTCCCTCCTCCTCCTCCCTCCTCCTCCCTCCTCCCTCCTCATCCTCCTCCTTCCTCTTCCCTCCTCCTCCCTCATCCTCCTCCCTCCTCCTCCTCCCTCCTCCTCACTCCTCCTCACTCCTCCTCTTCTCCTCCTCCTCTCCCTCCTCCTCCTCCCTCCTCCTCCCTCTTCCCCCTCCTCCTCCCTCCTCCTCCTCCCTCCTCCTCCCTCCTCCTCTCCTTCTCCTCCCTCCTCCTCCCTCTTCCTCTTCCCTCCTCCCTCCTCCTCCCTCCACCTCCTCCCTCTTCCTCCCTCCTCCTCCCTCCTCCTCCCCTCCTTCTCCCTCCTTCTCCTCCTCCCTCCTCCTCCTCCCTCTTCCTCCTCCCTCCTCCTCCTCCCTCCTCCTCCTCTCTCTTCCTCCTCCCTCCTCTTCCATCCTCTTCCCTCCTCCTCCCTCCTCCACCTCCCTCTTCCTCCTTCCTCCTCCGCCTCCTTTTTCTTCTACTGATGCTGCTGCTGTCGCCACTTCTTTTACCCAATTAAATGAGATGCTCCCCACTTTGGGAACGGGAATGGGAGCTGGGGCCGAATATGAATTAAATGAGATGGTCCCCGCTTTGGGAACGGGAACGGGAGCAAGAGCCGAATATGAATTAAATGAGATGTTCCCTGCCAGGGGCAAGGCGATGCCAGGCCGCGTCGTCTTTGTTGGGAACGGGAACGGGAGGAAGGGCCGAATATGAATTAAATGAGATGCTCCCCGCTTTGGATACTCCCTACCAGGGTCTGGGCGAAGCCGGGCCGGGTCTGCTAGTATTGTATATATGTTGTAACATGGCGTCAATATTTATATATTGTGTATATGTTGTAACATGGCTCCAATGTTTATATATTGTGTATATGTTGTAACATGGCTTCAATGTTTATATATTGCGTATATGTTGTAACATGGCGTCAATGTTTATATATTGTATATATGTTGTAACATGGCGTCACTGTTTATATATTGTATATATGTTGTAACATGGCTCCAATGTTTATATATTGTGTATATGTTGTAACATGGCTCCAATGTTTATATATTGTGTATATGTTGTAACATGACGTCAATGTTTATATATTGTGTATATGTTGTAACATGGCGTCAATGTTTATATATTGTACTAGCTGACCCGGCCCGGCTTCGCCCAGGCCCTGGCGGGAATCTATCTATCAATCTGTCTGTCTGTCTGTCTGTCTGTCTGTCTGTCTGTCTGTCTGTCTGTCTGTCTGTCTGTCTGTCTGTCTGTCTGCTTGTCTGTCTGTCTGACCCGGCCCGGCTTCACCCAGTCCCTGGTGGGGAGCATCTAATTTAATTCATATAAGTAGTCATATAAGCTCCCGTTCCCGACTATCTATCTGTCTGTCTGTCTGTCTGTCTATCTGTCTGTATGTCTTTCTGTCTGTCTGACCCGGCCCGGCTTCGCCCAGACCCTGATGGGGAGCATCTCATTTAATTCATGTAAGTAGTCATATAAGTTTTCGTTCCCGACTGTCTGTCTGTCTGTCTGTCTGTATGTCTGTCTGTCTGTCTGTCTGTCTGTCTGTCTGTCTGTCTGTCTGTCTGTCTGTCTGTCTGTCTGACCCAGCCCGGCTTCGCCCAGGCCCTGGCGGGGATCTGTCTGTCTGTCTGTCTATCTATCTATCTATCTATCTATCTATCTATCTATCTATCTATCTATCTATCTATCTATCTATCTATCTATCTATAGCTAGGGGACTTAACTTAAGATATACCAATGCTACTAAAAGTTATGTCCCTTATTTTATATTTTCTTATGTTCAGTCATGTAATTACAAAATTAAATTTTAGTAAGGTAATAGCTGATAGTACACTATAAAAAAACTATGACAGTTGGTTGCACTGGAATGAGAAGAAGACGTGTAGAAAATTTCATCTCAATCGGATGGACCATTCGCGAACGCATAAAGAACGGACCCACATACATACATACATACAACACATCGCCTTTTATATATATTGTATATATGTTGTAACATGGTTTCAATGTTTATATATTGTTTATATGTTGTAACATGGCTACAATGTTTATATATTGTGTATATGTTGTAACATGGCGTCAATGTTTATATATTGTGTATATGTTGTAACATGGCGTCAATGTTTATATATTGTGTATATGCTGTAACATGGCTTCAATGTTTCACTCATCTCATCTCATCTGTGCCAGCTTCCATATGCATCTTTCTCTGCCTTCAGAATGAGGATCATTTCCATATATTTCACCATGTTATATTTCAATTTGTTGTTATATTTCAACATATTGTTATATTTCAATATATTGTTATATTTTAATATATTGCTATATTTCAACATGTTGTTATATTTAGACATATTGTTATATTTTAATATATTGTTATATTTTAACATATTGTTATATTTTAACATATTGTTATATTTTAACATATTGTTATATTTCAACATATTGTTATATTTCAACACATTGTTATATTTTAATATATTGTTATGTTTCAACATGACGTATTTCAACATATTGTTATATTTCTATATTGTTATATTTCAACATATTGTTATATTTTAACGTATTGTTATGTTTCAACATGTTATATTTCAAAATATTGTTATATTTCAACATATTGTTATATTTCATCACTAGCACCTTGCTGTCTTGACAGACGATAGTTTGTGCTTTAAACAAGGCATAATAACTTTTACCTATGGCGGTAGCGAGTGTGACTGATAAGGCCAATTTGCGCTGTAAATGTCCGTTCACAGTGGGTGCATGTGAACACGTGGTCATTTCCACCAGCATGCACCATCTTACGTCTCAAACCCTCGGTGTGTGACTTATCTGCAATAATTTTCTCCTTTGTCTTTATTCCATTTCTGATGTTTGCCCTCCATGCAACACGTTCAGCGGCGACTTGCTCCCAATGTGCATTACCAATGCCTGTATCATATCATGTCCCGCTTACACACATCTTTGTATCGTAGCAGAGGCCGACCCTGAGATCTCTTACCCATCTGTAATTCACCAAAAAAGATATCCTTTGGTATTCTACCATCATCCATCCTCCTAAGATGTCCTATCCATCTAAGTCTACGAAGACTGAGCATGGAATAAACCGCCACACAACCTGATCTTTCCAATATTTTAGTATTTGTCACTTTGTCTTGCCACTTAATACCAAGAATTCTTCGCAGACACCGCATATGAAAGCTGTTTAAACGTTTCTCTTGGTGTGAGTAAGTTGTCCAGGTTTCACTGCCATAAAGAAGAGTACTAAGGACTCAAGCTTGATCGACAAGGACTTTTGTTTCGGCAGTAAGCTTCCTGTTCTCTCAGACTCTTTTTCTTAACATGTTCATTGTTGTTGCTGCCTTACCAATCCGGATGTTGATTTCCTGATCTAGGGATAATTTGCTATTTACCACTTATCCTAGATATGTAAAATGGCCTACTATCTCTAGTTCGGCGTCGTCAATAAAGATTGATGGTACCCCATGTGCATCTTGTGACATAATCTGTGTCTTCTTTTTGCTAATTGTTAAACCAAATTCAAAACAAGCATTGGAGAATGCAGATAGTAGACATTGTAATTTCTTCCTCAGAGTGGGTCGTAACTGCAGCATCATCTGCAAAAAGCAACTCTCTGATTTGTACCCTCCTAATTTTGGTCTTGGCCTTCAATCTCTGAGCATTATAGAGGCCACCATCTGAGCGTGAGTGAATGTATATACCACCATCCTGATCACGAAAGGCATATTTCAGTAGAAGTGAAAAGTATATTCCAAAGAGGGTGGGAGCTAGTACACAACCTTGATTAACTCCACTCTTGATTTCAACATATTGTTATATTTCAACATATTATTATATTTCAACATATTGTTATATATCAACATATTGTTATATTTCAACATATTGTTATATTTCAACATATTGTTATATTTCAACATATTGTTATATTTCAACATATTGTTATATTTCAACATATTGTTATATTTCAACATATTGTTATATGTCACCATATTGTTATATTTCAACATATTGTTATATGTCACCATATTGTTATATTTCAACATATTGTTTGTTGTATTTCAACATATGGTTATATTTCAACATATTGTTACATTTCAATTACACTGTTATATTTCAACATATTGTTATATTCCAACATTTTGTTACATTTCAATATATAATACTTAATTTCAACATATTGTTATATTTCAACATAGTATTATATTTCAACATACATTAATCGATAATGCCATTCTTGAACTTCCAGACGATGTTTTCGGACGGGTCAGATTTTTTAACATCAGCAAACAACAGTGGACTCCTCGCAGCCATAGTCAATCCGGTAGGAAACGACCCAGCCTGGAGAATTCTGGGACGCTACGTCAAGGGAGACGCCACCTCATCCACAGCTGTTCTAGAGTGTGACAAAGCGCCTTTAATGACGACAGCCATCCTGGTGTCCAGACAAGCGACAGGGTACAGCCGGCGTGGTCATACATGTAACGTGTGTATGTTGGACTGTGTGTAAGCGTGTGTATGTTGGACTGTGTGTAAGCGTGTGTATGTTGAACAGTGTATAAGCGTGTGTTTGTTGGACAGTGTGTAAGCGTATGTATGTTGGACATTGTGTAAGCGTGCTGGACAGTGAGTAGGGAAACCATAGAGTAAAGGAGGTATTGCAGATGTGGTGTCTGAGAATGCGGAGAATATCGTGGGCAGAGAAGGATGTTGAAAATATCGTGGACAGAGAAGGATGTTGAAAATATCGTGGACAGAGAAAGATGTTGAGAATACCGTGAGATAAATGGAGACATGTGTTATAAATATGATTAGAGATAAACGGAGACGTGTTATAAACGTGATCAGAGATAAATGAAGACGTGTTATAAACGTGATCAGAGATACGCGGAGACGTGTTATAAACACGATCATAGATAAATGGAAACCTGTGTTATAAATATGATCATAGATAAAATTAGATCAGTGTTATAAACATGATCAGAGATAAATTGAGACTTGTGATGATCAATATCTGTTCTTCGTCATTCAGCTCAAGTAGTAGTAGTAGTAGTAGTAGTAGTAGTAGTAGTAGTAGTAGTAGATATAGTATTAGTAGTAGTAGTAGTAGTAGTAGTAGTAGTAGTAGTAGTAGTAGTAGTAATAGTAGTAGTAGTAGTATTAGTAGTAGTAGTAGTAGTAGTAGTAGTAGTATTAGTAGTAGTAGTAGTAGTAGTAGTAGTAGTAGTAGTAGTAGTAGTAGTAGTATTAGTAGTAGTAGTAGTAGTAGTAGTAGTAGTAGTAGTAGTAGTAGAATAGCACAAGTAGTAGTAGTAGTAGTAGTAGTAGTAGTAGTAGTAGTAGTAGTAGTAGTAGTAGTAGTAGTAGTAGTAGTAGTAGTAGTAGTAGTAATAGTAGTAGTAGTAGCACGAGGAGTAGTAGTAGATGTAGTAGTAGTAGTAGTAGTAGTAGTAGTAGTAGTAGTAGTATTAGTAGTAGTAGTAGTAGTAGTAGTAGTAGTAGTAGTAGTAGTAGTAGTAGTAGTAGTAGTAGTAGTAGTATATCAATATTTGAAGCACAGGTAGAATAACAAACAGACGCTGGACAGATTGGCGCCTTCTGTGTCCTTGTGAATATTCAAGAGACAATGGCTGCTTGGTTGCGCCATGAGGTTCCTGTGAGAAAGCAGCCGATTGGTTGCCTCGTCTGATCTGTCTGTCATGTCTACACACAGGTCCAGAGGTCACTTCCTCCAGGAGTTGAAGGACAGCACCGAGGAGATTTTTGTGGAGGCCGACGTCCACCCGGACGACACCTTCTTGGTCATGACGACTTCCGGTAGTACGGGCTATTGCAAGCCTGTACCCAAATCTCACAGAGATATGATTGACCTGTGGTCTGACTCCTGCATTCAAGTCAAGCAACAGTCACGCCAGCACTGGGACACCAATGTTCTCTACAACGACAGACCCATCGGTAATACTGTTTGTTATGTCTGACATTCATTAACATTAATGGTAATACTGTCTGTTATAACTAGCATTCACTAGCATTAATGGTAATCAATCAATCAATCATGTGCCATGCCGGAAAGCGTGGGCGGTCATGATTCGCCATTTCACTCGATCACCAGAGTCGTGGATCAGCTCAGTGTTCCTGTCTCGTCCATGCCATGTGGCCAAGCCATCCAGGTATTTTCCTCTCGATCTTCCTCTTGGTCTGTTCCCTTCGATCTTGCCAGCTGTCACTAAGTTCTCCAGTCCATTTCTTCTCATAACATGTCCAAAAAATGTTGACTGTCTACGTCTAATTTCTCTAATCAATCTACGATTTTCATTTGTCTCTTGTAGTACTTGGTCATTGGTTTTTCTATCTGTCCATGGTATTCTTTGCATTTTCCTCAGAAACCACATTTCTGCAGCCATCAGATGTTTTTCTGCTTGACTGCACATTGTCCAAGTTTCACAT
This sequence comes from Cepaea nemoralis, assembly GCA_014155875.1. Lineage (NCBI taxonomy): Eukaryota > Metazoa > Mollusca > Gastropoda > Stylommatophora > Helicidae > Cepaea > Cepaea nemoralis. The sequence goes on from JACEFZ010020380.1 coordinate 237,647, forward strand.
CCATACAAAAGAACAGGCTCTGTTAATGGTAATACTGTCTGTAATATCTGGCATTCATTAACATTAATGATAATACTCTCTGTTATATTTGGCATTCACTAACATTAATGGGTAATGCTGTCTGTTATATCTGACATTAATCGGTAACTAACAATAATCGGTAATGCTGTCTGTTATATCTGGCATTTGTATTTCTGACTATGTATTATGTACTATTTGATAGACATTGTATGACATTGGTTTTGTTCCCCGTATACATGTATTTACTGTGTTCGCCAGGAATGAGGCGTTGGAATATTTTGCCCCCGGGTAGATTGGGCCCGTTAGCTATTACAGCGACCAATCTAGGAGATGGAAAACTCCGATTATAAACCCCCAAGTTTAAGGTGGACCAGCGTGCTGAGGAACTGGATGGCCACGGGTAAGCTGGCCGTGAGCGATGAACGTCTGGCGGGGCGGCACCAGGCGTATGGACTCCTGTGGGACATCCCCTGCCTCTTCCCTAGCAAGCAGGCAATACAAGGGTGACCGCTTATTTCCTGCAATATCCAAACTTTGCTTATTGCCATGGAGTTGGCGTGGATCAAATAACCACTCAGTGCAGGTGACCTAGAGTCTTGCACATTTCAGTGACAGATAAGAAGATCATGTGGATTGTAAACCACTCTGCAGGAAGTAAGCTGAGGGAAGGTCAAGCACGGACTACAGGTCCTTGAGAGATCATTCACGTCTGGACCGCGTTCGAGGTTGGATGTGAGAATGGCATATGGCAGAAGTCCATCTAGCCGCCACGTTTGTACAGACTGAGCGCTTGTGAATTTGTGGATGAATATCGACGTCAGTGATTGTTCGAGCGACAGATAGACAAGATAGAGATCGAGTGTAAGTATCATTGTTTTAGTGACATTGATCTGGCATTTGTTTTAAAAGAAAGACAGAATATACCGTGTCAAAACAGATGCAGCTGTCATGTTATGAAGAAGTTATTGTTAACGCAGTGTTGTCTGTTATATGATATATATGTGGTGATTTAGAGAAGGTAGAAGGGTTGATACTACCACCAGTCAATTAAGAATCACTCCTGATGGACAAAAGAACAGGGTGCTCTATACCAGACGAAAGCTAAACAGAGTGGGGGAATAACTTCCCGACAGATACCAGCGTCAAGCACTGGCAAATACGGCCAATTAACTCCAGGGCAAATAAGAACAACAACAGAACATGAATATTACATATGCTCTATCTACCTGGAGACAGTAGAGTGACTTATGTCGCTTTTGGAATTAATTAAACACGGGAATCGTCGCCAGAGCTACGGAGCACGTGCTCTGCGCTTGACACATCTTTCAGAGGTTAGCGAAGAGAGAGTGGGGAGGAGAAGACAACGAAATGGTGTGAGAAGAAGGCATAGAAATAGGAGGGCAGGCGCCAGGAGAATAAGGCGAACAGTGGAGAGACTAGGTATCAACCATGTAAGAGTGGCATACTGGGATTGTCGTAGTGCCAGGCAGAGAGGTCCGTATTGGAGAGGTTAATATATGATATTGATATCCTCATGCTCCAGGAGCTAAATACAGACAAATATCTTTGCCCTGGGTACGCCAGTTATATAAACCCTACTGGGCAGAAGAGACATGGACAAGGTCTGCTGGTGAAGGAAGGAGTGAAGCATGTGGTACTTGACTTGAGTATTTTTTTTAAAGTCCTGATCTCTACATCCAGGAAAGTTTAGGCTGGGAGAGCGCGCAAGAACTTCCGATATGAGTGGACCGATATCCTTCTTGGACGCCTCAGACAGGAGGCATGCAACAGGACTGTTAAAACTCCCTTTTTTGCAGCCCCCATGGTGGACCCCAGAAGTAGACCATGCTTGGAAAGCAAAGAGAGCTGCAGTGAAGCAGCTAAAGAAAGTGCGACAGACACCCCGAAGCTCACGAGAGGAAGTGGACACGGCGGGAAATGTCAAGAAAGACAAGGTGGAGGTTTTCAAGCGCTGTGCTGCAGAGGCCAAAAACGCAAAATGGGAATGTTTCATGAAGGAGATTGGAGGTGATAAAACACTGCGAAAATTCTGGAAACTTCACAGACAAATACAAAGAAAAGATCGGCCTATGACAGTGGGGACAATTTATAGAGATTATGGTATGCGCGTGGCAACAGACAAAGAGAAAGGGGAGGCGTTTCTCCAGAGATTTTTAGAGCAGACCAATCATAATGATGCGGACACCAGAGATGCAGTTAGATAGGAATTATCTGGCACCATGAAGAATATGCATTATGCAGACATCATACGGGTGGAAGATGTTAAACATATTTTGAAAAAGGCAAAAGACACGGCACCAGGGCCGGATGGGGTTAGGTATGGCCACATGAAGGCTTTGAGTGATACAGATCTGAAGGAGATGACCGACTGCTTTAACCAGAGCATTAAGACAGCATCAATACCGCAGGACTGGGTGCACAGCTATCTCATCCCTCTCCCAAAACCATTCAAGGATAATTCAAAGCTTAGCGGATTTAGGATCATCACCATTCAAAATACATTTGGGAAGGTCTTAGAGAAGATAGTCGCTGTCAAGCTACAAGAGTTTTTGGAAAGGGAGAAGCTTCTTCCAAGAGGCCTGGGGAGCTACAGGCCAGGAAATGATACCTGGTAAAATGCAGCCACTTTTGCCTTTGACGTTTATGAGGGGTTGCAGAGTAGACAGGAAACGATGGCGGCAGCGCTTGATCTCGAGGATGCGTACAATAGAGTTCGATATGATATTTTGATGACCGCACTGATGGAGAAGGGGGTCAATCCCTGGTTGGTGAACTGGATAACAGCCGTCCTGCATTATTGTCGGGTTGCTCTCCGTCTGGGCGCATGGACCTCAGAGCCGGGACTGCCACAGGGATCTGCAATCTCACCTGCGCTCTTTAACGTGTATACGAGCAAGATTGCAAACCTAGAAGTACCAGGGGTTGGAAGGATACTAACATTTGCAGATGATATTCTTGCATATAGGAAGGGGAGAGATAGGGTACAAACAGCCCAGGAGCTACAGGCGACAGCAGACAAAGTGATTGACTGGTGCACTGAAATGAGTGCAGTCATCCACTCGGAAAAGGCGGCTGTTTTGTGGCGCTCTCAGGACAACAGGATTGTGAGAGCTGATGTCCCAAGCCTCAGCGATAGATGGTAGAAAGCGTCAACAGAGAGAACAAACTGAAGTATCTGGGAATCACATTTGACAGGAGCCTGTCCTTCAAGGACCATGTGCAGACGGTTGTGACAATGTCTCAAAAGGGACTCAATGCACATAAAACTATGGCTGCAATGGACACAGAACAGAGAATGCTTTTCACACTATATCAGCACTTGATCCTCTCAGTGATTGATTATGGACTAGGACTGCTCACTGTCTCAAAGAGTCAGCTGGTGAAGTTAGAGCGCATACAGAACGAAGCTATGCGGGTCATTCTGTGATGCATCAGAGACACCCCAGTAGTGTGTATGCGTTACATCCTTGGTTTGCCGACTGTTGCTGGTAGGCTCAAGGTGATGCAGGCGAAGGCATACCTCAGAGTAGCTGCAGACACAGATCAACCTTTGCATGAGGCGCTGGACGCCTAGTATCTGCGAGACATAATATTTGAATATTTGATTTTTCATACACTCTACGAGATCTGGTTCCTTATTTCCTAGAGCAGTAACATTCCAAGTCGCGAATATCTCCTGTCTGTTTCGTAATTTAAATTTAGTTGCTGTTGGTAGCTTGTTTTTCACTAACATTAATTGGTAATGCTGACTTTTATATCTGACATTCACTAACAGTAATCGATAATGTTATCTGTTATATCTGGTATTCAGTAACATTAATCGGTAATTCTGACTGTTATATCTGGCATTGACTAACATTAATCGGTAATGCTATCTGTTATATCTGGCATTCACTAACATTAATCGGTAATGCTATCTGTTATATCTGGTATTCATTAACATTAATCGGTAATGCTGTCTGTTATGTTGCACCACAATCATTATCTCTTTAATCTTTAATAACATACAAATGCAATTTGGCCACAATATTCACGCACATGTGCAGCAAACATTTCTGCTGCTCAACATAATCCCCATCAACTTTAACGGCTTAATGCCATCTTGAAACAAGAACATGTATCCCAGATCTGTACCACATTTTGTCCTTTTCTCGAGGCCATTTCTACACTGCATTAATAACTCCCTCGTTGTCTTCAAACGTTGTCTCACGGATAGCATTCTCAAGGGGACCGAAAATATGGAAATAAGATGGTGCCAGGTCTGTTCTGTAAGGTGGATAGGCAATACATTTCACCACATTTTGTCGATTGTATCCCGTTTGCAAACTTGCATGAGGACGCGCGTTGTCGTGAAGGAGAAGCAATTGCTCTCGATTCTTATGAGGCCTAACCCTGCAGTAACGACGATTGAGGTTTATGAGTGTTTAGATGTACATTTTCGAATTGATAGGTCCATCTTTTAGCAGCACATCCACGAGAATAACCCCATCAATTCTCCACCCCTTCTCCACCGACTAAAAGGAGCATGACTTTACCGGCTGATGGAGTTGTTTTGAATTTTTTCCTCGCTGGTGATTGAGGAGGATGCCACACCATTGACTGACTTTTTGTCTCCGGCTCAAAATGATGAACTCAAGTTTCGTCTCCTATCACAATGTTTGTCAAAACAAAATCCCCATCTGTCTCGAACCTCCTCAACAATTTCAAACAGATTGTTTTCCTTCGGGCCTTATGGTTCTCTGTGAGAGCTTGAGGAACCCATCTTGCCCAAACCTTTGAACATCCCAGGTTTTTGAAAATTTCAATCGTACTACTTTTGCTTATTGAAAGCTGTACTGGACAATTGTTGACTTGTGATTCGCCTATCTCTGCGAACCATGATGTCAGCACGTTCCAACATGATCCGGCACGTAGATGTGGCAGGACGTTCATAGCGCGGCTTATCTCCACTTGCAGGAACCAAAACTCTCTTCGCCCAGCGACTAACTGCGCTTTTATCGACTTCAAAAGTGCCGTAAACAGCTCAAAAACGTTTATGAGTGTTAACAACAGTTTCTTTCTCTGCGATCAAAAATTCTATAACAATCCTCTGCTTGTAACGTACGTCATTAATATTTGCTATGTCAACGATTTTGTGTCGCGGTTTGAATTGGTTTACAGTGTTGCAATTTTGTACATACCTTCAAGAGATTCATTCATTCATTCAGTAGCATGTCCTTTGCAGAACCTCACTCCCATAACAACCTTCCGGAAAACCTCTCGATCATAAGCAAGATGTCCCGCGTCCGATCCACCCATCTGGAGATCATCCACCACATCCTGCACCCATCTTCTCTTTGGCCTTCCTCTTCCTCTCTTCCCAGGCATATACCTCTCCATTATTGTTCTCTTCAAACTTTCATGACGTTTCAAGTGACCAAACTATTTCAATTTTCTTTGTTTTATTGTCTTTAATAGCCAACCTTCTTCAGTATTCAGCTCTTGACGTATTGATGCATTTGTTCTTTTCTTTACCCAAGATATTCTTAGAACTCGTCTATAACATATATATTCAAAGACATTTATGCGCTATTCAGCTTGTTTTGTAAGTGTCCAGGTTTCACAGGCGTATATTGCAATGGGAAATGATGCATGCTCTTAAAAATCTAAATTTTGTAGTTCTGTCTGTCCCATTCCATAATTTAGTCTTTGAAGAGCAATTGATAGTCGTCGTTTAATTTCTTTCATTGTGTCACCGTTGTAGGTAATCAATGACTCAACATATTCAAAATTTTCCACCACCTCTAATTTTTCCTCATTATCATATATTTCTTTCTCCATAGAGATTATAAACTTAAATTGACTCAAATGTAATGATTCTATGTTTATTATTAGTTGAGATAATAATTGTGGTGCATAACTTTCTGACCTACCCTCGTATATTGTGTTGTAAGGTTGGATGGGAGGTTTCCCAGCGGGGACCTATGTTTATGCCGACACTCGAGTGTTGCTGGACGTGTTCGATACCCAGGGCTCCAAGATTGGAGCAGACACCTTGGAGCATCATCTGTCGGGAGCGTGTAGATTACGCCATCATCCTGCCGCTAGACCTGGACTATATGCTCAATTACACCAGCTTTGGGGGCTCGGCTAATTATAAAATGAAGCTGATTTGTTGCGGAGGTCAACCAATTAGAAAGGTGAGAGAAATAGTAAGATATACACTGTTGTGGTTTATGTGTATCAGTTATCTATTGCCAGGAACTAGCAATGTTGTTTATGTGTATCAGTTGTCTATTGCCAGGAACTAGCAATGTTGTTTATGTGTGTCAGTTGTCTATTGCCAGGAACTAGCAATGTTGTTTATGTGTATCAGTTGTCTATTGCCAGAAACTAGCAATGTTGTTTATGTGTATCAGTTATCTATTGCAAAAAATTAGTAGTCACGCAAGATTTGATTTTGTCCCACATAATTTCACACATGTGGACTGCTATAAAGCATGTTTTTGTCAGTCTGCATGACATAACACATGTGGACAGCTATAACGCATATTTTTGTCAGTCTACATGACATCATCATATGTTCGTCAACGCCTATTCTACATGTACGACTCCTGGGTGTGTCCAGGCAAATACCAATGTCATAGTTTAACCCCACCTATGTCATTGATGACAACTAGTGCACAGATGACATTTTCGTAAGTGCTACAACGGTGCCACTAATATTAGTTTGAGCTTCAATTTTAGTATGAGATGTTTGTATGATATGGCATGGTTAACTGTGTTGTGGGATGTTTGTATTACATGACATAGTTATTTGTTATGTGAGATGTTATTTGTTAAGTGAGATGTTATTTGTTATGTGAGATATTTGTTATGTGAGATGTTATTTGTTATGTGAGATATTTGTTATGTGAGATGTTATTTGTAATATGAGATGTTATTTGTTATGTGAGATATTTGTTATGTGAGATGTTATTAGTTATGTGAGATGTTATTAGTTATGTGAGATGTTATTTGTTATGTGAGATGTTATTTGTTATGTGAGATGTTATATCACACACAGTGAATAACTAGGGTTAGAAATAAATTGTAAAAAGACACAGATTATGGTCGTCACAAGGAAGAACGAAATACCACAATGTAATATACAAGTAAATGGGAATATTCTTCAACAAGTGAATAGGTACAATTATCTCGGAACAGTAATAACATCTGATGGGAGATGCCTCGAAGAGATTAGATGAAGAATCGCCATGGCAAACGTAGCCTTTAGCAAGATGAAAAACATACTGACCAATAAAAAGATGTCAATTGAAATGAGAAAAAGAGTGTTGAAGTGCTACATAGAACCTGTACTTGTGTATGAATGTGAAGCGTGGACAATGAGCAGTCAAGCAGAAAAACATCTGATGGCTGTAGAAATGTGGTTTCTGAGGAAAATGCAAAGAATACCATGGACAGCCAGAAAAACCAATGAACAAGCCCTTCAAGAAACAAATGAAGATCGTAAACTGATTAGAGACATTAGACGTAGACAGTCAAAATTTTTTTGGCATGTTATGAAAAGAAATGAATTGGAGAACTTGGTGACAACTGGCAAGATCGAAGGGAAGAGACCAAGGGGAAGACCGAGAAGAAAATACCTGGATAGCTTGGCCTCGTGGCATGGTCGAGACAAATCAAATCAAATCAAATCAACTTTATTTTAAAAGTGTCACAAATTGGGCACACAGGCCCGTCTTACATTCGGCCCTTCTAATCACTCATCTTTCGTTCATCAAGAGCATTATACATTTACATAGGAAGAAAAATAAACATTGTGAAATGTTTGTTGTAAACATAAACAAGGCAAATTACCATGTTATGAGGCCCATCTCCCAACTATCCATACATCACCCCACCCACACATCACCCCACCCACACACACACACCACCCACACACACACCACCACACACACACACCCAGGGTCACATACATACCCCACCAACCGACCCATCCCCTCCCGCACATCCTCCACCCACACACACTGTTCCCCCAACCCAAACATACTCGCCACCCAGACAAACATCCTCCACCAACCAACACATCCCACGCCCACCCACATACACATCCTAAACCACACACCCATCCCCACCCACATATCCTCTCCCCACTCACACATCCAACCAAGCATCCCCCAACCACACCTCTATCGACCACATATTCCTGACCCACACCCTCCCCCCACCAACCCACACATCGCACATCCACTCACACATCCCCAAATTATAGACACATATCCCCACCAAGTGACATCTCCCAACCCACACACACACATCTCCCTAACCACCTATACATCCCCAATCCACTCACACACACCCCACCACCCACACATACATCTTCCACCCACTCACACATGCCCTAACCCATTTTCCACCACACAATATTCCCAACCATCGCACCACACACACATATCCCTCACCTACACATCCCTCACCTACACATCCCACACCCACATCCCACCACATACACCCCCCCCACCTACACACCAAAAAACATATCCCCCACCCACATACCACACAATATCCCCACCCACACCCACACAGATACCCTCACCCACCCACCCCGCAAATATCCCCACCCAATACCACACAAATCCCCCATCCCACACACACATCCTCACCCACACACCACACACATATCCCCAACCAACACACCACATACCTCTCCTCACCCACACACACATTCCCCACCCATCCACCAACACACATTCACTCACTCACCCACACATCCTCCACTACGCACCCACACACCCCCAACCACCCACCTTCAACCAAACATCTCTCGATCACACATATTCCCACCCACACACACCCTCCACCCACTCACGCACCCCGCTCCGACACATACATATCCCACACCCACCTACACATTCCTAAGCCACTCACGCACCCCACCCACACATTCCCCATCCACGCACACGTCCCCCACCTACACACCCCACCACCCACACATACTTTCCCCAACCACTACACATCCCCTATTCACCCACATATATCCCCCACCCATACACACATTCCCCGCACCCTTCACACACATCCCCCACCCGCACACTATCCCTCATCCACAAACATATCCTCACTCACCCACCACAAACATACACCCCACCCACACACCATGCACACATACCCCACCAACACACCACACACATATCCCAAACCCACACACCATACACTTCTCCCCACCCGCCCTTACATCCTCAATCCACCCACACACATCCCCTACCCACACAACCCCGCCACCCACACATACTTCCCCCAAACAATCCACACATCTCCACCCACCCACACATATCCCCCACCCATACACACATCCCCCGCACCCATCCCATACACACATCCCCTACCAGTACACACATCCTCCACACCCATTCCCACACCCCTACTTTCACCCCCACACATCCATCCACGCATCCTACCAACACCCACAAATCTCACTACCCACCAACACCCACACACCCCAACCCATCCAAACGCATACCCCCACCCACACACCCACACATTCCCCACACACACATATCCCCACACTCACACACATCCACACACACACACACATCCTCACATCTAGACACATACATAATGTCTCACGTGAGCATTGAAACTCCCAAACTTTACTCACACACATACACTGACAATTGTCCTGGTAATTGAGTGAGATGGCAAAACATGACCGCCCACGCTTACCGGCATGGCACATGATGGATGGATGGATATGTTATAAGTTATGTGATATGTTATTTGTCATGTGGGATGTTATTTGTTATATGAGATGTTGTTTGTCATGTGAGATGTTATCTGTTATGTGAGATGTTTGTTATGTGAGATGTTATTTGTTATGTGAGATTTTATTTGTTATGTGAGATGTTATAAGTTATGTGAGATGCTATTTGTTATGTGAGACGTTTGTTATGTGAGAAGTGTTTTGTTATATGAGATGTTATTTGTTATGTGAGATGTTATTTTTTATGTGATATGTTATTTGTTATGTGAGATGTTATTTGTTATGTGATATGTTATAAATTATGTGAGATGTTATAAGTTATGTGAGATGTTATAAGTTATGTGAGATGTTACAAGTTATGTGAGATGTTATAAGTTATGTGATATGTTGTAAGTTATGTGAGATGTTATTTGTTATGTGAGATGTTATTTGTTATGTAATATGTTATAAGTTATGTGAGATGTTATTTGTTAAATGGGATGTTATTTGTTATATGAAATGTTATTTGTTATGTGTTATATTAATTGTTATGTGAGATGTTATTTGTTATATGAGATGTTATTTATTATGTGAAATATTAATTGTTATGTGGGATGATATTTCTTTTATGTGAGATGATTAACTATCATGTGAGATGGTTAACTGTCATGTGAGATGGTTAACTGTTATGTGAGGTGGTTAACTGTCATGTGAGGTGGTTAACTGTCATGTGAGGATGGTTAACTGTTTTGTGAGATAGATAACTTTCCTTTTGGATAGTTAACTGTCATATAGGGTTAATTAACTGTCATGTGAGGTGGTTAACTGTCATGTGAGGTGGTTAACTGTCATGTGAGGTGGTTAACTGTCATGTGAGATGTTTAACTGTTATGTGAGATGGTTAACTGTTATGTGAGATGGTTAACTGTTATGTGAGATGGTTAACTGTTATGTGAGATGGTTAACTGTTATGTGAGATGGTTAACTGTTATGTGAGATGGTTAACTGTTATGTGAGATGTTTAACTGTTATGTGAGATGGTTAACTGTTATGTGAGATGGTTAACTGTTATGTGAGATGGTTAACTGTTATGTGAGATGGTTAACTGTTATGTGAGACGGTTAACTGTTATTTGAGATGGTTAACTGCCATGTGCGATGGTTAAGCTGGTTATTCTCCTCTGACAGGACCAGTTCCTCAGCTGCTACTCTGTGGCCCGGGAGGTTGGTTCGACCTATGGATCCACGGAAGCTGGATTTGTGTCTTTTGGCATCGTTGACGGTATTCTGTGTTTTCTGTCTGTCGTTGATTGCTCTCTGTCGCCATCATAATGTTTGTGTCTGTGAGTGTGTGTGTGTGTGTGTGTGTGTTTGTGCAGGTTTTTGTGAAAATATGCGTGTATGTACGTGTGTGTGTGTGTGTGGCGGTGTGCTTAATGTCTGAGTATATGTAGTCACAGTCACAGCTCCCAAACACGATATGGTAAAGAGCACGGGGAAGGCTAATAGCTAAATACCCGTCATCATCATCATCATCATCATCATCATCATCATCGTCGTCGTCGTCGTCGTCATCATCATCATCATCATCATCATCATCATCATCATCATCATCATCATCATCATCATCATCATCACCATCATCATCATCATCATGTTCCATGCCGGTAAGCACGATCGGTCACGGTTGGCTATCTCACAAGATCAGCCCAGCCGAAGATCACTCTGTCTCCATTATTGATACCACGTGGCCAAGCCATCCGGCTAGTTATCCTACCCACCCCTAGCTGTTTCCCCGTCAATGTTCCCAGATGGCACTAAGTTTCCAGATTATTCCTAATACCTGGATCGCTTGGTCGCATGATCCGATCTGGACAAGCACAAGTACCTGAGTCTTGTGATCGTGTGAGATGGCGACTCATCATCGTGCACGCTTGTGGGCACGGAGAGGATGATGTTGTATACCCTCAATAGTTGTACCGCATCCACATTACAGCACTTCAACAAAACCCGCGTTCTCAGCTTCTTTAAATGTGGCGGGATGCAGAAACAAGCAGCTACAGTTGCCTGCCCTTGATTGTCTGCCCTTGATTGTCTGCCCTTGATTGTCTGCCATTGATTGTCTGCCCTTGATTGTCTGCCCTTGATTGTCTGCCCGTGGTCTTCTCCACCCTCCCTCCTCGCCGTACCACATTCTGGTATATATGGGAGAAAAGTTTCATCTTAAACATATGGCGTATCTTAAACATATGGCGTATCTTAAACATATGGCGTATCTTAAACATATGGCGTATCTTAAACAGATGTGCCATCTTAAACAGACGTCCCATCTTAAACAGATGCCCCATCTTAAACAGATGTTCCAACTTAAACAGATGTCCCATCTTAAACAGATGTCCCATCTTAAACATATGGCGTATCTTAAACATATGGCGTATCTTAAACAGATGTGCCATCTTAAACAGACGTCCCATCTTAAACAGATGTCACATCTTAAACAAATATCCCATTCTAAACAGATGTCCCATCTTAAACAGGCGTCCCATCTTAAACAGATGTCACATCTTAAACAGATGTCCCATCTTAAAAAAGACGTCCCATCTTAAACAGATGTCCCATCTTAAACAGATGTCCCATCTTAAACAGGCGTCCCATCTTAAACAGATGTCCCATCTTAAACAGGACGTCCCATCTTAAACAGACGTCCCATCTTAAACAGATGTCCCATCTTAAACAGACGTCCCATCTTAAACAAATATCCCATTCTAAACAGATGTCCCATCTTAAACAGATGTCCCATCTTAAACAGACGTCCCATCTTAAACAGACGTCCCATCTTAAACAGATGTCCCATCTTAAACAGATGTCCCATCTTAAACAGATGTCCCATCTTAAACAGACGTCCCATCTTAAACAAATATCTCATTCTAAACAGATGTCCATCTTAAACAGACGTCCCATCTTAAACAGACGTCCCATCTTAAACAAATATCCCATTCTAAACAGATGTCCCATCTTAAACAGACGTCCCATCTTAAACAGACGTCCCATCTTAAACAAATATCCCATTCTAAACAGATGTCCCATCTTAAACAGATGTCCCATCTTAAACAGATGTCCCATCTTAAACAGACGTCCCATCTTAAACAGATGTCCCATCTTAAACAGGCGTCCCATCTTAAACAGATGTCCCATCTTAAACAGACGTCCCATCTTAAACAGACGTCCCATCTTAAACAGATGTCCCATCTTAAACAAATATCCCATTCTAAACAGATGTCCCATCTTAAAGAAATATCCCATTCTAAACAGATGTGGCATCTTAAACAGGCGTCCCATCTTAAACAGATGTCACATCTTAAACAGATGTCCCATCTTAAACAGACGTCCCATCTTAAACAGATGTCCCATCTTAAACAGAGCGTCCCATCTTAAACAGATGTCCCATCTTAAACAGATGTCCCATCTTAAACAGACGTCCCATCTTAAACAGACGTCCCATCTTAAACAGATGTCCCATCTTAATCAGATGTCCCATCTTAAACAGATGTCCCATCTTAAACAGGCGTCCCATCTTAAACAGATGTCCCATCTTAAACAGATGTCCCATCTTAAACAGACGTCCCATCTTAAACAAATATCCCATTCTAAACAGATGTGGCATCTTAAACAGATGTCACATCTTAAACAGATGTCCCATCTTAAACAGACGTCCCATCTAAAACAGATGTCCCATCTTACACAGATGTCCCATCTTAAACAGGCGTCCCATCTTAAACAGATGTCCCATCTTAAACAGACGTCCCATCTTAAAAAGATGTCCCATCTTAAACAGATGTCCCATCTTAATCAGACGTCCCATCTTAAACAAATATCCCATTCTAAACAGATGTCCCATCTTAAACAGATGTCCCATCTTAAACAGATGTCCCATCTAAAACAGATGTCCCATCTTAAACAGATGTCCCATCTTAAACAGACGTCCCATCTTAAACAGATGTCCCATCTTAAACAGATGTCCCATCTTAAACAGATGTCCCATCTTAAACAGATGTCCCATCTTAAACAGATGTCCCATCTTAAACAGATGTCCCATCTTAAACAGATGTACCATCTTAATCAGATGTCCCATCTTAAACAGATGTCCCATCTTAAACAGGCATGTCCCATCTTAAACAGATGTCCCATCTTAAACAGATGTCCCATCTTAAACAGACGTCCCATCTTAAACAAATATCCCATTCTAAACAGATGTGGCATCTTAAACAGGCGTCCCATCTTAAACAGATGTCCCATCTTAAACAGATGTTCCATCTTAAACAGATGTTCCATCTTAAACAGACGTTCCATCTTAAACATATGTGCCATCATAAACAGGCGTCCCATCTTAAACAGATGTCCCATCTTAAACAGACGTTCCATCTTAAACAGACGTCCCATCTTAAACAGATGTGCCATATTAAACAGACCGCCCCATCATAAAGCAATACGTACCCATCTTAAACAGACGTCCAATATTAACAGGCTGTCCCATCTTAAACAGACGTCCCCATCATTAGACAAGCTGTCCCATCTTAAACAGACGTCCATCTTAAACAGATGTCCCCATCTAAACAGAACGTCCCATATTAAACAGACTGTAACATCATTAAACAGACGTCCCATCTTAAAACAGATGTGCCATATCTCAATTAAGACAAAGTACTGTATCAGAAAGATCGTAAGGCAGACGTCATATGTTCCAAGTACTGTTGTAAACGCGATCCTTTCTGCCTGATCACTGTCAGAAGACTAGATCTGTTCTGGGTCCTTGAATCCTTCTAGAATTACGAGCTTTTCAGTCTCGTCTTTTCCAGTGACTTATCTTTCTATCCATAGAAATTCTATCTAACTTTGAAATATTCTCTATCATCGTAGCTGAGACTCTAAGCTACCTATGGTAATCGCCTACGCGTGAGCTGTGTTGTTTACATGTCAGTTGTATATGTAGCACTAACATCACGTGTGTTGTTTACATGACAGTTGTATATGTAGCACTAACATCTGATGTGTTGTTTACATGTCAGTTGTATATGTAGCACTAACATCACATGTGTTGTTTACATGACAGTTGTATATGTAGCACTAACATCAGATGTGTTGTTTACATGACAGTTGTATATGTAGCACTAACATCACATGTGTTGTTTACATGTCAGTTGTATATGTAGCACTAACATTACATGTGTTGTTTACATGACAGTTGTATATGTAGCACTAACATTACATGTGTTGTTTACATGACAGTTGTATATGTAGCACTAACATCAGATGTGTTGTTTACATGTCAGTTGTATATGTAGCACTAACATCACATGTGTTGTTTACATGACAGTTGTATATGTAGCACTAACATCACATGTGTTGTTTACATGTCAGTTGTATATGTAGCACTAACATCTGATGTGCTGTTTACATGTCAGTTGTATATGTAGCACTAACATTCAGATGTGTTGTTTACATGACAGTTGTATATGTAGCACTAACATTCAGATGTAGTTGTTTACATGACAGTTGTATATGTAGCACTAACATTACATGTGTTGTTTACATGTCAGTTGTATATGTAGCACTAACATCAGATGTGTTGTTTACATGTCAGTTGTATATGTAGCACTAACATCAGATGTGTTGTTTACATGTCAGTTGTATATGTAGCACTAACATCACATGTGTTGTTTACATGTCAGTTGTATATGTAGCACTAACATCAGATGTGTTGTTTACATGTCAGTTGTATATGTAGCACTAACATCAGCATGTGTTGTTTACATGTAAGTTGTATATGTAGCACTAACATCAGCATGTGTTGTTTACATGTCAGTTGTATATGTAGCACTAACATCAGATGTGTTGTTTACATGTCAGTTGTATATGTAGCACTAACATCACATGTGTTGTTTACATGTCAGTTGTATATGTAGCACTAACATCACATGTGTTGTTTACATGTCAGTTGTATATGTAGCACTAACATCAGATGTGTTGTTTACATGTCAGTTGTATATGTAGCACTAACATCACATGTGTTGTTTACATGTCAGTTGTATATGTAGCACTAACATCAGATGTGTTGTTTACATGTCAGTTGTATATGTAGCACTAACATCAGATGTGTTGTTTACATGTCAGTTGTATATGTAGCACTAACATCAGATGTGTTGTTTACATGTCAGTTGTATATGTAGCACTAACATCAGATGTGTTGTTTACATGACAGTTGTATATGTGGCACTATCATCTGATGTGTTGTTTACATGACAGTTGTATATGTAGCACTAACATCTGATGTGTTGTTTACATGACAGTTGCATATGTAGCACTA
Source organism: Cepaea nemoralis (assembly GCA_014155875.1). NCBI lineage: Eukaryota > Metazoa > Mollusca > Gastropoda > Stylommatophora > Helicidae > Cepaea > Cepaea nemoralis. The sequence goes on from JACEFZ010020380.1 coordinate 253,773, forward strand.
ACATCAGATGTGTTGTTTACATGACAGTTGTATATGTAGCACTAACATATGATGTGTTGTTTACATGACAGTTGTTTATGTAGCACTAACATCACATGTGTTGTTTACATGTCAGTTGTATATGTAGCACTAACATCAGATGTGTTGTTTACATGACAGTTGTATATGTAGCACTAACATCAGATGTGTTGTTTACATGTCAGTTGTATATGTAGCACTAACATCAGATGTGTTGTTTACATGTCAGTTGTATATGTAGCACTAACATCAGATGTGTTGTTTACATGTCAGTTGTATATGTAGCACTAACATCAGATGTGTTGTTTACATGACAGTTGTATATGTAGCACTAACATATGATGTGTTGTTTACATGTCAGTTGTATATGTAGCACTAACATCAGCATGTGTTGTTTACATGTCAGTTGTATATGTAGCACTAACATCAGATGTGTTGTTTACATGTCAGTTGTATATGTAGCACTAACATCAGATGTGTTGTTTACATGTCAGTTGTATATGTAGCACTAACATCAGATGTGTTGTTTACATGTCAGTTGTATATGTAGCACTAACATCAGATGTGTTGTTTACATGTCAGTTGTATATGTAGCACTAACATCACATGTGTTGTTTACATGACAGTTGTATATGTAGCACTAACATCACATGTGTTGTTTACATGTCAGTTGTATATGTAGCACTAACATCACATGTGTTGTTTACATGTCAGTTGTATATGTAGCACTAACATCAGATGTGTTGTTTACATGTCAAATGTATATGTAGCACTAACATCTGATGTGCTGTTTACATGTCAGTTGCATATGTAGCACTAACATCAGATGTGGTGTTTACATGTCAGTTGTATATGTAGCACTAACATCAGATGTGTTGTTTACATGTCAGTTGTATATGTAGCACTAACATCTGATGTGTTGTTTACATGTCAGTTGTATATGTAGCACTAACATCACATGTGTTGTTTACATGACAGTTGTATATGTAGCACTAACATCACATGTGTTGTTTACATGTCAGTTGTATATGTAGCACTAACATCACATGTGTTGTTTACATGTCAGTTGTATATGTAGCACTAACATTAGATGTGTTGTTTACATGACAGTTGTATATTTAGCATTCACGCTGGATGTGTTGTTTACATGTCAGTTGTATATGTAGCACTAACATCACATGTGTTGTTTACATGACAGTTGTATATGTAGAACTAACATCTGATGTGTTGTTTACATGTCAGTTGTATATGTAGCACTAACATCTGATGTGTTGTTTACATGACAGTTGTATATGTAGTACTAACATCACATGTGTTGTTTACATGACAGTTGTATATGTAGCACTAACATCTGATGTGTTGTTTACATGACAGTTGTATATGTAGCACTATCATCTGATGTGTTGTTTACATGACAGTTGTATATGTAGCACTAACATCAGATGTGTTGTTTACATGACAGTTGTATATGTAGCACTATCATCTGATGTGTTGTTTACATGACAGTTGTATATGTAGCACTAACATCAGATGTGTTGTTTACATGACACTTGTATATGTAGCACTAACATATGATGTGTTGTTTACATGACAGTTGTATATGTAGCACTAACATCAGATGTGTTGTTTACATGTCAGTTGTATATGTAGCACTAACATCACATGTGTTGTTTACATGACAGTTGTATATGTAGCACTAACATCACATGTGTTGTTTACATGACAGTTGTATATGTAGCACTAACATATGATGTGTTGTTTACATGTCAGTTGTATATGTAGCACTAACATCACATGTGTTGTTTACATGTCAGTTGTATATGTAGCACTAACATCAGATGTGTTGTTTACATGTCAGTTGTATATGTAGCACTAACATCAGATGTGTTGTTTACATGTCAGTTGTATATGTAGCACTAACATCAGATGTGTTGTTTACATGACAGTTGTATATGTAGCACTAACATCACATGTGTTGTTTACATGACAGTTGTATATGTAGCACTAACATCACATGTGTTGTTTACATGTCAGTTGTATATGTAGCACTAACATCACATGTGTTGTTTACATGTCAGTTGTATATGTAGCACTAACATTAGGTGTGTTGTTTACATGACAGTTGTATATGTAGCATTCACGCTGGATGTGTTGTTTATATGTCAGTTGTATATGTAGCATTCACGCTGGATGTGTTGTTTACATGACAGTTGTATATGTAGCACTAACATCACATGTGTTGTTTACATGACAGTTGTATATGTAGCACTAACATCTGATGTGTTGTTTACATGTCAGTTGTATATGTAGCACTATCATCTGATGTGTTGTTTACATGTCAGTTGTATATGTAGCACTAACATCACATGTGTTGTTTACATGACAGTTGTATATGTAGCACTAACATCTTATGTGTTGTTTACATGTCAGTTGTATATGTAGCACTAACATCTGATGTGTTGTTTACATGACAGTTGTATACGTAGCACTAACATCAGATGTGTTGTTTACATGACAGTTGTATATGTAGCACTAACATCAGATGTGTTGTTTACATGACAGTTGTATATGTAGCACTAACATCTGATGTGTTGTTTACATGTCAGTTTTATATGTAGCACTAACATCAGATGTGTTGTTTACATGTCAGTTGTATATGTAGCACTAACATCTGATGTGTTGTTTACATGACAGTTGTATATGTAGCACTAACATCAGATGTGTTGTTTACATGTCAGTTGTATATGTAGCACTAACATCTGATGTGTTGTTTACATGTCAGTTTTATATGTAGCACTAACATCATGATGTGTTGTTTACATGTCAGTTGTATATGTAGCACTAACATCATGATGTGTTGTTTACATGTCAGTTGTATATGTAGCACTAACATCATGATGTGTTGTTTACATGTCAGTTGTATATGTAGCACTAACATCATGATGTGTTGTTTACATGTCAGTTGTATATGTAGCACTAACATCAGATGTGTTGTTTACATGACAGTTGTATATGTAGCACTAACATCAGATGTGTTGTTTACATGACAGTTGTATATGTAGCACTAACATCAGATGTGTTGTTTACATGACAGTTGTATATGTAGCACTAACATCAGATGTGTTGTTTACATGACAGTTGTATATGTAGCACTAACATCAGATGTGTTGTTTACATGTCAGTTGTATATGTAGCACTAACATCAGATGTGTTGTTTACATGTCAGTTGTATATGTAGCACTAACATCAGATGTGTTGTTTACATGACAGTTGTATATGTAGCACTAACATCAGATGTGTTGTTTACATGTCAGTTGTATATGTAGCACTAACATCAGATGTGTTGTTTACATGACAGTTGTATATGTAGCACTAACATCAGATGTGTTGTTTACATGACAGTTGTATATGTAGCACTAACATCACATGTGTTGTTTACATGTCAGTTGTATATGTAGCACTAACATCAGATGTGTTGTTTACATGTCAGTTGTATATGTAGCACTAACATTAGATGTGTTGTTTACATGACAGTTGTATATGTAGCACTAACATCTGATGTGTTGTTTACATGACAGTTGTATATGTAGCACTAACATCTGATGTGTTGTTTACATGACAGTTGTATATGTAGCACTAACATCACGTGTGTTGTTTACATGACAGTTGTATATGTAGCACTAACATCAGATGTGTTGTTTACATGACAGTTGTATATATAGCACTAACATCTGATGTGTTGTTTACATGACAGTTGTATATGTAGCACTAACATCTGATGTGTTGTTTACATGTCAGTTGTATATGTAGCACTAACATCTGATGTGTTGTTTACATGTCAGTTGTATATGTAGCACTAACATCAGATGTGTTGTTTACATGACAGTTGTATATGTAGCACTAACATCTGATGTGTTGTTTACATGTCAGTTTTATATGTAGCACTAACATCTGATGTGTTGTTTACATGTCAGTTGTATATGTAGCACTAACATCTGATGTGTTGTTTACATGACAGTTGTATATGTAGCACTAACATCTGATGTGTTGTTTACATGACAGTTGTATATAGTAGCACTAACATCACATGTGTTGTTTACATGTCAGTTGTATATGTAGCACTAACATCTGATGTGCTGTTTACATGTCAGTTGTATATGTAGCACTAACATTAGATGTGTTGTTTACATGACAGTTGTATATGTAGCTTTAACATCAGATGTGTTTTTACATGTCAGTTGTATATGTAGCACTAACATTAGATGTGTTGTTTACATGACAGTTGTATATGTAGCTTTAACATCAGATGTGTTTTTACATGTCAGTTGTATATGTAGCACTAACATCAGATGTGTTGTGTACATGTCAGTTGTATATGTAGCACTAACATCAGATGTGGTGTTTACATGTCAGTTGTATATGTAGCACTAACATTACATGTGTTGTTTACATGACAGTTGTATAAGTAGCACTAACATCAGATGTGTTGTTTACATGTCAGTTGTATATGTAGCACTAACATCAGATGTGTTGTGTACATGTCAGTTGTATATGTAGCACTAACATCTGATGTGTTGTTTACATGACAGTTGTATATGTAGTACTAACATCTGATGTGTTGTTTACATGACAGTTGTATATGTAGCACTAACATCTGATGTGTTGTTTACATGACAGTTGTATATGTAGCACTAACATTACATGTGTTGTTTACATGACAGTTGTATATGTAGCACTAACATCAGATGTGTTGTTTACATGACAGTTGTATATGTAGCACTAACATTACATGTGTTGTTTACATGACAGTTGTATATGTAGCACTAACATTACATGTGTTGTTTACATGTCAGTTGTATATGTAGCACTAACATCACATGTGTTGTTTACATGACAGTTGTATATGTAGCACTAACATCACATGTGTTGTTTACATGACAGTTGTATATGTAGCACTAACATCAGATGTGTTGTTTACATGACAGTTGTATATGTAGCACTAACATTCAGATATGTTGTTTACATGACAGTTGTATATGTAGCACTAACATCAGATGTGTTGTTTACATGACAGTTGTATATGTAGCACTAACATTTGATGTGTTTTTTACATGTCAGTTGTATATGTAGCTATAACATTACATGTGTTGTTTACATTTCAGTTGTATATGTAGCACTAACATCAGATGTGTTGATTACATGTCAGTTGTATATGTAGCACTAACATTACATGTGTTGTTTACATTACAGTTGTATATGTAGCACTAACATCAGATGTGTTGTTTACATGTCAGTTGTATATGTAGCACTAACATCAGATGTGTTGTTTACATGTCAGTTGTATATGTAGCACTAACATTACATGTAATGTTTACATGACAGGTGTATATGTAGCACTAACATCAGATGTGTTGTTTACATGTCAGTTGTATATGTAGCACTAACATCAGATGTGTTGTTTACATGTCAGTTGTATATGTAGCACTAACATTACATGTGTTGTTTACATGACAGTTGTATATGTAGCACTAACATCAGATGTGTTGTTTACATGTCAGTTGTATATGTAGCACTAACATCAGATGTGTTGTTTACATGTCAGTTGTATATGTAGCACTAACATCAGATGTGTTGTTTACATGTCAGTTGTATATGTAGCACTAACATCAGATGTGTTGTTTACATGTCAGTTGTATATGTAGCACTAACATCAGATGTGTTGTTTACATGTCAGTTGTATATGTAGCACTAACATTACATGTGTTGTTTACATGACAGTTGTATATGTAGCACTAACATCAGATGTGTTGTTTACATGTCAGTTGTATATGTAGCACTAACATCAGATGTGTTGTTTACATGACAGTTGTATATGTAGCACTAACATCACATGTGTTGTTTACTTGTCAGTTGTATATGTAGCACTAACATCATGATGTGTTGTTTACATGTCAGTTGTATATGTAGCACTAACATCTAGATGTGTTGTTTACATGACAGTTGTATATGTAGCACTAACATCAGATGTGTTGTTTACATGTCAGTTGTATATGTAGCACTATCATCAGATGTGTTGTTTACATGTCAGTTGTATATGTAGCACTAACATTAGATGTGTTGTTTACATGACAGTTGTATATGTAGCACTAACATTACATGTGTTGTTTACATGACAGTTGTATATGTAGCACTAACATCAGATGTGTTGTTTACATGACAGTTGTATATGTAGCACTAACATCAGATGTGTTGTTTACATGACAGTTGTATATGTAGCACTAACATCAGATGAGTTGTTTACATGACAGTTGTATATGTAGCACTAACATCAGATGTGTTGTTTACATGACAGTTGTATATGTAGCACTAACATCAGATGTGTTGTTTACATGACAGTTGTATATGTAGCACTAACATTAGATGTGTTGTTTACATGACAGTTGTATATGTAGCACTAACATCTGATGTGTTGTTTACATGTCAGTTGTATATGTAGCACTAACATTACATGTGTTGTTTACATGTCAGTTGTATATGTAGCACTAACATCAGATGTGTTGTTTACATGTCAGTTGTATATGTAGCACTAACATTACATGTTTTGTTTACATGTCAGTTGTATATGTAGCACTAACATCAGATGTGTTGTTTACATGTCAGTTGTATATGTAGCACTAACATCAGATGTGTTGTTTACATGTCAGTTGTATATGTAGCACTAACATCAGATGTGTTGTTTACATGTCAGTTGTATATGTAGCACTAACATTAGATGTGTTGTTTACATGTCAGTTGTATATGTAGCACTAACATCAGATGTGTTGTTTACATGTCAGTTGTATATGTAGCACTAACATCAGATGTGTTGTTTACATGTCAGTTGTATATGTAGCACTAACATCAGATGTGTTGTTTACATGTCAGTTGTATATGTAGCACTAACATCAGATGTGTTGTTTACATGTCAGTTGTATATGTAGCACTAACATTACATGTATTGTTTACATGACAGTTGTATATGTAGCACTAACATCAGATGTGTTGTTTACATGTCAGTTGTATATGTAGCACTAACATCAGATGTGTTGTTTACATGACAGTTGTATATGTAGCACTAACATCACATGTGTTGTTTACATGACAGTTGTATATGTAGCACTAACATCAGATGTGGTTGTTTACATGTCAGTTGTATATGTAGCACTAACATCTGATGTGTTGTTTACATGTCAGTTGTATATGTAGCACTAACATTAGATGTGTTGTTTACATGTCAGTTGTATATGTAGCACTAACATTACATGTGTTGTTTACATGTCAGTTGTATATGTAGCACTAACATCAGATGTGTTGTTTACATGTCAGTTGTATATGTAGCACTAACATTACATTGTGTTGTTTACATGACAGTTGTATAAGGTAGCACTAACATCACATGTGTTGTTTACATGTCAGTTGTATATGTAGCACTAACATCTGATGTGTTGTTTACATGTACAGTTGTATATGTAAGCACTAACATTAGATGTGTTGTTTACATGACAGTTGTATATGTAGCACTAACATTACATTGTGTTGTTTACATGACAGTTGTATATGTAGCACTAACATCCAATGTGTTTGTTTACATGACAGTTGTATATGTAGCACTAACATACAATGTGTTGTTTACATGACAGTTGTATATGTAGCACTAACATTACATGTGTTGTTTACATGACAGTTGTATTGTAGCACTAACATTACATGTGTTGTTTACATGACATTTGTATATGTAGCACTAACATCAGATGTGTTGTTTACATGACAGTTGTATATGTAGCACTAATTTCTGATGTGTTGTTTACATGTCAGTTGTATATGTAGCTATAACATTACATGTGTTGTTTACATGTCAGTTGTATATGTAGCACTAACATCAGATGTGTTGTTTACATTTCAGTTGTATATGTAGCACTAACATTACATGTGTTGTTTACATTACAGTTGTATATGTAGCACTAACATCAGATGTGTTGTTTACATGTCAGTTGTATATGTAGCACTAACATTACATGTATTGTTTACATGACAGTTGTATATGTAGCACTAACATCAGATGTGTTGTTTACATGTCAGTTGTATATGTAGCACTAACATCAGATGTGTTGTTTACATGTCAGATGTATATGTAGCACTAACATTACATGTGTTGTTTACATGACAGTTGTATATGTAGCACTAACATCAGATGTGTTGTTTACATGTCAGTTGTATATGTAGCACTAACATCAGATGTGTTGTTTACATGTCAGTTGTATATGTAGCACTAACATCAGATGTGTTGTTTACATGTCAGTTGTATATGTAGCACTAACATCAGATGTGTTGTTTACATGTCAGTTGTATATGTAGCACTAACATCAGATGTGTTGTTTACATGTACAGTTGTATATGTAGCACTAACAATACATGTGTTGTTTACATGACAGTTGTATATGTAGCACTAACATCAGATGTGTTGTTTACATGTCAGTTGTATATGTAGCACTAACATCAGATGTGTTGTTTACATGACAGTTGTATATGTAGCACTAACATCACATGTGTTGTTTACTTGTCAGTATGTATATGTAGCACTAACATCTGATGTGTTGTTTACATGTCAGTTGTATATGTAGCACTAACATCTGATGTGTTGTTTACATGACAGTTGTATATGTAGCACTAACATCAGATGTGTTGTTTACATGTCAGTTGTATATGTAGCACTATCATCTGATGTGTTGTTTACATGTCAGTTGTATATGTAGCACTAACATTAGATGTGTTGTTTACATGACAGTTGTATATGTAGCACTAACATTACATGTGTTGTTTACATGACAGTTGTATATGTAGCACTAACATTCACATGTGTTGGTTACATGACAGTTGTATATGTAGCACTAACATCAGATGTGTTGTTTACATGACAGTTGTATATGTAGCACTAACATCAGATGAGTTGTTTACATGACAGTTGTATATGTAGCACTAACATCAGATGTGTTGTTTACATGACAGTTGTATATGTAGCACTAACATCAGATGTGTTGTTTACATGACAGTTGTATATGTAGCACTAACATTAGATGTGTTGTTTACATGACAGTTGTATATGTAGCACTAACATCTAGATGTGTTGTTTACATGTCAGTTGTATATGTAGCACTAACATTACATGTGTTGTTTACATGTCAGTTGTATATGTAGCACTAACATCAGATGTGTTGTTTACATGTCAGTTGTATATGTAGCACTAACATTACATGTGTTGTTTACATGTCAGTTGTATATGTAGCACTAACATCTGATGTGTTGTTTACATGACAGTTGTATATGTAGCACTAACATCACATGTGTTGTTTACATGTCAGTTGTATATGTAGCACTAACATTAGATGTGTTGTTTACATGTCAGTTGTATATGTAGCACTAACATTACATGTGTTGTTTACATGACAGTTGTATATGTAGCACTAACATCTGATGTGTTGTTTACATGTCAGTTGTATATGTAGCACTAACATCAGATGTGTTATTTACATGTACAGTTGTATATGTAGCACTAACATCAGCATGTGTTGTTTACATGTACAGTTGTATATGTAGCACTAACATCAGATGTGTTGTTTACATGACAGTTGTATATGTAGCACTAACATCACATGTGTTGTTTACATGTCAGTATGTATATGTAGCACTAACATCTGATGTGTTGTTTACATGACAGTTGTATATGTAGCACTAACATCAGATGTGTTGTTTACATGTCAGTTGTATATGTAGCACTAACATTAGATGTGTTGTTTACATATCAGTTTTATATGTAGCACTAACATTACATGTGTTGTTTACATGACAGTTGTATATATAGCACTAACATCTGATGTGTTGTTTACATGACAGTTGTATATATAGCACTAACATCTGATGTGTTGTTTACATGTCAGTTGTATATGTAGCACTAACATCAGATGTGTTGTTTACATGTCAGTTGTATATGTAGCACTAACATCAGATGTGTTGATTACATGTCAGTTGTATATGTAGCACTAACAATACATGTGTTGTTTACATGACATTTGTATATGTAGCACTAACATCAGATGTGTTGTTTACATGTCAGTTGTATATGTAGCACTAACATCAGATGTGTTGTTTACATGACAGTTGTATATGTAGCACTAACATTACATGTGTTGTTTACTTGTCAGTATTATATGTAGCACTAACATCTGATGTGTTGTTTACATGTCAGTTGTATATGTAGCACTAACATCTGATGTGTTGTTTACATGACAGTTGTATATGTAGCACTAACATCAGATGTGTTGTTTACATGTCAGTTGTATATGTAGCACTAATCATCTGATGTGTTGTTTACATGTCAGTTGTATATGTAGCACTAACATTACATGTGTTGTTTACATGACAGTTGTATATGTAGCACTAACATTACATGTGTTGTTTACATGACAGTTGTATATGTAGCACTAACATCACATGTGTTGGTTACATGACAGTTGTATATGTAGCACTAACATCAGATGTGTTGTTTACATGACAGTTGTATATGTAGCACTAACATCAGATGAGTTGTTTACATGACAGTTGTATATGTAGCACTAACATCAGATGTGTTGTTTACATGACAGTTGTATATGTAGCACTAACATCAGATGTGTTGTTTACATGACAGTTGTATATGTAGCACTAACATCTAGATGTGTTGTTTACATGTCAGTTGTATATGTAGCACTAACATCTGATGTGTTGTTTACATGTCAGTTGTATATGTAGCACTAACATTACATGTGTTGTTTACATGTCAGTTGTATATGTAGCACTAACATCAGATGTGTTGTTTACATGTCAGTTGTATATGTAGCACTAACATTACATGTGTTGTTTACATGATCAGTTGTATATGTAGCACTAACATCTGATGTGTTGTTTACATGACAGTTGTATATGTAGCACTAACATCACATGTGTTGTTTACATGTCAGTTGTATATGTAGCACTAACATTAGATGTGTTGTTTACATGTCAGTTGTATATGTAGCACTAACATTACATGTGTTGTTTACATGACAGTTGTATATATAGCACTAACATCTGATGTGTTGTTTACATGTCAGTTGTATATGTAGCACTAACATCAGATGTGTTATTTACGTGTCAGTTGTATATGTAGCACTAACATCAGATGTGTTGTTTACATGTCAGTTGTATATGTAGTACTAACATCAGATGTGTTGTTTACATGTCAGTTGTATATGTAGCACTAACATCAGATGTGTTATTTACGTGTCAGTTGTATATGTAGCACTAACATCAGATGTGTTGTTTACATGTCAGTTGTATATGTAGCATTCACGCTGGATGTGTTGTTTACATGTCAGTTCTATATGTAGCACTAACATCAGATGTGTTGTTTACATGACAGTTGTATATGTAGCACTAACATCAGATGTGTTGTTTACATGTCAGTTTTATATGTAGCACTAACATTAGATGTGTTGTTTACATGTCAGTTGTATATGTAGCACTAACATTACATGTGTTGTTTACATGACAGTTGTATATGTAGTACTAACATCTGATGTGTTGTTTACATGTCAGTTGTATATGTAGCACTAACATTAGATGTGTTGTTTACATGTCAGTTGTATATGTAGCACTAACATTACATGTGTTGTTTACATGACAGTTGTATATGTAGCACTAACATCAGATGTGTTGTTTACATGACAGTTGTATATGTAGCACTAACATCTGATGTGTTGTTTACATGACAGTTGTATATGTAGCACTAACATCGGATGTGTTGTTTACATGACAGTTGTATATGTAGCACTAACATTAGATGTGTTGTTTACATGTCAGTTGTAGATGTAGTACTAACATCTGATGTGTTGTTTACATGTCAGTTGTAGATGTAGCACTAACATCTGATGTGTTGTTTACATGTCAGTTGTAGATGTAGTACTAACATCTGATGTGTTGTTTACATGACATTCTCCACCCATTTGTGTAGAGAACAATGTCAAGGACTACTTCTGTGGACAGGTCAAGCCAGGGGTTAAGCTGAGGGTCGTGGATGACAAGAATCAGGAGTGTCCAGTTGGCCAAGTAGGAACCGTACATGTCAGAGGTAAATATGTCCTGGTGAAGTGTCATCGTCTACTGGCATTCACTACGAACTGTCACTGATAACTGACATACAGGGGTAATATGTTCGTGACATTAAGAGGGAACATCAGGGAGTATGTGTATGTGACATTAGGGGAGTAGATTTATGTATGTGACACTTAGAGAGTATATGTATATATGTGACATTCAGAGAGAACATGTATGTGACATTCAACGAGTATATGTATGTGACATTCAAGGAGTATATGTATAAGACAATCCCGACACCCCACATTGTGCCAACGGCTTTGGGCGGAGGAGCGCAATTGGGAGGGTACAAGCACTGTCCTGGTGTGGGGAAATGCAACCTAAAAACTAAATGTGATGGCAGGGCAGACCAGACCCTAAGCCTTGGTTTGCAACTGGTCTAGGATCGAAGCTCCGACAGGCGGACAGTTAGAGTATTGCTTTGCTGATCCGGCAGCTTCTGCAGCTTGTCTCGTTCCAGATGTATTGGTGTTACCTTTCCTCTGGAGTAAACTAGGCAGGCCGAGAGAGGGATAATGTAACAATACGTATACAGAGGATCAACAAGTAAGTTCTGATGTATTCATTTTTAAAACAGGTTTATTGGTTCATGATGGCCGATAAAAAATCCAGAGACCACTAAATATGATGTTGTCTTGTCTTGTCTCGGCTTTAGCGGTAACTACCCAAAACAACCTACGTCACGACTTGAGCATCCTTCTTACTGTTCTATCAGGATGCTCAAGCGTGCTCTAATCTTGCACACCTAAGCCAATAACAGATATGGTATTCATTCTGCTACACCTCCCTTTCTTTAAAAAGACTTTTCTTCTTCAAAAGTCTTAACTCCTAACCCCCTTATTCTAAACACCCGATATTCTTTCTCCAAGCCGTCCCAAACTAACTCTATCTTAAGTAACTACTTTCGCTTCTAGTAATTCTCCATTTGTTTCTTATCATTGTCTCACATAGCAAATCACTATGAAGTTATATTTCTTCTTCGTTTCTGGCCCTTCAAAAAAAACATAACATATATTATTTACATATCCTATCACAAAAACCCCTTCTTGTATAGGTATCTATTATACCTCAATAATATTTAAATCTCAGTTATATACAATACATCATAACACACATGGTTACCTTTTTGAAATACTTCACCTTCTCTTCATAAGCAATCCGCTTAACTCAAAATATTCAAAACGCTGTACTCTTCTGATACTACCTCAACTCCCTATTGTCATTCACTAACCGTATTACCTCCACATTACTACTTCTCCACTTTCAACTAACCTGAAATCACTTGCACACGATAGGAAGACAAAGAATCGGTGGCCACCGGAATTTAAAAGAAGCAGAACTCTTTCTCACAAAAACCACACTCACCTTTACCCCCCTATGTCACCTGAGACTTTGTGTAATAAAGTCTAAAACAATTATATATCTCCCACAGTTCACTTATACCACTTATTATGGCAACAGTTTACGCTGCTATCTACAGCATCAAGCACCAACTATCAAAAATTTTATTCACTCCCAAATGTCTATATATTACAGACAGTACACAAATCAAAAAGGTCCATCATCCCTCAAGACCTCTTTCCCCATTATACACATCACCTCACATAACTAATCTTCTCCTATACCTTACTCAGAATTCCCTCTTAATCTCGCCGAAAACTTCAGCAACCCACTAATGTCCATTTGTTATGGGCATTTCTCCTGAACCTCAATTTATGCCGTTATCAACAGCAACAATATACCGCCACTGAACTCATGTCTGTGACTGCTTGCAATCAACGTTATTCTTTCTCAGTCCATATATCACGGACCCCCAAAACCCCATTTAATCTATGTTCTCTGTGACCACAGCACTCTACACTGACAATTGTTTATTTCTCACTAACGTACTTACCCCCCTTTTCTATTGTATTGATATCCCCAGTATATAGTTATTCTTCGGAGTAAAACATGGCATTCAATTCATGTTTTACTATTTGTAGCACGTTACCCACTCCCTCTTCTATAAGCCAGCGATCTCATGTCTCTTATGAAATTTCTATTTCATCATGGCTTTAAATCCATGTTAACTTGCGACCCCGTGGAACCATGTTATAAACTTTCCCCACATTTACCCCACTGCTATATACATTAGTTACGTTAATCTTTTCTTCCCCAATATGGCATCCAATCCATATATATTCAATCAATGCTGACTTAATGCAGCTGATTATCACAGCAATCTTGCTAACAGAATATACTCATGAACTTATTATTCACAAAGAGAATGTGTCTCTCTACTAGACCTCAGTAGTTTATTAATTATTTTCTGAACGAAGGGTCCTAAATAAAGCCCCATGTATTGCCTTTATTCTAGACAAAACCATAACTGTTTGTGAAGTAAACTTAACTTAAACAATTTATAAACAAAATAACTACTATTCAACAGACAAGACAATTCAACCTAAATCATGAGTTAAGCGAAATAAAATCACAACAGAATATCATTACCCCCCCCCCCCCCCCCCCAATGTTTTTAAATTATTTATCTTTCCCCTCATATCAAATAAAGGCATCAACTCATTCAAAGAAAAACATATTTCAGAATAATATAACATACATCCTATCCATTGTTAGTCTCTTTTATGGACTAACAATAACTTATTTATCTATTAATAAAACTCAACAAATTCAATTTTAAAATCAAATGTCAATCATTCTACAAAACCAAGTCAATAAAAAAATACTATAACATATTATATATGAGGCATTGAAAGCTCAAATTCAATAAAAACAACTGTCTTCTCGCTAAAGAGAAGTTTATCCCCAAACTTTATCAAAACAATAATTCACCTAGAATTGACTACTTAAAGTAACCGAGCAAGATTGAACTCTTCTACGAACCAATGTAATACATATCTATTCACTACAAGCGCTACTCTTACAATCGTAATAAAAAACGCTCAATGCCAGGCCAATTAACCTGCATTAATCCCAATATATATATATATATATATATATATATATATATATATATATATATATATATATATATATATATATATATATATATATATATATATATATATATATATATATATATATATATCTGTTACCTACAGACCAATTCCTAACTTAGAACAATATCTGTTCTCTCAACAAAAGTCATTAATCAACAAATGACCGTACTTTTTCTGGAAGTCAATCATTGCTTATCTCCCCTCACAACATTCTATCTTTTACAAACTAACTCCTAACACATCACAATATTTGTAATATAACCTAAACAACCGCTGTAAACTACAGGTCAAATCACTTCACCTAGTACCAGTGTGGCGACTATCTCAATGTACCACCAGTCATCTATCTACTAACAGAACCTGTGGCTCGGTACACTAGTTGTTTCCCCTAGATTTGCACCAGGAATTACCACATTTCTTAAACATTACCGTTAACTACGGTATCTCCACCAGCAAAAAATTTTCTCTATTTACTATAGACTTCACTAATCCATCTATCTGCTGTACCAACAACTAATTCTACTTTTGAGTCTCTCGTCTATCCGACGTAACTAACCAACGTATTAGTATTTTCCAACATCTCACCACAACTACTCTAAGCTATCCTCAAGTCTCTCCTATCGTTCTCACACCGCGATGATAGTCAAACCAGTCATACTTATTGGAACACAGTCTATAGTGCTCTATTTATAATGCTCCAACGCTTCATTTAGCTAATCACATTCTCTCCTTCTCTTACTTGTCGGGACTCTTTTAGAAACAGCAAACCACACCACGACAGACCACACTCCGATTGAGCAAACCATATTCTCTCAATTCTCTCTATCAGGCATTCTTGCTTCGACATGTCTCTGCCAACACTCCTAAATCTGTTTCATTAAACATCATTCAAAATGTTAACTCTCTTTCCGTCAGCCTGTCATACAATTTTCATAAATTCCGTCCAAGATCACACATTCCAAACAAAAGACATCACACCTTTCTAATCACCTACTTTAACAATTTAGCACAAGCAAAACAGAGGCAACGACTATAACCACAGAAGAAGAAACAACAACAAGTAAAGAGTCTCAAGTGCCTAGGAAGTATAATATCATCAAATGGCAAACCAGAAGATGAGATTGAAAACAGGTGCAATAAGGCTAATCAACTCTCTGGACAAATGGACAACCATGTATCAATAACTACCACGCCTAAGCGTGTCGATCACTTCCACCCACATTGACACAAGATATATCAATCGCGCAACTACTACCAATCGCTTGACAACATTTTTTTCCATGTACTCCACTTATACAGCGTCTCAAAACCTCACTCCTGCTTCACTCAGCGCGACGAACACCTGTTTGTCTACATGCGGTACTTATCACTTGCCATCATCCTATCCATACTCGACGCACATATGTTTGTCTACATTTTTACACCTGCAAGAACAACGGATTACCAGACGAACTACTTCAACACTCAACAGGACTTTCACAATTCAACTGTTTTCTTATTTCTACTTTTCTCAATCATTCACTCCTTTTCAAAGGTCAGAACCTATACATTATCTCTCGCAAACTATATCTCTTTTACACACTAACCAGCACTATCAACGATCTCTCAGAACAAACCTCACTCCGACGAGTCACTAACCTCGTAACTATCATTCTATACTTCTCCACACAACAACTTTCTCAGATTTAATCACCTCTTCTTTCTCCGCAGGCATCATGTAATTACGTCATCCCTCTCACCAAGACCTCGTATTCTTCAGTTTCCACAGTCTTTTACTCTTAATACTCTTGCGCTCCACTGGCTAATTTACACATGATACTCATGATACTCAATTTCTCCTTAATCTATATCTCCTCATCAGTGACTCTCGGTTCTTCTGCCAGTGCTACTATACCTACTTCTCAAACTACCAAGCGAAACTATCTCAGACATCACGTCATAGTCCTGCGTCGAACCAATTTCTAGTACGAGCATTCATACTTAGTTTATCTCTCTCTCTACTAATTCTATGCTGAATCTACTCTACTTTAATCACACCAGTTATACATCACTCAACGTGATCTAACTCTCTCTCTATCTAGCCATTCCGGACAAGGGACATTTCAATTTCTACCTTGTTTACTCTCCTTACACCACGACCAAACACAAGATATTCTTTATAACGTATCCACGTCGAATATTCTATCAGTGTCCGTGCCTCTCTATTCTCAACAACACCATTGCCTACCCTGTACCATGTGATGCTACACCAAAAAAATTCATCTGCCTATTTTAGACAGTTCATATGTATCTGCTCAAACCGCAATTCCTCTCATAAGCTAAAACAATGCCATATGTCCTTCCTCACCCAAGGAATTTTAACAGCCATAGAGCGCATCTAAGCCAAATATTTCATGGTCTCCCAGTACTAATGTGCGTCTCTCTTCAATTATGTCATCTTCAATATCTGTTGTTAATCTGTTGTTAAAGTACTCAGGTCTTAAGGTCATATATTCTTCTAATTTTCTTAAGTCACTTTCTGTCGTCGAGTAAATTTCCGCTATCTGTCTATTACTGTTCTTCTTCTTAAATGCTTTCTTTCTATTTCCTTTATTTGCGTCGGTCTGCTCACTGTTTTTTGTATATCTTACATAACGTTTATATCTCCCCATTTCGTCTTCAGATGATACGCTGATAATAGTTCCCTCATCAGACTCATAGTAGTTTACTGCAGACACGTCGATCCTATTCCCATAGTCGACTTTAGAACGTCTGACTTTCTTCTTACCTCTATTTCCCATGCTCTGCTTCGGGACAACTTCAATATCTTTAGCTGAGGAAGTTGACATCTCAGTTGTACCTTTATTGACTATCAGACTGTTTATATTTCTTTCCCCAATACTTTTCCTCTTTGGTCTCTTTTCGACTTTGGTTCTCGTCTGTTTATCTTTCTTAATTTCAACCGTGTCTCCCTTAGTCAAGTGAGTTGGTTTTGACTGAGTCTCTACTAACTCGGTTTGACTTCCCTTTGTTATCTTGCTGGTTGGTTGTACCTGGACTTTTTTCTCTACTGTATCAACCTGTGTTTGTGTCTTCAATCACCTGCGTCTGAGTTTCTTGGTCTATTTTTTTAATTACCACCGTCATCTTCTTTTCCTGTTTAAGAGTCAGTTTCGCAACCACCTTAGGAGTAGTTGAATTCCTACTTACGTTTTCTACTCTGTTCTTTGACCCTGACCTCAGATACTGTCTTCGTCTTTGTTCAAACCAATCGTCCCGTCTTTTTCTAGCATTCTTGCTATGGGATGGCCAGTTCTGTAATTTATTGGAAAGGTCTCTGTCAGGGCCATTCCTGTACCTATGACATTTATACCAGTCCAACTTTTCACTATTGCGTCTACTCTCACCGTCTTTTACCCTATATACATCAGGCCTTGGTTCGTCATAACCAACCGCATAATCAAAACCATATTGTCTTCTGTCTTTATTAAGTAGTGGCTGTCTCCTGTTATTCTTTCCTACTCTATTGCAGTCTACCTTAAATCTATAAAGGTCTTGTCTAGTCGTTCTGTTCTGCAACGTTTCCACAAAATTTTCTACTTCATTAACGGCTACTTTTAACTCTCTCAACCATGTACTAATACGTTTCAACTCTATATGTAGGTAATTCATACTTATTTCTCTGTAGTTTATATCAAGCTTAAAACAATATGCCTACTTCTTCCTCTGTATATTTCTTGGTACCTGAAAAAAAAAAACTCGTCTTGAGCTTTGCTGAAATAATGCATGTTTCTCTACTGTGCTGTGTTGGGTCTGCCTGTTGCCATACCTTGTTGTTTCATGACTGTGTTGAGTTTACCTATTACCGTTCCTACCCCAGTCAAGACTTGTGCCAGTGAACTTTGTTCTTCTGCCATGCTGAAATATTTTACTATACACTTATACAAGCAAACTCACATTTATAACAATTTATCTAAATGATCTTATTTAAATCACATTAAAAAAACATTCTCCTAGTAGTTACACTTTAACTAATTACCGTCAACCATGTCTTCCCTTGATCCAAGAGAAAAGTGAATTCACGTACGTTAGCTGAAAATTTTCCTTGCCACGGTTCACGTATAACACAAACGTCTGGAGTCCGTATTATTTGAAGCCATCCAAACGATTACGTAACTTCAGTGACATCCTTCTTCCAACGTCTCAGGTTTCGCTACTTTCAGCCCCTGGATGGGCCCCTACCAGTTTTGAGATTTCTTTTCACCCTAACAGGGCTCTTCAAGGCGTCGACTTGAAAGCGGCTCTAGCTCGATAAAGCGATTTAATTTGGGTCCCCTCTTCAGCAAGCCGGCAACCCAATTTGCCTAACCACCTCCGAGGGTTCCCTATTGAGGTTTTCGCTTTGGTTGTTCAAAAACATTCTGATATGCTAGAGTTCAGGATGAGCAAACACGACTGTACTTTCTCGTAATTTCCAAACGAAGGAGCAATAGGCTTGTCTCAATATAAGCTCTCGTGTTTCTTCAGGTACTCAAGGTCAAGGTTCAATGAGTATAACGGCTTTTGAGTTCGTCCTAAGTGATCTTGATATACGGAAGATAACAGCTCCTTCAAAACGAGTTCTCCATTTAATTCGAGTTGTTTATAGCTGTCTTGAGATTTCTTTGCTCCTGGACCTGGACAGTCCTAGTATGTAACTGGCTGACCTTCAAACGCAAGGTTAACCAACGGCTGTAATAATGGCAGGTCAAACTTCATAGCATTTTGACAAAAATCACGTTACTTCAAGTAGTTATGATGAGAAACAGCTTAGTAAAACTCCACAGGCAACCATGTTATGAAGATGGCTCCATCCAAAAATCTTGATGCGTATGACTTTAATTTAGGTAGTCCGAAAAATGCTTCATTTTGACTTTGACTCAATTGAAAGTGGTCCGGTTTTGAACTTTTTGTTTAATGAATGTCTTAAAAATTTATTGATTCATACCTCAGCAAGTTGGTAACAAATTTTTCATGAAAGTCCGCTGTGGCATGTTGGTTCCCGTACTTCGCGTTATACACGACATCCAAGCAAAAATCGAATCCTGGGTGCGGCGCCAAAAATCCATCTGTAACAATACGTATACAGAGGATCAACAAGTAAGTTCTGATGTATTCATTTTAAAACAGGTTTATTGGTTCATGATGGCCGATAAAAAATCCAGAGACCACTAAATATGATGTTGTCTTGTCTTGTCTCGGCTTTAGCGGTAACTACCCAAAACAACCTACGTCACGACTTGAGCATCCTTCTTACTGTTCTATCAGGATGCTCAAGCGTGCTCTAATCTTGCACACCTAAGCCAATAACAGATATGGTATTCATTCTGCTACAATAATGCTACATGGGCATCACATGGTCTTACAATTCAGCCCAGGCTATGTGCTATGGAGAGAACGTTTAAACATCTTTAATGGGACGCAGAGGTGTTTCCAAGGCACCAGGGCCGGGTTATATACTGGCCAAGACCTATTGACGCGTCCTCGTCGAGCGTCCTGGGCAACAGGTCCCTTCGGGGTCCTGGCTAAAGTCAGTAGGATCGCTGATTCCTCCGAAGTCGGAGAGTGTCTGCCTGTACGGCGAGGAACCACCAGTCTGCACACCAATAAGCCAGACATGGGACAACGGATACTCACGCAAACCTCAGTCCGGTATGACATCACACTGATGTTGGACAACAGGATGCCTTCATCCGACATACAGCACTTCGCGTTGGAGCTCAAGCCAACGAACACAAGCAAGCAAGCAACATCTTTAATTTACTAGTGCAGTCGGCGCGAACTGTGCAGGTTAGAGTTTTCTTTTTGCCCCCGACAGAAAAAACAACTCCACACCTTAGCGAGGATTCGAACCCGGGTCTCCTGAAGGAGAATACTGCTTTCTAGCCACTGGGCCAGCTGCTCCTCGTGGAGCTCCTCTACCAAGTGACAGTTGGTATTAAGTGACAAGACAAAATCACAAATACTGAATTATTGATAGGATCAGGTTGTGTGACGCTTTGTTCCATGCTCAGCCTTCTTAGACTTAGATGGATAGGACACGTTAGGAGGATGTGTAAGCGGGACATGATTTATACAGGCATTGATGCTGCACATTGGGAGCTAGTAGCGACTGAATGTATTGTAAGGACGGCTAATATCAGAAACGGAATAAACAAAAAGGAGAAAAAGATTGTAGATAGGTCACTTACTGAGCGTGAGATGTCAGATGGTGCGTGATGGTGAAAATAACCACGTGTTCACATGCACCCATTTTGGATGAACATTTACAGCGCGAATTGGTCTGATCAGTCACATTCGCCACCGCCATGGGTTGTAGGTAGTATGCTCTTTTTGAAGCACAATGTACCAAACTATCGTCTGTCAAGACGGCAAGGTGTCATTGAATGTATGAGACATTCATGGAATATGTGTATGAGACATTCAGGGAGTATATGTATGAGACATTCAGGGAATATGTGTATGAGACATTCAGGGAGTATATGTATTAGACATTCAGGGAATATGTGTATGAAACATTCAGGGTATATATGTGTGAGACATTCATGGAATATGTGTATGAGACATTCAGGGAGTGTATGTATGAGACATTCAGAGAGAATATGTATGAGACATTCAGGGAGTATATGTATGAGACATTCAGGGAGTATATGTATGAGACATTCAGGGAATATGTGTATGAGACATTCAGGGAGTATATGTATGAGACATTCAGGGAGAATATGTATGAGACATTCAGGGAATATGTGTATGAGACATTCAGGGTATATATGTGTGAGACATTCATGGAATATGTGTATGAGACATTCAGGGAGTGTATGTATGAGACATTCAGAGAGAATATGTATGAGACATTCAGGGAGTATATGTATGAGACATTCATGGAATATGTGTATGAGACATTCAGGGAGTATATGTATGAGACATTCATGGAATATGTGTATGAGACATTCAGAGAGAATATGTATGAGACATTCAGGGAGTATATGTATGAGACATTCATGGAATATGTGTATGAGACATTCAGAGAGAATATGTATGAGACATTCAGGGAGTATATGTATGAGACATTCATGGAATATGTGTATGAGACATTCACGGAGTATATGTATGAGACATTCAGGGAGTATATGTATGAGACATTCAGGGAGTATATGTATGAGACATTCAGAGAGAATGTGTATGAGACATTCAGGGAGTATATGTATGAGACATTCAGAGAGAATATGTATGAGACATTCAGGGAGTATATGTATGAGACATTCATGGAATATGTGTATGAGACATTCAGGGAGTATATGTATGAGACATTCAGGGAGTATATGTATGAGACATTCAGAGAGAATATGTATGAGACATTCAGGGAATATGTGTATGAGACATTCAGGGAGTATATGTATGAGACATTCAGGGAGTATATGTATGAGACATTCAGAGAGAATATGTATGAGACATTCAGGGAGTATATGTATGAGACATTCATGGAATATGTGTATGAGACATTCAGGGAGTATATGTATGAGACATTCAGGGAGTATATGTACTAGACATTCAGGGAGTATATATGTATGAGACATTCAGGGAGTATATGTATGAGACATTCAGGGAGTATATGTATGAGACATTCAGAGAGTATATATATGTATGAGACATTCAGGGAGTATATGTATGAGACATTCAGAGAGTATATATATGTATGAGACATTCAGGGAGTATATGTATAGATATTATATAGTATATATATATATATATATATATATATATATATATATATATATATATATATATATATATATACTAGCTGACACGGCCCGGCCTCGCCCAGTCACTGGTGGGGAGCATCTCATTTAATTCATATAAGTAGTCATATAAGTTCTCGTTCCCATTACCGACTGTCTGTCTGTCTGTCTGTCTGTCTGTCTGTCTGTCTATCTGTCTGTCTGTCTGTCTGTCTGTCTGTCTGTCTGACCCGGCCCGGCATCGCCCAGCTCCTGGTGTGGAGCATCTCATTTAATTCATATAATTAGTCATATAAGCTCCCGTTCCCGTTCCTGACTGTCTGTCTGTCTGTCTGTCTGTCTGTCTGTCTGTCTGTCTGTCTGTCTGTCTGTCTGTCTGTCCCTCCCTCTCTGTCTGTCTGTCTGTCTGTCTGCCTGTCTGTCTAATCATTTATTGGTTGCAGTTAGAACAACCTTAGATAAACGAAGACCAACTTACAAAAAGCATTAGAAAGAGCACTTGAAAGATCTTTACATCTTCCCCAACAATTAACTTGGGTAAATGGAGCGGCGGCAGCAGCAGCAGCAGAAGAAGAAAAAGGAGGAGTAGGAGCTGGGAGGAGGAGGAGGGAGGTGGAAGGAGGGAGGAGGAGGTAGGAGGGAGGAAGAGATAGGCGAGAGAGGAGGAGGAGGGAAGAGGAGGGAGGAGGAAGGAGGAGAGGAGTAGGGAGGAATAGGAGGGAGGAGGAGGGATTAGGAGGAGGAGAGAGGAGGGATTAAGGAGAGAGGAGGGAGGAGGAGGGAGAGGAGGAGGGAGGAGGAGGAGGAGGGAGAAGGAGATAGGGAGGAGAAGGCGGAGATAGGGGAGAGAGGAGGAGGAGAAGAGGAGGGAGGAGGAAGGAGGGAGGAGGAGTAGGAGGAATAAGGAGGGAGGAGGAGGGATTAGGAGAAGGAGAGAGGAGGGATAGGAGGAGGAGGGAGGAGGAGGAGGAGGAGGAGGAGGGAGGAGGAGGAAGGAGGGAGGAGGAGGATGCAGGAGGAGGAGGGAGGAGGAAGAGGAGATGGAGGAGGGAGAGGAGGAGGGAGGAGGAGGAGGAGGAGGAGGAGGAGGGAGGAGGAGGAGGAGGGATGTGGAAGGAGAAGGAGGGATGTGGAAGGAGAAGGAGGGAGGAGGTAGAGGGAGGAGGAGGAGCGAGGAGGAGAGAGGATGATGAGGGAGGAGGAGGGATGAGGAGGAGGGAGGAGGAGGGATGAGGGGAGGACGTAGTAGTAGGAGGAGGGAGTAGGAGGAGAAGGGAGGAGGAAGGAAGAGGAGTTATTAGGAGGAGGGAGGAGGGCGAGGAAGTAGGAGGAGGAAGAGGGAGGAGGAAGGAGGAGGAGGAAGGAGGAGGAAGAGGGAGGAGGGAGAGGGAGGAGGGGAAGAGGAAGAGGGTAGGAGGAGGAAGAGGAGGAGGAGGAGGATTATAACGCATATGCCTGTAGATAACTGCAGCGAAAAGGTGGGTCTGTCTATCTATCTGACCCGGCGTGGCTTCACCCAGCTCTTGGCGGGGAGCGTCTCATTAAATTCATAGAACAAAAAGAAAGTAACTTAAAAGAATGTCCTTCCACACACCATCCATTATTTTTAATGAAAACTGTTTCTAATCACCTACATGACTGTAGATAACTTCTTAAGCATAAGAAGATGAGTTACAATGTTATGCATTATGCATTATTTTTATGAAAACTTTGAAAATGCCTTAAAGATTGTATCATGATTTATTATAACTCATATGCCTGTACATAACTATAGACAAAGAGTTTATAAATCTTTGAAAACGATGCAACAATATGACTATAAGGTATACAGAAAAGTTATTGAAAGTTATGCCCCTTGAAATAACTTTTCAAGAGTTAAGTCCCTTTGCTATATAGAAATTATAATGAAAAATGAAACATTAAATAATATTAAGTAAGTAGCCGATTTTACACACACAAAATATCACAGTTGGCAGCGCGGGAATGAGAGGAAGACGTGTAGAAAATTTCATCTCAATCGGATGGACCGTTCGCGAACGCATAAAGGACATAAAGACGGAGATTGCCTTTTATATATAAGATATATATATATATATATATATATATATATATATATATATATATATATATATATATATATATATATATATATATATATATATATATATATATATATATATATGAGACATTCAGAGAGAATATGTGTGAGACATTCAGGGAGTATATGTATGAGACATTCAGAGAGAATATGTATGAGACATTCAGAGAGAATATGTATGAGACATTCAGAGAGTATATGTATGAGACATTCAGAGAGTATATGTATGAGACATTCAGGGAGTATATGTATGAGACATTCAGAGAGTATATGTATGAGACATTCAGAGAGTATATGTATGAGACATTCAGGGAGTATATGTATGAGACATTCAGGGAGTATATGTATGAGACATTCAGAGAGTATATTTATGAGACATTCAGTGAGTATATGTATGAGACATTCAGGGTGTATATGTATGAGACATTCAAGAAGTATATGTATGTGACATTCAGGGAGTATATGTATGAGACATTCAGGGAGTATATGTATGAGACATTCAGAGAGTATATATGTATGAGACATTCAGGGAGTATATGTATGAGACATTCAGGGAGTATATGTATGAGACATTCAGAGAGTATATATGTATGTGACATTCAGGGAGTATATGTATGAGACATTCAGGGAGTATATGTATGAGACATTCAGAGAGTATATATGTATGAGACATTCAGGGAGTATATGTATGAGACATTCAGAGAGTATATGTATGAGACATTCAAAGAGTATATATGTATGAGACATTCAGGGAGTATATGTATGAGACATTCAGAGAGTATATATGTATGAGACATTCAGGGAGTATATGTATGAGACATTCAGAGAGTATATATGTATGAAACATTCAGGGAGAATATGTATGACACATTCAGGGAGTATATGTAAGAGACTTTCAAAGAGTATATGTATAATACTTTCAAATAGTATATGCATGAGACATTCGGGAGAATATGTATTCGACTGTAAGAGATAATATGTATGAAACATGTTGGGAGTATGTGTACGAGACATTCAGGGATTATATGTACGAGACATTCATGGAGTATATGTACGAGACATTCAGGGAGTATATGTAAGAGACATTCAGGGATTATGTGTACGAGACACTCAGGGAGAATGAGACTGGCTGAGACATTCAGCAAGACAATACACACACTCACACACACACACACGCATCCACGCACGCACATACACACGAGCGATCTGTATAACTCACACACGTCACAGAGTACTCAAGGCAGAGGTTATTCCTGCAGTAGCCTGGTCTGGTGTCTCCCCGTGCTATAGCCTGGTCTGGTGTCTCCCCGTGCTATAGTCTGGTGTGGTGTCTCCCCGTGCTATAGCCTGGTCTGGTGTCTCCCCGTGCTGTAGACTGGTGTGGTGTCTCGCCGTGCTATAGCCTGGTCTGGTGTCTCCCCGTGCTGTAGCCTGGTCTTGTGTCTCCCCGTGCTATAGCCTAGTCTGGTGTCTCCCCGTGCTATAGCCTAGTCTGATGTCTCCCCGTGCTGTAGCCTTGTCTGATGTCTCCCCGTGCTGTAGCCTTGTCTGATGTCTCCCCGTGCTGTGGCCTTGTCTGGTGTCTCCCCGTGCTGTAGCCTGGTCTTGTGTCTCCCCGTGCTATAGCCTAGTCTGGTGTCTCTCCGTGCTATAGGCCTAGTCTGGTGTCTCCCCGTGCTGTAGCCTGGTCTGGTGTTTCCCCGTGCTATAGCCTTGTCTATTGTCTCCCCATTATGTAGCCTTGTTTGATGTCTGTCCGTGCTGTGGCCTTGTCTATTGTCTCTCCGTGCTGTAGCCGGGTAGCCCGGTCTGATGTCTCTCCGTGCTGTAGCCTGGTCTAGTGTCTCCCCCATGATGTAGCCTTGTCTGGTGTCTCCCCGTGCTGTAGCCTTGTCTGATGTCTCCCCGTGCTGTAGCCTTGTCTTATGTCTCCCCGTGCTGTAGCCTGGTCTGGTGTCTCTCCTTGCTGTAGTCTTGTCTGGTGTCTCCTCGTGCTGTAGCCTGGTATGGTGTCTCCTCGTGCTGTAGCCTTGTCGGGTGTCTCCCAGTGCTGTAGCCTGGGCTGGTGTCTCCCCGTGCTGTGCCTGGGCTAGTTTCTCCCCGTGCTGTAGCCTTGTCTGGTGTCTCCCCGTGCTGTAGCCTGGTCTGGTGTCTCCCCGTGCTGTGCCTGGGCTAGTTTCTCCCCGCGCTCTAGCCTTGTCGGGTGTCTCCCAGTGCTGTAGCCTGGGCTGGTGTCTCCCCGTGCTGTGCCTGGGCTAGTTTCTCCCCGCGCTCTAGCCTTGTCGGGTGTCTCCCAGTGCTGTAGCCTGGGCTGGTGTCTCCCCGTGCTGTGCCTGGGCTAGTTTCTCCCCATGCTGTAGCCTTGTCTGGTGTCTCCCCGTGCCGTAGCCTGGGCTGGTGTCTCCCCGTGCTGTGTCTGGGGTAGTTTCTCCCCGTGCTGTAGCCTTGTCTGATGTCTCCCCGTGCTGTAGCCTAGTCTGGTGTCTCCCCGTGATGTAGCCTAGTCTGGTGTCTCTGTCAGCAACTCACTTGCGACAGGCATACAAGGATTCCCTACTTTTGCACCACACGAAAGTGACAACTCGTATTGTTTGCAAAAGGATACATTTTATTAGGAGCTGATCGTAAATGAGCTCCACGAGCGGAATACCACATCGGTATTAAATATCATAGTATGTTACAAAGATGGAATAAGGAGACGATATTATGATACTAACTACTGAGGCTAAACTTAAGTGCTAACTATTGATACTGTCCTTAACATCAAAGTATCCACAGCGGATATACAGTCTGTTCCCTACGCCGTCCAAGTCTCTGTCTGACCCAAGCTCCTGTGGCGTGTTCAGCCACGAGCAATCGGTTCTCCGTGCGTCCGCTAGTTTGCGTGCTTGGAGTTCCAGCACGCTGGTCACTTGGTTGTAGTAACCAGTATTACGTGGTTACACCTCGTGAGGTGGGTTTCCCAGTCTCTTGGGTAACCCCAGCTCACGCACACTCATTGCCCTCTTTGTTGACACGAGTGTGTCCCGTTGTAGAACTATTTATAGGGTTTGTGTCTCTTCTGTCTGGTTTCCTACCTCGCTATCTTCCTTAGCTCTCTTTATTATCTTCTTAGCTCTTTAGCTCTTATGTAGTATTACGTAGATCTTTGACAGTCTCCCCGTGCTATAGCCTGGTCTGGTGTCTCCCCGTGCTGTAGCCTGGTCTGATGTCTCCCCGTGCTATAGCCTGGTCTGCTGTCTCCCCGTGCTATAGCCTGGTCTGCTGTCTCCCCGTGCTATAGCCTAGTCTGGTGTCTCCCCGTGCTGCAGCCTGGTCTGCTGTCTCCCCGTGCTATAGCCTGGTCTGGTGTCTCCCCGTGCTGCAGCCTTGTCTGGTGTCTCCCCCTGATGTAGCCTAGTCTGCTGTTTCCCCGTGTTGTAGCCTTGTCTGCTGGTCTGCTGTTTCCCCGTGCTATATCCTGGTCTGGTGTCTCCCCCTGCTGTAGCCTAGTCTGCTGTCTCCCCCTGCTGTAGCCTAGTCTGGTGTCTCCCCGTGCTATAGCCTGGTCTGGTGTCTCCCCGTACTGTAGCCTTGTCTGGTGTCTCCCCGTGCTATAGCCTGGCCTGGTGTCTCCCCGTGCTATAACCTTGTCTATTGTCTCCCCGTACTGTAGCCTTGTCTATTGTCTCCGCGTGCTGTAGTCTTGTTTGATGTCTGTCCGTGCTGTAGGCCGGTAGCCCGGTCTGATGTCTCTCCGTGCTGAAGCCGGGTCTGGTGTCTCCCTATGCTGTAGCCTTGTCTGGTATCTCCCCGTGCTGTAGCCTTGTCTGGTGTCTCCCCGTGCTGTAGCCTTGTTTGATTTCTCCCCGTGCTGTAGCCTTGCCTGATGTCTCCCCGTGCTGTAGCCTGGTGGGGTGTCTCCCAGTGCTGTAGCCTTGTGTGGTGTCTCCCCGCGCTGAAGCCTGGTGTGCTGTCTCTCCGTGATGTAGCCTGGTGTGCTGTCTCCCCGTGCTGTAGCCTTGTTTGGTAGTCTCCCCGTGCTGTGCCTGGGCTAGTTTCTCCCCGTGCTGTAGGCTAGTCTGATGTCTCCCCGTGCTGTAGCCTGGTCTTGTGTCTCCCTGTGCTGTAGGCTAGTCTGGTGTTTCCCCGTACTGTAGCCTGATGAGGTGTCTCCACGTGCTGTAGCCTGGTGTGGTGTCTCCCCGTGCTGTAGCCTGGTGTGGTGTCTCCCCGTGCTGTAGCCTTGTCTGCTGTCTCCCCGTGTGGTAGCCTGGGCTGGTGTCTCTCCGTGCTATTGCATTCTCTAGTGTCTCTCCGTGCTGTAACCTTGTCTGGTGTCTCCCCGTGCTGTAGCCTTGTCTGGTGTCTCCCCGTGCTGTAGCCTAGTCTGGTGTCTCCACGTGCTATAACCTGGACTGGTGTCTCCCCGTGCTATAACCTAGTCTTGTGTCTCCCCGTGCTATAGCCTGGTCTGGTGTCTCCCCGTGCTGTAGCCTTGTCTGGCGTCTCCCCGTGCTGTAGCCTAGTCTGGTGTCTCCACGTGCTATAACCTGGACTGGTGTCTCCCCGTGCTATAGCCTTGTCTGGTGTCTCCCTGTGCTGTAGCCTTGTCTGGTGTCTCCCTGTATTGTGGCACGGTCTGATGTCTCCCCGTGCTGTAGTCTTGTCTAGTGTCTCCCCGTGCTGTAGCCTGGTGTACTGTCTCCCCGTGCTGTAGCCTGGTCTGATATCTCCCCCGTGCTGTAGTCTGGTCTGATGTCTCCCCGTGCCGTCAATCTCCCACAGGCAGGGGTGTCTTCAAGGGCTATCTGAACCGTCTAGAGAACCCTGACCCCAAGACGCTGACGGCCTTCACCCAAGATGGTTGGCTGAACATGGATGACAGCGGTTACTTTGACGAGGACGGAACCATCTATGTTCTGGGCAGGCTCAAGGACGTCATCATCTTCGGGGCCACGTTCGTGTACCCTGGCTGGCTGGAACCGAAGATTGCCGAGCACCCGGCCATCTCCGAGGCCTGCGTGGTGCCTGTGAGTGCTGCTTGATACTGTTGATGTTGTCAATGTGTGGTGTCTGTGAGTGTTGCTTGATACTGTTGATGTTGATGCATCTCTAGCTATTTTGTATAGCACCTCCAGAGTGTGGTCTTCACCCGACCACAATCTTGGGTCACTGGTGGACAAGTCTTGGCGGACTGGTGGATAAGTCTTGGCGGACTGGTGGAAAGGTCTTGGCGGACTGGTGGACAAGTCTTAGCGGACTGGTGGATAAGTCTTGGTGGACTGGTGGATAAGTCTTGGCGGACTGGTGGATAAGTCTTGGCGGACTGGTGGATAAGTCTTGGCGGACTGGTGGATAAGTCTTGGCGGACTGGTAGATAAGTCTTGGCGGACTGGTGGATAAATCTTGGCGGACTGGTGGATAAGTCTTGGCGGACTGGTGGATAAGTCTTGGGGGACTGGTGGATAAGTCTTGGCGGACTGGTGGATAAGTCTTGGGGGACTGGTGGACAAATCTTAGCGGACTGGTGGATAAGTCTTGGGGGACTGGTGGATAAGTCTTGGGGAACTGGTGGATAAGTCTTGGGGGACTGGTGGATAAGTCTTGGGGAACTGGTGGATAAGTCTTGGGGGACTGGTGGACAGTTCTTGGGGGACTGGTGGATTGTTGTTCTTTCTATGCCAATGTACCGTTTAATTTGACCAAAGTGCCCGAGATGCGATGCTGTTGACTAAACTTGTCTCCATGGTGATACAACTCTGGGATCGGCCCAGTCCACTACTACAAGTGACACTTTCTGAACATAAACATGATTCGCGTGTATCCCTGTGTCTTTTATATTAATAAAAACATCGAGTATTTTTCCGGTATTCTTGTGTCTTTTATATTAATAAAAACATCGAGTATTTTTCCGGTATTCTTGTGTCTTTTATATTAATAAAAACATCGAGTATTTTTCCGGTATTCTTGTGTCTTTTATATTAATAAAAACATCGAGTATTTTTCCGGTATTCTTGCGTCTTTTATATTAATAAAAACATCGAGTATTTTTCCGGTATTCTTGTGTCTTTTATATTAATAAAAACATCGAGTATTTTCCGGTATTCTTGTGTCTTTTATATTATAAGAAACATCGAGTATTTGTTCCGTGTATTTTTGTGTCTTTTATATTATAAGAAACATCGAGTATTTGTTCCGTGTATTTTTGTGTCTTTTATATTGTCAGAAACATCGAGTATTTGTTCCGTGAAGATTGGCTGCCCACCAACTCTTCTGTCCATTGTGGAATCATTCCACACAGGCATGAAGGGTATAATCAAGTTTGATGGTGCAACTTCTGAAGAGTTTGAAATCAAGAGTGGAGTTAAGCAAGGTTGTGTACTAGCTCCCACCCTCTTTGGAATATACTTTTCACTTCTACTTAAATATGCCTTTCGTGATCAGGATGACGTGATATATACATTCACTCACGCTCAGATGGCGGCCTCTACAATGCTCAGAGATTGAAGGCCAAGACCAAAATTAGGAGGGTACTGATCAGAGAGTTGCTTTTTGCGGATGATGCTGCACTTACGACCCACTCTGAGGTAGAATTGCAATGTCTACTATCTGCATTCTCCAATGCTTGTTCTGAATTTGGTTTAATAATTAGCAAAAAGAAGACACAGATTATGTCACAAGGTGCACATGGTGTACCATCAATCTTTATTGACGACGCCGAACTAGAGATGGTAGACCATTTTACATATCTAGGATCAGTAGATCAGGAAATCAACATCCGGATTGGTAAGGCAGCAACAACAATGAACAGGTTAAGAAAAAGAGTCTGGGAGAACAGGAAGCTTACTTCCAAAACAAAAGTCCTTGTCTATCAAGCTTGTGTCCTTAGTACTCTTCTTTATGGCAGTGAAACCTGGACAACTTACTCACACCAAGAGAAACGTTTAAACGGCTTTCGTATGCGGTGTTTGCGAAGAATTCTTGGTATTAAGTGGCAAGACAAAATCACAAATACTGAAGTATTGGAAAGATCAGGTTATGTGACAGTTTATTCCATGCTCAGTCTTCGTAGACTTAGATGGATAGGACATCTTAGGAGGATGGATGATGGTAGAATACCAAAGGACATCTTTTTGGTGAATTACAGATGGGTAAGAGATCTCAGGGTCGGCTTCTACTACGATACAAAGATATGTGTATGCGGGACATGATTGATACAGGCATTGATAATGCACAGTGGGAGCAAGTCGCCGCTGAACGTGTTGCATGGAGGGCAAACATCAGAAATGGAATAAAGACAAAGGAGAACATTATTGCAGATAAGTCACACACCGAGCGTGTGAGACGTAAGATTGTGCATGATGGTGGAAATGACCACGTGTTCACATGCACCCGCTGTGAACGGACATTTACAGCGCGAGTTGGCCTTATCAGTCACATTCGCTACCGCTATAGATAAAAGTTATTATGCCTTTTTAAAGCACAAACTATCGTCTATCAAGACAGCAAGGTACCAATGTGTGTTATTTCGTGTATTCTTGTGTATTTTATATTATCAGTATATAATGAGAATAAGCCAAGTGAAATGATGAGTCTGGAGATGTCCTGACTAAATGAATGCTCTTATGTGGTTGAGAATTTAACAGTGTCTGATCTTTTAAGACTTTAAAACTTTTAAAGATTTAAGACTTGTCCACCAGTCCCCCAATAATTGTCCACCAGTCCCCCAAGACTTGTCCACCAGTCCCCCAATAATTATCCACCAGTCCGCCAAGACTTGTCGATCAGTCCCCCAAGACTTATCCACCTAAACATAGACTTGCAAAAAAGAAATGGAAGACAGATAAAATGTTGTGGATGATGGACGAAAGAAGAAGGAAAAAGCAAAATAAAGAAGAATATAATAAAATACGCACAGAAATAGTAAATAAATGCAAAGTTGCTAAAGAAGAATTGCTGAATTAACAGTATATAGAAATTGGGTCTGACTACGGAAATGACTTACATTCCATGTATCAACAAATAAATACAATAATAGATAGGAAAACACAAACTGCAATTGGATGTTTAAAATTGAAGAACGATGCAATATTGCTGGGACAAGACGATATAGTCAATAGATGGACGGATAATCTGGAAGAGCTGTATGATGATAGGAGACTCAATGTAAATATTCACATTAATGTCCACTA
Source organism: Cepaea nemoralis (assembly GCA_014155875.1). NCBI lineage: Eukaryota > Metazoa > Mollusca > Gastropoda > Stylommatophora > Helicidae > Cepaea > Cepaea nemoralis. The sequence goes on from JACEFZ010020380.1 coordinate 287,026, forward strand.
AAACTTGCTGCAGAAGGTGAAGATGCACTACATCGCACTAAGAAAGGAAAGGCACCTGGTCCAGACAACATTACAGTAGAGGAAATTGAGGCTCTGGGTGATTGTGGAATAGAAATACTGACAAAATGTGTAAATGACATCTACACTGGTGGGTACATCCCTAGTGACCTATTAAAATTCATTTTTATCTGCCAAAGAAACCAGGCGCTTTAGGATGTGAAGAGCATCGCACAATACGTCTTATGAGTCACGTGACAAAACTGTTGCTCAGAATAACTGTGAACAGAATAAGAAAGAGGAGCGGCTGGCCGAGTGGCTACAACGCAGGACTCCCCTTCGGGAGACTTAGTTCGTTCCCTCGGTAAGGTGTGGGATTTTTTTCTGTCGGGGGCAAAAAGAAAATCCTAACCTGCACAGTTCGCGGCGACTGCATTAGGAAGGCGTCCTTAATTCCTTAGGCTCAAAGACCCCTCTGCCATACACCGCAAGGTACTATATTGGCAGTCAATGACAGTTGTTGTTGTTTTTTGTTTGTTTTTTTTTGGACAGTTTGACAGACAGAATAAGAAAAAAGATTAAACCAGAAATTAGCGATGAACAATGTGGACTTGTGAAGAGACAGGGCCCACACAACGCTATATATATTCTCAGGACACTATTAGAAAAAGCTATAGAAGTAAAATAGATCCGTACTTATGCTTCATAGACTACACACAAGCATTTGACAATGTGAAGTATGAAGAAATAATACAATGACTAGACCAACTGAACATCGACGGCAAAGATCTAAGAATAATAAAGAACATATATTGGCAGCAAACAGCAGCCAAAAGAATCAACAACTTTGTAGGAACATTTCAGTGTATAAAGAAGGGCGTCAGACAACGTTGTGTATAGTCAGTATTATAACGCTGGCCATATCCGGTACGTTTTTGTGGCGCAAAATCGATTGTCAGTAATAATGTATTAGGGATGTGCGCTTCAAAGGAAAGATAACTCTGGACGATCGTTATACATTTTTAGCTGTTATCGATTTGTTGTTGTTGATAAATTGGGCGTGGTCAAGGGGCCGTGGCGGGTTGGTGGGCGTGGTCAAATGACCACTCGAGGTGTAACATGCTAGATCTAACGCCATGTACTGTGGTGTCTTCTTTTTAGACTTAAGTTCTAGATTCAACTTTCCTGTAACTAGAACATGATCATTATGGCATGATCTAGTTTTTGCTCCTAATAAAATGCTCCTGGGTCTTGTTGGAATCAAAATATAGTTTATTGAATTATGAACATAATTTCCAGGGCGTTTCCATGTTCATAATCGCCGAGGATGGGGTTTGAACCAGGTATTACCTGTTATCATATCACGAGATTATCTTGAAAATCATATTATCAAGGCATAAGTGGTTATAAAGCACAGTGGTCCCCCCCCCCCCCCCCCCTGCCTTCAAACGCTTTGTGTGAGAAAATAATACTGCTACTGGCATCTTACCATCTTGTCAGACGATAGTTTGATACACTGCGCTTTAAAAAAGGCATAATAACGGTAACCAAAAATGTGATTGATCAGACCAAAGACCAGTATTTAAATAATAAAATGTAAAAGAATAATAATTATAATTAAATAGAAAATAGTGTTTATATTGTTTCTCAGTACAATCTTCCTGGCGTGTTCCGGGCATTTTCCATTGTGTGTGAGTTTATTGTTACACTGTTAGTTAGTTGCATATCCTGTACAGGACGTTGCAGTAAACCCTATTAAGTGTTTGGCTGTTTGCAATTTCTTGGCAAGTTTCATTCATTCAGTAATATGTCCTTTGCATAACCTCGCTCCCATAATAACCTTCCGGAAAGCTTCTCAATCATAAGCACGATGTCCCGCGTTCGATACACCCATCTGGAGATCATCCGCCACATCCTATATATTCTCTTTGGCCTTCCTCTTCGTCTCTTCCCAGGCATATACCACTTCATTATTGTTCTCTCCAGACTTTCGTGACGTTTTAAGTGACCAAAATATTACAATTTTCTTTCTTTTGTCGTCTTTAATAGTCAACCTTCTTCAGTATTCAGCTGCTGAAGTATGGATGCATTTGTTCTTTTCTGTATCCAAGATATTCTTAGAATTCGTCTGTAACATTTATATTCAAAGGCATTTATGCGCTGTTCAGCTTGTTTAGTAAGTGTCCAGGTCTCACAGGCGTATGTTGCAATGGGAAAGATGGTTGCTCTTAAAAGTCTAATTTGTGTAGTTTTTCTGTCCCACTCCACATTTTACGTTCAATAATTTCCATTGTTTTCTAAACAACCGGCATTTATACCACTTTATCAACTTTATAAAAACCAACGCTAGGCGATCTGTTGCCAAATTGCCCTCAGCTGTGTTTCGAAAGAGGTATACACGATTACGAATGGCGTTCATAACACCTACGCCGCAGAGCCGGCATTTGACACAAACATCAAAACAAGTTGAAAACATGTGTAAGTTAGGTTGTGATTGTATGACACTGGCCTACACTTGGTGTTTCCATATGTGTATGTTAGGTGGTGATTGTATGACACTGGCCGACACTTGGTGTTTTCATATGTGTATGTAAGGTTGTGATTGTCTGACACTGGCTTACACTTGTTGTTTCCAGGTGTGTATGTAAGGTTGTGATTGTCTGACACTGGCTTACAATTGGTGTTTCCAGTTGTGTATGTTAGGTGGTGATTGTATGACACTGGCTTACGCTTGTCTCCATATGTGTATGTAAGGTTGTGATTGTCTGACACTGGCTTACACGTGTTTCCATAGGTGTATGTAAGGTTGTGATTGTCTGACACTGGCTTACAATTGGTGTTTCCAGTTGTGTATGTTAGGTGGTGATTGTCTGACACTGGCTTACACGTGTTTCCATATGTGTATGTAAGGTTGTGATTGTCTGACACTGGCCTACACCTGGTGTTTCCAGTTGTGTATGTTAGGTTGTGATTGTATGACACTGGCCTACACTTGGTGTTTCCAGTTGTGTATGTAAGGTTGTGATTGTCTGACACTGGCCTACACCTGGTGTTTCCAGTTGTGTATGTAAGGTTGTGATTGTATGACACTGGCCTACACTTGGTGTTTCCAGTTGTGTATGTAAGGTTGTGATTGTCTGACACTGGCCGACACTTGGTGTTTCCATATGTGTATGTAAGGTTGTGATTGTCTGACACTGGCCTACACCTGATGTTTCCAGTTGTGTATGTAAGGTTGTGATTGTATGACACTGGCCTACACTTGGTGTTTCCATATGTGTATGTAAGGTTGTGATTGTCTGACACTGGCCTACACTTGGTGTTTCCAGTTGTGTATGTAAGGTTGTGATTGTCTGACACTGGCCTACACCTGGTGTTTCCAGTTGTGTATGTAAGGTTGTGATTGTATGACACTGGCCTACACTTGGTGTTTCCAGTTGTGTATGTAAGGTTGTGATTGTCTGACACTGGCCTACACCTGGTGTTTCCAGTTGTGTATGTAAGGTTGTGATTGTCTGACACTGGCCTACACCTGGTGTTTCCAGTTGTGTATGTAAGGTTGTGATTGTCTGACACTGGCCTACATTGGTGTTTCCAGTTGTGTATGTAAGGTTGTGATTGTCTGACACTGGCCTACACCTGGTGTTTCCAGTTGTGTATGTAAGGTTGTGATTGTATGACACTGGCCTACACTTGGTGTTTCCAGTTGTGTATGTAAGGTTGTGATTGTATGACACTGGCCTACACTTGGTGTTTCCAGTTGTGTATGTTAGATGGGGATTGTCTGACACTGGCCTACATTTAATGTTTCCAGATGTGGACATTTCTTCAACTTTAAGGCATTCTAACCAGGATTTCATGTACACACATCTAGCAGACACAGGGAGTCAGCTGACCTAATCACGTGACTTGTTGCAGGTGTCTGACCCCGTGCTGTACAATAACATCTGCGCCGTGGTGAAGCTGGTTCCTGGCAGCCAGCTCAGCCTGCAGGAGCTGGACACGTTCTGTCACAGCATCTTCATGACGGATGAAAGTGTGGAGGGCACGCCTGTACCCAAGTTTCACCTGGTAACTATGGAAAGAAGGATGGGTGTGTGTTTATGATTGGTAACTATGGAGACAAGGCTGAGTGTGTGACTGGTAACTATGGAGACAAGGCTGTGTGTGTGACTGGTAACTATGGAGACAAGGCTGAGTGTGTGACTGGTAACTGTGGAGACATGGCTGGGCGTGGGTGTGTGACTGGTAACTATGGAGACAAGGCTGGGTCTGTGACTGGTAACTATGGAGACAAGGCTGGGTGTGTGACTGGTAACTATGTAGACATGGCTGGGCGTGGGTGTGTGACTGGTAACTATGGAGACAATGCTGGGTCTGTGACTGGTAACTATGTAGACAAGGCTGGGTGTGTGACCCAAGGCTTATTCAGTAACAGATCATACATAAATTCCCATGTATTGTTTGGCACAAATAGAAGAAGAAAGAAATAAAAACGAGAGGACAGATTAGACAACATAACAGTTGAAAAAGCAGAAGAGATAAGTAAAGATGAGAGAACACACTGACCAACATAACAATTGAAGAAGCAGAAGAAAGAAGTAAAGACGAGAGGAGACACTAGACAACATGTAATTTTGTTGTAAGTTGCATATCCTTTAGAGCAGTTGCAGTCAACACCAGCATTTTACTGCCGTTGTTGGATGTCTTTATATGTTTTACGTTCAGTAATCAATCAAGCAATCAATCATGTGCCATGCCGGAAAGCGTGGGCGGTCATGACTCGCCATTTCACTCGATCACCAGTGTCGTGGATCAGCTCAGTGTTCTTGTCTCGTCCATGCCATGTGGCCAAGCCATCCAGGTATTTTCCTCTCGGTCTTCCTCTTGGTCTGTTCCCTTCGATCTTGCCAGTTGTCACTAAGTTCTCCAATCCATTTCTTCTCATAACATGTCCAAAAAATGTTGATTGTCTACGTCTAATTTCTCTAATCAGTTTACGATGTTCATTTGTCTCCTGTAGTACTTGGTCATTGGTTTTTCTGTCTGTCCATGGTATTCTTTGCATTTTCCTCAGAAACCACATTTCTGCAGCCATCAGATGCTTTTCAGCTTGACAGCTCATTGTCCAAGTTTCACATCCATACAAAAGAACAGGCTCTATGTATCCCCTCAACACTCTTTTTCTCGTTTCAATTGACATCTTTTTATTGGTCAGAATGTTTTTCATCTTGCTAAAGGCTACTTTCGCCATGGCGATTCATGTTCTAATCTCTTCAAGGCATCTCCCATCAGATGTTATGACTGTTCCAAGATAATTGTACCGATTCACTTGTTGAAGAATATTTCCATTTACTTGTATATTACATTGTGGCACTTCTTCCTTCCTAGTGACGACCATAACCTGAGTCTTTTTACAATTTAATTCTAACCCCAGTTGCTCACTGTGTACAACAACCGCGTCTACTAATTGTTGCAGGTCCTGCGCATTGTCTGCAATTAATACTGTATCATCTGCATATCTAATGTTATTGATGTTTCGTCCTCCAATGCTGATTCCATTTATATCCTCTACATTTCTGAAAATATTTTAACTGTATAGGGAAAAAAGATCTGGAGACATCACACATCCCTGCCTAACACCTCTCTTAATTGGCTGATACTGTCCCACTTCATTATCAATCCTTATTGCAGCTTGTTGTTTCCAATATATGTTTTTTTATAAGTTTAATGTCTTTCTTATCAATTTGACATGTCTAACTCTATCAATAGCCTTTGTATAGTCAATAAAGCAAAGATGTATATCCTTGTTTACTTCTATAGCACGTTCAATAACTGTTCGCAGCATATACACAGCATTTACTGTACCCTTTCCTTCTACAAACCCACATTGTTCTTCCCCTATTTCAGGTTGTATCTTCTTCCTCACTCTTTGCATGATAATTCTTAGCAAAATCTTTGTGATGTGACTCATTATACTAATTGTTCTATGTTGATCACATTCCAAGGTTCCTGATTTCTTTGAGATTGCAATAAATACAGAGTTACATAATTCAGGAGGTATATCTCCAGTATCATATAATGTGTTCATCAGTCTGGTGACTTGCTCTAGTCCAAATTCTTCTAAAGCTTTAATCATTTCTGTTGTGATGTTATCTGCACCGGGGGCCTTGCCAGCTTTCATATGCTTAAGAACATTTCGAACCTCCATCTCCAAAATTGACGGTCCTTCATTATTAAATCTAATATCATACTGTTCGTCTCTGTTATCATCATAAAGGTGTTTCACATAATCTGTCCATACATGTAGAATCTGGTCTTTTTCTATTATGATTTTGCCATCTTCAGTTTTTAGACACCCGGTTGATGTATTTGTTCTTTTATTAGAAAGTTCCTGAATTCTTTTGTGCACTAATTTGGTATTTTGACTGTTGTGTTGGTTTTCAATTTCTAAGCACTTTTCCTCAAGCCATGCTTCTTTTGCCTCCTTTCATAATATTCTGACTCGTCTGTGAATTTCTTCATATTTGACAGAATTATTTTTGTTGAGCCTTCTTGTTTCCATGAGGTGTAAAATTTCTTCAGTCATCCATTTCTTACGACCCACCTTCTTTAATTTTGGAATAGTTGTTTCTGCAGCCACATTTATTGAATTCTTCAACGTTTTCCATTGATCATCCACATCCTGGAATAGGATCTCTAGATCAGACAAAATTTCAAATCTGTTCTGTACTTCTATGTTGAATTTGTTTTGTATTTCCTTGTCATTACTCAATGTACACAAATCATATTTAGTGTTTCCTGTTATATACTTGACTTTCTTCAACTTTATCCTCAATGTTCCTGTGAGTAATCTGTGGTCGCTATAACAATCAGCACTGGGAACTGTTTTTGCTAGTGCTAATGCGTTTCTAAATCTTCTGCTAATCAGAATGTAGTCAATCTGGTTTCTAATCCTGCTATCAGGACTCCTCCATGTCCATAATCTTCTAGGGCGTTGCTTGAACCAGGTGTTTCCTACAATCATTTCCTGTTCTTTTGCCCACTCTACGAGTCTGTATCCTCTTTCATTTCTCTCTCCTAAACCATAGTTTCCTACTGTGTATCTATCCCCTTGATTTCCTACTTTTGCATTGAAGTCCCCTATTATGATGTTTATTTCTGAATTTTTACATTTCTTTAAGGCAGACTCTATGTCATTATAAAATTCTTCTACACTATCTTCACTGGATTCTCCTGTTGGGGCATATACTTGAATAATATTTATGCTAAAAGGTCTGCCACTTAATTTAACTAGTAGAACTCTGTCCGACACGGCCCAATATCCTTGAACAGATTTTACTGTTTTCCGGTCCAAAATAATTGCCACTCCTCTATGACGATCTTCACCTCCAGAATAAATAATCTTGAAATCTTCCTCTATCTTGATGCCTGCTCCTGTCCATCTCGTTTCGCACATACCTAAAATATAAATTTTTTCCCTTTCAATTTCTTGTTTTATGTTCTCTAATGTTCCGTCGTTGTTTAACGTCCTAACGTTCCAAGTTGCTAATTTTAACGTCTCTGTCCTTGTCTTGCGAAGATCAGTCTTTAAGCGAATCATGATATACTAGGCACTTTTAAAGAGGTAGTTTGCCGTTGCTTTCCTCTATGGCAGTGACCTTACTGGTCGGAGACCGCAGCCATTGACTCAAGAAGAGTTCCTCTGCCTGCCGTCGTGAAGCTCGAGGCCATGACCCACAATGTCTGTCGGCTGCCCTCAAAATTTCAGTAAGGCTGGTCTAATTTTAAAACGGTAGACATGGCCGTGCAAGAGAATATCGAAGAGTTAGTTATACCGCCCAGACACCCCTCCCCATGTTCGACCTGGCTGACTGCATCAAGGAATTACCTCCATTCAGGTTTGGTGGGTTAGTACTCACAAAGTGGGCTTTTCTTGGCTGTGCAGGCACTCGTTTGCTGATTGCTTTCACCTTCT
>JACEFZ010020380.1:297500-340000 GCA_014155875.1 Cepaea nemoralis
TTATGTTTGAAGTAGTTGTGGTGTTAGTTGTGATGTTTGTAGTGTTAGTTGTGGTGTTTGTAGTATTTGCAGAGTTAGTTTTTGTGTTTGTAGTATTTGTGGTGTTAGTTGTGGTATTTGTAGTAATTGTGGTGTTAGTCGTGGTGTTTGTAGTAGTTGTGGTGTTAGTCGTGGTGTTTGTAGTAGTTGTGGTGTGTGTAGTAATTATGGTCTTAGTAGTAGTTATTGGTCTTATCTGTGGTGTTAGTTGTGGTTGCGGTGTTAGTTGTGGTGTTAGTTGTGGTTGTTAATGTCAGGTCTTAGTTAGATATGACTGAGCTACAGTATGATTGTAAACGGTACTAGCTGCTTCTGTTAGCGTCGAATGTTGGGCGACGCTTACCAAAACCGACACCCCACATTGTGCCAACGGCAACGGGAGTAGTATGGTTGGGACCTCATCCACGTAATTCAGCATCCAACATGGATGCGTATGTGTTTTATGAAGGATTTTGACGAGGTGGCTAAAATCGGATTTTTTTTTTTTTTTTGGTGGGGAGAAAATCCCGGGTCTATGAATTTTTGGATGGCGGGTAAGTTTGTTTCTGTGAAAGTAATTAAGGTAGTGGCGGTGTATGAAGGTGGTGGGAGCACGGATGAAGGTGGGGTTGAAGGGGTGGTTGAAGGGATGTAAGTTATATATTTTGTTGGACGTGGTTACAAAACGTAGGAACGGGGTATATGAATGGTCGGTCAAATGCGTTTAGACAACTATGCGTGGCGAGATGTAGTGAAAGCGTGATGTATAAACTTCCAAGGGCGTGGTGTGACGGATCGGTGTGTATGGTCTCTGCCAGTGAAAATCAGACAGTAGAATTCTTGTTTAGGCGGGGATGGTGGGTCAGAGGGCAGAGGTGGGTGTAATGAAAACGAGGGTTCCAACCACATTTATGGCCTCGTAGTCGGGGAAATTCTTGATGGTTGATGTGAGAATGTAGTCTGTGAAAGTAATTAAGGTAGGAAGGGGTAAAATCGGTACCAAGTGTGTTAAATGTGTGATGTTAAATGTAGGGCGATAGTAGTGTCTTAGTGAAATTAAAGGGTGGTATGTTCATAGTAGCTTATTCACCGATTAGAAATCTTATAAAGTAGTAATGGATATGGTGTCATTTGGTGGTAAGGGGGGGGGGGTATTAGCGGTCGATATATGGGTGGTCATAAATGTAATAAGATAAGAGGTGTAGAGGGTCATTATAATCTGAAAAAACTAGGAGTCTGGGATTAGTAATATATTGCGATAGGAGCCCATTCACGAAAAATGAGCCATAGGACCAGAGCACTCGCGAGGGCTGGAAATGTTGGAAGTCTTGTTTAGGATGGTGGGTAATGTTTTTGTTGGAACAAAAGGTAGGAACGTTTTAGGCGGGGGATGGCGGGTAATTTTTTTTTTGGAAGTGGTTAAAAAAGATAATAGCCAGGAGTTTGTGTGGGGAAAATGTATGAATGGGGTTGGTTCATTAAGTGAAGGAAAACGTTGATGTGTTAGACATTGGGAGGGTGTACAAAAATACACGTACACCCAAAAGACAAACGAACACCTACAAAGACATCAGCCATACACACATAAACACATCCATACAATCAGGAACGCCTATACTTCTACATTCAGACAGACACACAAGTACAACGAAGCAAACAAACAGGCACACAAGTACAACGAAGCAAACAGACAGACATAGTGAAAGTCTGGAAAGCTAATCAGTCTTCCTCATATCGTGAGAAATCGGGATCCTACCAACAGATAGGTGGAACGCCGTTGCCTGGGAGGCTATGTTAATGACAATAACAGCCAGCCGTGTACTGGATTTAGTACCAAAAACCCGCCAGAACCATATAGACAAATACGTTTCTTCACCAGGGCTACGTTCAAGAATTTCTTATTCTGTCTGGTTTCTCATATGATAACCTCGCCTAGGCACACGCGCGCGCGGGGGAAAGAGAGGTCGGGCACCTCAAGTTCTGTCTTACTTTATCTGTTTTTACTTGCGTTATTTTCCCTTTTAATCGGTGGTGCAGTATTTCGTTACCTCCATTTCAAAGGTACAGAATGTAAATTCGCTCATAAGTCACCTACACGCCCGAATGGTCTGTAAACACACGAACAATACACAATGCTTTTAACACTCAGTAAAAGTTTTAAAAAACATAACACAGTTGTGAATGTTATCACATGTGTCAGGTATTCAATAGTGTAAGGTAAGTCAACAAATTAGAGTGGTTGCAGATCTACAAATTGGTGGGAAAGACCTTAGACTTGTAAAAGACATATATAGAAAACAAAACTGTCCTAAGGATTGATAATGAAATAGGCCACTGTCAGCCTATTAAGACAGGGATGTGTAATGTTTTTCTCCCTGTACACCAGAAATGTAGAAGATATGAAAGGAAGCAGCATTGCGGGACGATACATCATTAACAATAGATATGCAGTCTTGATTGCAGACATTGAACAGGACCATACAGTCAAATACACCTACGTACATATACAGAAACAAACAGACAGACACGCGTACAGACACACACAGAACCATACAGACAAATACACCTACGTACATATACAGAACAATCAGACACGCGTATAGATATATACAGTGGCAAACAGACAGACACACAGTACGATTGCCTGGGACCATCAACACACACGTTTCTTCACCAGGGCTATGCTCAAGAATTTCTTAATGAGAAAAACACGCGCTGGTACCACTAAACCCTTGATATGAATGGGGGCGAGCATCATGATTTTATTGGTTGGTTGTCAAGTGGCTGGCTTTGTCACGTGGCAACCCACTTCTTGTCCCGAGAGACATCATCACTAATATATATATATATATATATATATATATATATATATATATATATATATATATATATATATATATATATATATATATATATATATATATATATATATATATAGAGAGAGAGAGAGAGAGAGAGAGAGAGAGAGAGAGAGAAGAAGAAAAACCATACAATGGAACAAAAAAAACATAATAAAATAGAGAAACAAAATTAAAAACAAACAAATAATAACATTTTCAAATAGCTTTTATTGGTATACAACATTTAAAACTGGGTTCGTTTACGATCCAAAGGGAGCAGATGGACTTGATTATTGTAGAAAGATGTCTGGTTTTGCAGAGGCCTGTCTTGACTGTCGGTAGACTGCTCTGGCTTATATGTAGCTTGGTCATCATAACTTAGATTCTCAAAAGCAGCTAGAATGTCAGACTTCATCGAGACGAGAGATTCAAACTCTGCTTTCGTAAGTGTAATTCCCACATTGGAAGGATACACCATCTCAGAATCATAATACTGATGTAGATGGAGTGTCGTCGTTCCTCTGTCTTGAGAAACTGTCACCGCTTTCAAACTGTTGGCTAGCTGTCTGGGCATATCAACAGGTCTTGACATGAATAACCACTTGGGTGTAGACATCTTGATCGTTGTAGACACAAAAAGATGAGTGGTCGTCTCAGTTTATAACGACGAATTTATCTAGTTTTAAACAGGTCTGGACTTGTCTTTTTTAACCACGGAGTAACCAATCGAAACACGAGACGGTCGTTCACGTGTTGTCTGTGTCCAAATGGTTGCAGGATACGTAACATGCTCGAGCCGCGGCATTTCATCAACTAAGAAATACAAGGCGTACAGACCACAAGTGCTGTTATTAATGTCTTGTAACATACGGGTGTTGTACACTGGTGATCTGTCCGAGTTTCGTTGTATAAAGCGGATAATGTCGGCGTGTAATGGTGGCAAGCCAAACGAATCGAAATATTCAAACTGACCTAGACCATTAAAATATAGGGCGATCCAATGTGAACCAGAGTAAGCACTGGTGTCAGTATTGACGATCAAAGCGGCTGGCTGTGTTCTATCAATGTGTCTAGGCAAATGATCTCTAGCGCATACGTTGACTAGTGGAAGGCGTCGAACAAGCAGATCAGACATGAGTAATTGTCTTAGTTGTTGGGTGTCCATTATGCTATGTAATCTGTTAGCACTTGTCTCGTCTTGGAAACTTCTAGGACCGAGTCGAGTTCGGCGTATACGACGACTTGTAGAGGTGCATCCGTTATAACGTCAAACTTTAGTTCTACTGACAGTGGACCAGATTTCGCCAATTCAAACTGTTCTCCGTCTAATATACTGGGAGTCAGATCAAAAGCATATAGACCGTACCCTTGACTAAAACTTTCATAATTTATACCATTCCCGGCGTCCTTACCGGTCAGACCAAGGGCCACATTGGTACCATGGAAAGCTCGCATGTACTGACTCGTGGTATAATTCATGGTTAAGGGTTTGCCTGTGACACTACGCCCATCTACCATCAGACTCAAATAGTTTAACTGATAATGATTGAATATGAAGGGGTTCGTGTTTAGCTCGCCATTGAAACAGGAAGCATTCACTAAACCGATCACCACCCGGGTCGGTGTCTGGCTGAGGAAAAGGTTATCTTGTGTGTGGGAAAACATACCTTTCGGGATAGAAAAGGTTTTTACCACGACTCTTTTAAAAGGATACTTGGCATTGGATCTCAATAAGGCTTTTTCATGGGCCAGAGAGATAGCTGGATTTAACTTAGCTTTCCTCACCAAGAGGGCTGGCGTAAGTAATGACACTTTTGTACCCACCATTTACATCCGTGGCAATCAAATTAAAGACGGATTTTGATGGGGTTAGTTTGATTTTAATATCGACGCCATTCAACATGTACCTGTCCTGATTGAAAATGTCGGAATAAAGGCGCCCATCATATCCAGAGGCACACTATAGCTGGCTAAAGATCTTCTTTTGGCTAGACCTTTATTGGTATCACCCTTTGTGTCTGTCATGTGCAAAGGAGTATCTTGATAGTATAGAGCTGACGTCAGATGACTCTTTTTGGCCTCTTCACCATAATTCAGAAGAGCTTCCAAGTAGGCCCGGTACGGATACGAATTTTCACTCGGTGAAATAAGAGTGTCGTTCAGGGACACGTCTACTTGAGAAAACAAACTATGCAAATAATAATTTATAGGACCGACTTCCGCTGTTGGTTGGTAGGTCGTCGCCATTGGGCAGTGTAACTTTGGCTCTCACGTGAAGAAAAGTATTAAACAAATCAATGTAATCTTCACCGACACCAGAGATGGAGAATTCGATGGGTGCCCCATAAGCTAACGTGGCCAACGGATGAATCTCCACAAACTGTCCCTCTTCCACGGCCGTCTGGGTGGGAGGCACACTAAACAGATCCAGACCAGAATGCAGACACTCGCATGACTTGGGATGAATTAACGCCATTATGAGAAAATATCCGAATGTCCCGCTTGGTGGTGATGTGTCTTATGAGTCGACGGCTTTCTGACTGTTGGTTTTATTCTTTTACTGGGCTGACCTGGCGGGGCGGCTCGTTTTCGTTTCCTAACCCCACTACCCGATTGGCTGATGTGTTGAGCAGCGCCTTGGAGTAAGCGTTGACCAGCATCTCTGGCGTGTTCTTTGAAGGACTCACCAACATTCCTACCAGCTAGGGCATCTTGAGCCACTTGCAAACCCGTCCCCAGTCCTTCTCTCAATAGGGCTTTGCCACCAGTCTTCAACCAAGGAAGAATTGTGCGACCAAGACCACTAAAGAAACTACCAATTCCATGACCTCGCTGACTTCGACCACCCACAAAAACAGGGAGACCACTTCCAGCTTGATTGCAGAAATAGTCCTCGTACAGTTTGGGGTTGCGTTGGATTGGCACGTGCCTAACCATGGTTAGCCCAGATCAAACCGTTTGGTTGTTCGAAAATGTAACGTCACTACTGAAGTTCCACCTGTAAATGGGATAGGTTTCCCCTGCTCGTCGGTTATAAGAAGTTCAATCGTGTCAAATGAAAATCGACTGAGGGGTACGTAATGTGGCTTGTCATACATCCTAAATACGGAGGTGGTGGATCTGTCTAGAACAGGTAGTGTCCGCAGTAATGGTACCATCACATCACCAACCACCCGCGAGGTGACAATATCGGAATAGACGAAGACATTTTTTGTGCCCTGGTCTAAATCTACTTCACCCACACCAGACAGACTGGGTTCAGTCTCGGTGACATGTGTCGAGGGAAATTGTAAAATTTCTGCCAACTTGTCACTAAGTCTAACTTCAGCCCCCTGCTCATATAATTGGAAACGAGCCTTATTCGAAATATCGTTATAAGAGAACATCATTCGGTTATGTTCTTGCAAGGCATCATCGAGACGCAGCCATTGCAGTTCATTGATAAATCTCTCAGCTTCGATAAGCAATCTATTCAATTCACCAATGAATTTTTCTGTTGATTTGTACAGACCAGGCGTCAGCGTAATCTTCATCGGTGGGTCCTCTAGGTCTGGAGGTGGAAAGTACTTTATCCACACCTCATCTTTCAAAATATTAAAATAGGTGTTGGGAAACTGAATATCGACCAAACCAACTTCGTACTGGGAAGTGAGCTCAATATTTTGCGGCAGTTTGACAAAGAAATGTCCGGCGTTATTTTGCGGGTATATTTGTAACGACGCATTACTGGGCAGAGTCACGTAAAAACTCATCTTAGTCTATTCGAGGTCTGAATGTTTCCTGATTCGAAAATGTAAAGTTAGCACTGAACTCCCATCCTTGAATGAGAGTGTTTTACCCGTATCGGTAGTTAAAAGTATTTCCACCGTGTCGAAGGAGAATCGACTTAATGGTACATAATGTGGTTTATCATAAAGATGAAACACTGAAGGTGACAGTCGGTCCAATATAGGAACAGTCCTTAGTAAAGGAACCATGACGTCTCCAACTGGTCTCGCGGCTACGAGATCGGAATAGACATAGATATTTTTAACTTCGCTATCCATCTCTAATTCTACATTCACCGTATAATAAGACATTGTCGTCTGATAGAGTCGAGCTTGGAAAACCCAACATATTTTTCAATCTGTCACTAATTTTAGCCTGGGCGCCTTTTTCAAATATTTTCATCCCGACCCTTTTCCAAGGTGCACCTAGAAAGAATTTGATGGTTAGTTTCTCGTCAACTTGGGTTTCTACACACAACTTATTCAATTCCTCGATGAAAGTTTCAGGGCTGCTGAACGGACCAGGTGGACATACAAGGGTTATAGGTTCCATACCACTACCTTTAGGTGGAAAGTATTGAGGAGGCTTGTGTCTGTACTGTTCTAGTCGATTCAGATACCGCTGTAGTGTTTGCTGATACGCTCTGGCCTTGTCACGAGGTGGTAGATCTTCTGTTTCCAGGACTTGTTGCATCTGACGATCCAAATCATGTAGACTATCATTTAGTGTGTCGGGTGGTACATAGGGTTTTTCTAGCAACCGGGGATCAATCAAGATCATCTTCTTGGCCATTACAAAGCCACCACGCTTTTCAACACATTTAGTATGGGGCCTAGTAAGGCGCCTATGAAACCACCTTGTTGCAGGATCTCTTTCCTTTTCTTGAGCGATAATTTCTTATGCGTGAGTGCTCTCAGACTGTCTTTGTGCCGTTGCAGACGCTTCTTCTGAGCTGGTGTCAGGGGAACATTACCTTTTAAAACGTTGTGACAGCATTAGCAAATTGATTGGACGAGATCCGGGGAAGCTGATTTCATTACTGCCTTCACAGTGGCTGGGTTGGTCTGACCCAAGAAGCGTAACATACCCTCGTTACGTTTAAGTCGGTTAGACATGTTATTTGGGGACGTAGACGACTTGATGCTGATCGGGAAATATATGACTTCGTAAGCGGAGCTGATCCGGTGTTTCCTGTCGCAGGTCAAATAACAAATACCCGTGTGGAGCCGATGTCGCGTCTTTAAAACTCTCTTGGACATATGACACACGTCCTGGATACATCTGTTTGGCCAGATTGGTAATCTGAGACCCGTCTCGAGGATTCTTAAACACCACTAGGTAGTGCGAATTCAGACTGATAGTTCTTTGTTCTTTATTCTTACCAAATATGTTCTGTACTATATACATAACACTGAGGTTGCGATGATGACTGCCTTTAGTAAATAATTTAGTCACTCTGTCATCTGTCTCAGACATTAGATCATCTATGACTACTAACCGACGTCTATCCCCTGTCCATTTTCCACATCCGGCAGACCTTCATTAAATTGAACACCCTTCATAGTTTCGTAGATGGGTTGCCATTCCCCATAGCACCATATAATTTCCTCTGGAAGGGGGTCTACCATGGCTGGTAGATGGGCCAAGAACCGTTGGACAAAGACGGTTTACCACTCCCCGTTGGGCCCGCAATCAAGGCTGTAAAAGGATGTTTCCACCTAGGATCCATGAGTATTAATAACCAACTACCTAGTCGCATTGGTGTTTATAAACGCAGTCGGGTGATAGTATTAGACCATTTGACGACCAACTGCACGTCAGTGGGTCTCTGGTAGCTATCATTATAATAATGACACAACCAACGGCCGACTTGAAACAAGTTCACACCGAGGTGGTGAGTATGGCGTTGACTATTATTAGTTCCTACAAGCCCACAAAGACCAATAACTCGAGGTTGTGTCGCTTAGTACGTCAGATAGCCAACCAACATGATGTGTTATTCACGAGACTAGAAGTCCGTATCAAGCCCGAACACGTTTTCCCGGTCTTTGTTTCAATCGCTGACGAAGTCTTTGCCGATAACGTCATCAACTATGGGAGAATAATGATGGTTTTTACACTTGGTATGCGTCTGGGTAAGCATCTGGTTAATAATTCTTACAATACAGACGTGAATGTCCAGGACCTGGAGGAAAGCTTCGCTACATCTGTAGGCACGTATATGACTGATAAACTACATCCTTGGATACTGCGAGGTGGATGGCGTAATTTCTATACTTGGTTGCAAGCAATCAGTTGAATAAATACATAACTAAACTTACATCTCAGTATGTGTCTTTGTTTCATTGTGTGTCAGTGTTGATGTCTCTCGGAAAAGAAGAGGGCAGCCCCGTGAAAGCCAGCCACTTGAAACAACCAACAAAACAAAAATCTTGGCTTCAATATTTAATCACCAAAATATGTGTGGCGATGTGTTATTCATCAAAATAGTTTAGTGATATATCATAAAAAAAATCAATGACATACATGGTTAGTGACAAAAATATAAAACAATGTAGTTGGGGGATGATATGTCACCTAGACATCAAACTATCGGGAACTCGGGCATATGAAAGAGGTATAAACATATGCCAGCTACTATCTCTAGTGTATATTTGGTGTCTGTACGTTGTTGCATGGCGTAGGAATGAATGTCATGTTCGTGTACTGTTGTAAGGAAGGCATCAAAGTCGTGTCTGTTATTGATTAGCGCTGGAAATTCTAAAACAGAAGAATTGTTAAATGATGCATGATAGAATCTAAGATCTTGTGTTCCTCTATGTCTTAACACTAGATGAAAGCTAAAGTTTATCTTAAAGCGACTAATTTGGGCTTTGAAAATCTTATACAACGTATCTGTCC
Source organism: Cepaea nemoralis (assembly GCA_014155875.1). Lineage (NCBI taxonomy): Eukaryota > Metazoa > Mollusca > Gastropoda > Stylommatophora > Helicidae > Cepaea > Cepaea nemoralis. The sequence goes on from JACEFZ010020380.1 coordinate 307,028, forward strand.
AGTCGATAGGCTTTTGTATCTCCGGGCTAATAAAGAAGGTGTATGTCGATAAATACTTGTTAATCTTGTGATGTGTCCTGATAGCTTCCCAATTTTCTCTATATGTTTGTTGAATATCGGGTGGAAGGATGTGTAGTGTCTCAGGTTCCCCGGCTGCTAAGATGGCCGCTTCGTCTTCTAGCAGTTGTTCAAGAATATTCTCGTCTGGTTGTATCTGACTGTTAGTTATGATGGTTTCAGTTGGTGGTGTCATCGGGGTTGTTGATGGTGTCGTCTCTGATGTTGAAGAGGTAGTTGTAGTAATTGCTTCTGATGTATCCATAGGCCGGTGATGACGTATTCGTTTGTGTTTTTGTAGGCCATCGTTCGTATTATACACCTTATCACATAACTGACAGGGGTATTTCTGGTGGTTCTCATTGTGAATGGTCCGAATGTGACGATTAAGGGTATAGTTATCACAATAGGCTTTGTCGCACACTGAACACGTGAAAGTAGATCTGGTGGTCATATTGATAAACTGGTCATAAGTCACACTTTCACTTTTTTTTCTTTCTTACAACCGCAAAAAATGTTCTGGTGTATACAATATATGTTTCACTGTTTTATCAGCTGCCGACGACACGAATAAGGCTCACACCAGCCTGAAGAACAAATAACTCTTTAGCTACCCAAGTCAGCACGTGAACTGGTGTAGACCGAGTGGTACTGAGCTCACAAGAGACGCCGTCTATTATATACACTGGTTCTGCACCCTACATAGCTGACGTAGCAGTTTTGTAGACAAGCTATTCTCACGCCACCCGCCCGCCTGCTTCGCCACAAACCGATGACTCATGCTACCACTTAATGACTTTTGCATATGACGCTGGTGACGTAGGGGCTTCTCGGACATCCGCGTTCGTTACCAAAAAGGGTATGTGGTTTATGTCGTTTAGTCTTGTAGGGACACGAAGAGGGTATACTTGTGTATTTGTTTATGGGTGAGTGTATCTGTACTTGTTTATAGCTGATATTGACAGTAGTAATGGTAGGAGGCCGGCTTCGTGGCTTAGAGGTTATGACTTTTCTCCGTAATCTCGTATACTCTCGTCAGGTAACGTGATGACGGTTCAAATCAGCAGTGGTTCGAATCGCATCGGTAACTTACGGGGTATGTGAGCCGGCCGCTCAGAAAGCAATGGCAAACTACTGAGCGTAATCTTGCCAAGAGATCAACATACAGCTGAAAGATGCTGGTGTTGACAGCTAAGTCCTGTAAAAAGGATATGCTAAAAAAATGGTAGGAGATGGGTGTGTAGGGTTGTCTTTGTGTTTGTCTGTGTGTGTACTTGTGTATGGGTAAGTGTGTCTGTATGTGTGTACGTGTGTGTGTCTGTCTGATTGTTTCATTGTTGAGCCCATTCCCCCTCTAGTCATAATTACCATTGATTAACTCTTATCTGCTTTTGATGTTCGTTTCCATTCACCCTCTAGTAATAATACCCATAGTCAAGACAGCCCTCTACAGGACCAGGCATCTTTCTACAATAATCACCTCCCTCTGATCCCCTTTGGGTCGTAAACGAAGCCGTTTTTAAATGTAGTTTGATGATGTATACCAATAAAAAACACTTGAAAATTTTACTTTTTTGTTTGTTTTTCGATTTGTCTCTCTGTTCCATTGTGTCAGACTCCTACGACCCTCTTTACTTTTGTTCAGATGATAGTACCCATCTACACCTCTTATCAATACCCATGCTTCGTCGAGGGACCATAAAGACGACCCGTCACACCCCGCCCTTGGCAGTTTATACATCACGTTTTCACTAACCTCTGCCTCACCACCCGTAGTTGTGTAACATTCCACTATACACCCCTCACATTTGACAGGTACCATTCACATGAATACACATAACCAACTTTTACGCCCCTCTTTCTATTTCCACTACCTTAATTACTTTTACAGAACAAAAAAAATCCTACAGATTTTCAAAAAATTCATAGACACGAATACACACTTTTACGCCCCTCTTTCTATTTCCACTACCTTAATTGCTTTCACAGAAACAAAATCCCTTCCCACCAAAAAATTCATAGACCCGGGATTTTCTCCCCACCAAAACAAAAAAATATCCGATTTTTAGCCACCTCGTCAAAACCTTCATAAAACATGTACGCATCCATGTTGGATGCTGAATTACGTGGATGCGGTCCCAACTATACTACTATCGGGCAGAGGAGTGCAATTGGGAGGGTACAAGCTTTATCCTGATGCGATGAAATGCAACCTAAAGACAAAATGTCATGTCAGGACAGACCAGGCCCTAAGCCTTGGTTGGCAGCTGGTCTAGGATCGAAGCTCCGACAGGCGGACAGTTAGAGCATTGCTTTGCTGATCGGTAGCTTCTGCAGCTTGTCTTGTTACAGACGTATTGGTGTTACATTTCCTCTAGAGTACACTTCCCAGGCCGAGAGAGGGATCATGATGCATGGGCTACACGTGGTCTCTACATTCAGCCCAGGCTCTGGGCTATGGAGAGGTACAAGTCCATGTTACAAACTATGGTCTGTCAAGACGACAAGGCGCCAGTCAGTCATATTTCCCCACTTCTCCCATCTCTGTCTCTTCTACTATTTGAATATGTGAATATATTTCCCCACTTCTCCCATCTCTGTCTCTTCTACTACTTGAATATGTGAATATATTTCCCTACTTCTCCCATCTCTGTCTCTTCTACTACTTGAATATGTGAATATATTTCCCCACTTCTAAGGCAAAGGTTCTCCAAGTGAGATCTGGTTATCATTTGCTTGAAATATTTACACTATCTTTGTCTTTCACATTTGAAGTGTAGGCCTAATTCCTGTTGACTTTCCATCATGCGTATTTAACTGATCTTGCCCATGAAGTCATGGGCCACCAGAAGCCATTGTCATCAGCCAAGTGCAGATCATCAAGATGCTCTCTCCAAGTGCAGATCATCAAGATGCTCTCTCCGAGTGCAGATCATCAAGATGCTCTCTCCGAGTGCAGATCATCAAGATGCTCTCTCCGAGTGCAGATCATCAAGATGCTCTCTCCAAGTGCAGATCATCAAGATGCTCTCTCCGAGTGCAGATCATCAAGATGCTCTCTCCAAGTGCAGATCATCAAGATGCTCTCTCCGAGTGCAGATCATCAAGATGCTCTCTCCGAGTGCAGATCATCAAGATGCTCTCTCCGAGTGCAGATCATCAAGATGCTCTCTCCGAGAGCTTTGGATTCCATTTCTGGTGGAAGTTATTGTTACCTTCATAATATCATACAGGCGAGACAAGGCACCGTGGCTGTAGTTCCGTTCTTATTCAAATACCTCTGTTCGTCCGTTCCCGTAGTGCCTCATTTGTGGATACAGACATTCCGAGTTTAAAAAGTGCGTTGTTATGAGGCAAGCCCCAGGCATGTCGCCTTGTTACGAGGCAAGCCCCAGGCATGTCGCCTGGTTATAAAGGTCAGTTTAACATAATAGCGGCGACAGCGAGGCAAGCCCCAGAAATTCGCCTTTTTACGACGCAAGCTCCGGTCATGTCGCCTTGTTACGAAGCAATCCCCAGCCATGTCGCCTTCCGGGCATGTAGCCTAGTTATCAAGATCAGTTTAATATCGTAGCGACGACAGCGAGGCAAGCCCCAGACATATCAATGACCTTTTCAGTCAACAAATCTATAAAGTGGTCAGGTCATTTCCATGCGTTCCTTTCTTATGATGTGGCTACCTAGTCAGTGTTTGGTCGGACACCTGCATGTTCATTCCTTAGTTTGTCAATGTCATCTCTCCAGACACAGCTGAATATTTTCCCCAGAAACTGACAGTTATATTATTTCTCTAAAGTTTTTCACTCCTATTAGTCCCTCTGTTTTGGCAGCATCACGTTCTCTTCAGCCTGTTGGTATTTTTTTTAATTTCTCCTAAATAATTTGTGCAGTAATGCAGCTGAGATATTTATATTAGTTTTAACGGTCTCTGCCGGGATGCCATCTGGACCAGCAGCTTTCCCCATTATTCAGAAGTTTCATAGCTTTACTAATGTCTTCTTCTTCTGCGTTCGTCTGGAATGTTGTTATAACGTAACTGTATTGTACCTGTTTACAGCAGAGCTGCGATATTTGCACCTCTCAGCCGACACATCTCACTTTTTCAGGCATGTGTTGGTTGGGTTACAGTCCAGAGTGTTTCGTAGAACGTTTGACTCTCACTGTTGTGTTGTCATCCCTATCGCAGCTGGCATATTTAGAACAGATGAAGACATCCTGGTCAGCCTGAAGGGAAGGAAGGGACAGACCATGTGCCATCCAAGGAGGCTTCCATAATTGCAGAGCCGACACATAACGCTCAGGTACTGGGCTCACCCAAGGAATCGTCACATCCTGTACATGGCTGCTTAACCTCACTTCCGTATATTGCCCCCCCCCCCCCCCCCCCCCTATTCACCACAAGCTGTTCCTCCGGAAACCAGAAGAATGTAGTCTCCAGTTGACATCAATACAGTGAGATTTCGATTCGGACTTTCCACGTAATGGGTTTGCTAGCCAAGCAATACTCCATTCGAGCCACGGGGACAAGTTTTCCATCAAGATACCTGTGGCATGAAATGTGGCAGACTAAGAACTTCTTCCTGCACATTTACAAGTCAATCTGAATATAGTTAAAGAAGGCTGCAGTCAACTTGAGTTTGCTGACATCTCCGTAGAGCTTGTCCTCAGATGAACCAAAATTACTTTCTCTGTTCTGCATATATTGGGAGTCCTGCAGCACATGTCTAACTGCCATTTTACCAGTTCCACAATTACATTCATCAGTCAAGTGTGCAGTCAACAATAAAATGCCGTCATAGGTTAGTTGCAGTCAACAATAAAGTACAGAAAAGTTTGCAGTCATTGGTTAATTGCCGTCAACAATAAATATCAGTCAAGTCTGCAGTCATTGGTTAGTTATCATCAACAATAAATTGCAGTTAACTTTGCAGTCATTGGTTAATTGCAGTCAACAATAAATTGCAGTCAAGCTTGCAGTCATCGGTTAGTTGCTGTCAACAATAAAATACAGTCAATTTTGGTTTGCAGTCATTTGTTAGTGCAGTCAAGTTCGCCGTCATTGCTTAGTTGCAGTCAACAACAACAACAACAACAACAACAACAACAACAACAACAACAACAACAGCAGCAGCACCAACACCAACAACAAAAACATTGCTGACATGAGAGAACAGAGTTAGCAAAGGAGCACCAAACGTTTTTTGTTATTCATTGAATTCGTAACAAACTTTTACCAAAATAATACTCAGAGTTGCTATAAAATAAAGAAAGCACAAGAGACTTCAAACAATGTTGTGGCCATCAAGGACCAAATTAAACATTCCAATGAGAATTGTCAACACAAATGAACGTATTTACAAGATAATAATGATGAGTGAGAATTCTCTGCGCAAGTACTTGTCAGATGGACTGACTAACTCAACAATCTAACCAGCTGACCAGTATTCTATAGAAAGTCCAGAAATAAATACACAACTTCTGACCCATCCATCCATCATGTGCCATGCCGATAAGCGTGGGCGGTCATGTTCTGCCATCTCATTCGATCACCAGAGTCGTGGATCAGCTCCGTGTTTCTGTCTCGACTACGTCATGTGGTCAAGCCATCCAGGTATTTACTTCTCGGTCTTTCCCTTGGTCTCTTCCATTCGATCTTGCCAGTTGTCACTAAGTTCTTCAATTCATTTCTTCTCATAAAATGCCCTAAAAATGTTGACTGTCTACGTCTAATGTCTCTAATCAGTTTACGATCTTCATTTATTTCTTGAAGGATGTTTTTCAGCTTGTCTGCTCATTGTCCACGCTTCACTTAAATACAAAAGTACAAGTTCTATGTAGCACTTCAACACTCTTTTTCTAGTTTCAATTGATATCTTTTTATTGGTCTCTTCTGATCAACAACAAATAAACAAACAGAAAGAAAACCAAGAAGCTAACGCGCCCATTTCCTAAAGAGGGCAATTGAAGAAGAAAACCAACAGCAAATATAAATGAACATCTTCATGTACACACATCATGCATCCCTGTCTGCTCTCTCTCTCTCTCTCTCTCTCTCTCTCTCTCTCTCTCTCTCCTCTCTCTCTCTCTCTCTCTCTCTCTCTCTCTCTCACACACACACACACACACACACACACACATACACACACACGGGCATATTCTAATCTGCACATGCCATAGAGAATAGGCTAGGGACACCCCTGTTCAATCACAACTGTTTAATTTCAAACAATGTCCACCCAGCACAGAGACCTGTCATTCTAGGGACACTCCTGTAAGTTCCGTTGAATATCGTAGCGGCTACAGCAAGGCAAGCCCCGAGCATGTCGCCTTGTTATATAGATCAGTTTAAATATCGTAGCGGCCACAGCGAGGCAAGCCCCCGGCATGTTGCCTGATTATAAAGATCAGTTTAATATCGTAGCGGCGACGGCGAGGCAAGCCCGGGCATGTCGCCTGGTTATAAAAAAATGTTTTGCATATCCTTTACATGACATCGCTGTCAACACCAGCATCTTTCAGCTGATTGTTTATTTCTTGGCATGATTACGCTCAGTAGTTTGCCATTGCTTTCTGAGCGGCCGGCTCACATACCCCGTAAGTTACCGACGCGATTCGAGCCACAGCTGATTCTCACCGTCGTCACGTTACCTACGAGAGTATACGAGATTACGGAGAAAAGTCGCTAACCTCAAGGCCAGGAAGCCGGACCTGGTTATAAAGATCAGTTTAATATCGTAGCGGCGACAGCGAGGCAAGCCCCTGGCCTGTCGCCTGTTTACAAAGATCAATTTAATATCCTAGCGGCGTTAGCGAGGCAAGCCCCGGGCATGTCGCCTGCTTATAAAGATCTGTATAACATAGTAGCGTCGACAGCGAGGCAAGCACCAGGCATGTCACCTGCTTATAAAGATCAGTTTATATCGTAGCGGCGAGAGCGAGGCAAGCCCGGGCATCTCGAATGGTTATAAAGATCAGTTTGATGTTGTTTGTCCATCAAGAATGATCATAACCATTCATTTCATCCAGTGGGGTTGAAAGTATGGAGCCGTGAGTTCTAAGATGCTGTTAAGCCTATTTTGGCTCGAAGTGTTCTTTGACAATGTGGACAAAGAATGCTTGACGTTCCAGGAGGAGGATCTCTTGCAGTGGTTTTTCTGTCCAGTCTTTTCTTCACAGCTCTTGCATTCATGGTTGCGTCACAAATGACTGCACCCTTATGTAATGATGTAATTACGGTCTTTAGCAGTAGTCTCCCAGGTGTCAAGAAGAATTCCAAAAGCTTTCATTGAGATTTTCAGTGTCTTTAAAGTGTTTCATCTGGCCGCCTTGGGAGCGTTTATCACAACGCAGCTCGCCTTAAAAAATGTTTAGGGAGCCTGTGATCTGGCATACGAGTTAACATATACATCAAACCACCACGGCGTCCTCAATGGGTAAAAATGCAACACAAAAAAAAACAATTAAATGTCACATGCCTAAACAGCAAAATAATGATGCATACCATCATGAAATAGCCCAGCGAATCAGATTTTTCATTTGTAAGTGTGGATGCTGGGCATGGGCGCTCTTTCTAGAACTTCAGTGTCTGGGATCTTACCTTGTCATTTAATATTCAATAGCTTCCTAAGGCAGACTGTGTGAAAGTGGCTTTATTTCCTAGCATGTCGCTGATAAACAGTCCATGTTTCACAAGCATATAGCAGTGTGGATAATACAACTGCTTTAAAGACTTCCAGCTTTGTTTGCAGGCTTATTCCATTTCTGTCCCATACATTCTTGTACAGTCTGCCAAAGGCCGCGCTGGCCTTGGAGATTCTTGCATTCACTTCGTCATCAGTTGTGGCAGCTTGTGACACAGTGCTGCCAAGATAGGTGAATTTGTCCACAACACTTAGTCTATGACCGTTAACCTTCATATTAGGCACGGTAGATTATTCCCTGTAACTGGCTGGTGCATAACTACAGTCTTCTCTAATTTGATATTGAGCCCAAAGTTGGCACAGGCATATGAGAAAGCTGAAACACTGTTTTGCATGTCTGCCTCTGAGTTGGCATATAGAGCGCAATCATCAGCAAACAGCAGTTCTCTGACGGTGTCGCTGTTAGTTTTGGTTTTGGCTTTCAGCCTTCTGAGATTGAACAACTTTCCATCCATGCGTTAGTTGATGTCTATTCCATTGTCATTGTTTTCTAAATCATTCGTCAGAGTAGCTGAAAACGTGAGGCTGAACAGTGTTGGTGCCAAGACACATCCTTGCTTCACTCCATTGGTGACAGGAAAGGGCTCAGACATTTCACCATTTTCCTGTACTCTTGCCTGCATACCATCATGAAATAGCCGCAATATTTGGGTAAACTTATTTGGACAGCCATATTTCGCAATAATCTTCCGCAGTCCTTCTCTGCTGACTGTATCAAAAACCTTGGTAAGGCCAATGAAAGTGGAGAACATTTCAGAGTTCTGTTCCTGACATTTCTCTTGCAGTTGCATTGCAGCGAAAACCATGTCAACAGTTCCTCGTTCTTTTCTGAAGCCACATTGACTCTGAGGAAGAAGACCTTGATCGAAAGGGCCGTGAGGCGATTGAGAAGAATTCTGGCGAGTATCTTCCCTGCAATTGAAAGCAAGGAGATGCCTCAGTGGTTGTCACAGGATTGGCGGTTTCCTTTACGTTTGTAGAGGTGGACTATTGACGCGTCCTGGAAATCTTGTGGCATGGTCTCGTTCACCCATATATTTGTAAAAACTGGCCCACCTGCCTTGTGTATCTGTGCTGGGATGGAGTCAGGACTGGAAAGATGCTAGATGGCTCCGTTTAGTTCCACTATGGTTGGCAGGCCATTAAGTGTATCATTAGTGGGAACTTGAGGAAGGCAGTTGATGGCTTCATCATCGAAGAAAGAAGCTGCATTTAAGATGTTGCTGAAATGCTCTGCCCAGCGTTGAAGGATTTCTTTCTTATTGGTGACCAATGTTCCCCCATCTGCACTGAGGAGGGGAGCTATGCCTGGTTGTAACAAAACGCCAGTGGCCCATTTCCTCATGCAGTCTTTTGGGTTTGGGAAAACAGTGGGAAACAGCTTTCGGGAACCCTCAGTTCTCCTATCCGCTCAATTCCCCTGGAAGATAGTTCTCTTGGTTACTTTTACAGCCCGATCTTCTTAAGAGAACTATTAGAAGTCTAACTTTTCTTCGGGAAAACCCGATAGGTCGCCTTGCACCAAATACGCACTAGTGCAATTTCTTGGGCAATCAAGGTCCGTCTAAACACCAACCGTTGGTTCTCTGCACTATGTATTGAAAATTTAAAGATTTTGACAGATTAGGTGCAGCATTCTGGTGGTAGAAAGGTAAGAGTGGGTTTTAATTAGTCCTGTCAGACCTTGGCCTACAAATCTCTGTTGTCTCGACTGGTGAGACGAATTGGCGAAAAGCCAGTCAGGCCATATCGGGAGGGGGGTTGACAGTTGGCCAATCCAGCTAAGCATCTTATTCTTGGTATAACCTTGGAACTAATCTGAGCAATATATTTCCCCAGATGATTTCGCTTGTTCTTGGCAGCAGATGGGCGGGTGCTATCTTTCTTCCTACGGCCTGAACTCTGCATAGTGTCATCTTTCAGTTGAATATAAACATGACATATCTACGGTATGCCGGAAGGAGGGGAGGGCTCCGTGGGGACGGGTTCCACCCATCTATGTTCTGTCTTATTGAGGCGGAAGTGGGTCTACACTGTGCTATCTCTTTCGTCTTTTAGCAGATAGGGTAGCCCAGTGGACCGAATAGTTACTGGTCGTTAAGATGATGCCAGAGATATAAATAGACCTCTTTATCTCACTGGAGAGAACCGGAACTCATCTAAACATACGTGTTATGCGAGGCACTGCCTGTGCATTGCGGCGACAGCTCAGACGAGAGCTGCGGCCGGAAGGGGTAGTATCTTCTTTCCTATTCTTGCTAGGGATAGGGAACTACACTTCGTTCCATACAGACCCACTACTATAATATTCGTTACGCGGGAAATACCGAACCGTATAAGCCAAAAGAGGCTATTCAGTAGGGCACGGAAGATGGGTCCCGAGAACACCGGGTATGATCTACACGTTCTCCCTTCACATATTAAAGGAGAGGGGGGGGGGGGAACACAAATAATTACCCACACAACACGACAAGAGCTTTGTCGTGAGCAAGGCAGGGTTTGCAAGTGAGACGGGATGCCGGGAAACGAATGTGCCCAGTAATAATAAAGGCATGGCATGAGAGAAGAGAGTTAATCTTGTATGAAGAGAATGTGTAATGTGCATAGGGTCAAACGACACGACCTATACAAGCTGGATGCCTAGTCTAGGAAAGACGCCGCCAATCCAGGACCTCTTAACAGGTCAGGCCAATTCACTCAGGTCTCCTCTATAGTTCTATTATATATATTTTGCTTTATGCCAACTGATATGCTGAGACCATTAGGAGTCTCCATGTCGGCTGTACCTGAAGTTTAAGCAAGAGGCTCTCACCAATGTTTGTCCTCTCCAGGGTCCTTCTTTTGGAAGTGAAGAGAGCAGAAAGTATAGACAGGGCCTCTACGCAGAAAGCTATATTCAACTGAAGAAGCCAGGTCAAGTTATTGGCCATACCAGGCATAATGTTACAATCTCTAGGCGATAGAGGCACAACTAGTCCTGAACGAGTGACAATCATCATTGCTAACGCAACGCAAGTCATCTCGTCGACATAGGGTCGAGTGCTTGTATATTCTTGGCTGGACATACGCCGATATTTTATAGTCATCACCCTCCTTGTCAGTGACAGTGCAAGGCACTTACCCATTCCGTATTGACGAACTGTTCCCCTTGTGTCCATTCTTACCCAAAAGAGTGCCAGGTGAATCCAGGTGGCTTCGAAGCACAATGGACTGAATTTATAGAGCTGTCCGCAAAAACCCGGAATCCAGGTTCTACAGCGGCCGGTTATTCTCACCACTTAACTGGAAGGAAGGAAATGATGGCACACTCGGTGAGGTTTATGTGGACTGAACGGACAGTATCTTAAGCTTGGTCTATGATGCTCTATGTCTGGACGAGATTTACCTCCTCAGTTTGTTTGTGGATGCTGATCTGTTTTAACTGCCTTGATATTTTCCTGTGCTTTCCGGTATTAAGGTATTAAATTGAAGTTATAGTTTACTCTGACGATCGCAATGTTATATGTTGTCAGGCAGAAAGACACCTCAGGGAATAGGTCCCGAGGTCAAGAGAGAGAGAGAGAGAGAGAGAGAGAGAGAGAGAGAGAGAGAGAGAGAGAGAGAGAGAGAGAGAGAGAGAGAGAGAGACAGTGAGTCCGGGGAACGGAGGAGGGTTGGCAGGCAAAGACCTATCCCAGCCAGGGCTAAAGAATAATAATTGAAGCATTGTGACAGAAGTATTTGGGACCCTCCACGTAACTTGTTACACTGGTGATGGAGGACCGTAGACCGCTTTCGGTTTGTCGTAGAAGTTTTTCATATCATGTCTGTCAGCAAAGCCTTAAATCTTAACAGCTTTGCTGCTCAGCCAGGAGTCCCGCATGTGCCGAAGTTTCTGCTGCACTACTTTCAGAATGTTATTGAAGGCATCTTTCTTTGATGTTGACTTCGGGTCATTCAAATGTGGCTTGAGGAGAAGATGTTTATCGGCCAGCAATTGGTTGATGTCTTCAGAATTTTCATCAAAACAGTCTTTATGCTTTCGGGGGGCTGGACCCAGGATTTCCATAGCAGTGTTGTAAATTATGTCCTTTAGAGCTCTCCACTCTGTTTCCGCATCCTGTTTAGCTGCAGCATTTGGCTTGAGGCGGTCTTTCAGCATTTTTTTTACACGACAGTTGCATTCTTTTGCGGTTTAGACATTGTGACATTTAGTTGTTGTTGTTGTTGTGTTTTTGTTTTTGTCTTTTGCATTTTTACCCCTTGAGGACGCCGTGGTGGTTTGATGTGTATGTTTATTTTCGAGATAATGAGACGATGGTCTATCCAACATTCGGCACTATCCATGGATTTTGACACGCGTATGTCTTGTCTGTCACTCCTCCTGACGATAACATAGTCAATAGGTGCCAGTGTTTCGAGTGTGGGTGCATCCATGATGTTCTATTTCTGATGGGAAGACGGAAAATTGTGATCAGGAGATCGCGTTCGGCACAAATCTGAAGGAGGAGGAGGAGCCCATTGATGTTACAATTTCCGACTCCGTACTTTCCAAAGATGCCACTCCAAGAGGCGGTGTCGGTGCCTACTCTGGCATTTAAGTCCCCAAGAAGTATAAGTTTGTCGCCTTTGGAAACAGATTTTAATACGTTGTGCAGGTTTTCATAGAACTTGTTTTTGACGTCATCTTCATTTGTCATGGTTGGTGCGTAGACACTCACGATGGTTGCATGCTTCTTTCTTTTCAGAAGGGGTAACTTAATAGTCATAAGCCTATCATTTATAGCCTTCGGAAATTCAGCTAGTTTGCTAACTAGGGCCGACATAATGGCAACTCCTACACCGAATTGGCGTCTTTCTTCGCTTTTCCTTCCACTCCAGAAGAATGTGTAGTTAGTTAGTTAGCTAGTCAGTTAGTTAGTTAATTAGTTAGTTGGTCGACAGATCATCCTCATTGCACATCGAACCATTCAGTCCATAAGTGCTCGGATCCCCTCCTCAGTAAATCCCACAGAGTGTACCGGCTAACGACACTAGTTCTGTGTTGGTTTATCAATCTTCTATGGCTTCCTGCGTAGTGTTCTTGTTTGGCCACCCCTCTTTTAATTTGCTAATCTCGCAGTCTGGCCATGGTTGTAGATTCACAGTCATCACTTGGTTCACGCGAAAGTCTTACTTCTTGTAGAGCATTCAGAATGTCAGTCCTGGTCCATGGCGCGTCCGCCCTCCACAGTAGCCTCACCTGCGAGCTTGTCAGCCCGCTCATTTCCTTGTACTCCCGCATGCCCTAGGCACGAAGATGAAACTAATCTTTGCCAGCCGAGACCGCTCCAGAGACAGCAACCATTCTCTTCGGATCCACCCCTCCTCTATCCTCTTGATCATGCTTCATTGAGTCGCTAAGGAAACATGCCCTAGTGAATGTCTGTGTCTCGAGCCATGTTATTGCTTTACTTACTGCCATGACTTCCATAGTCAGGCTACTTGTGGTCTCAGTAAAAGCACCAGAGTCCTCCTTCACAATTCTCCCTCCGGCCCGAGCCGTAAAGGCCCATGAGCTTCTCACATGTCGGACGACCGACCCATCTGTGTAGATGACAGCATCACCGTCTAGCGAATTCTCGAAAATCAACGCTTGTACTTCAGCTTCCACAGCAGCTGGATTTGTCTGCATTGTCTATCTAGTTGGATGCAAACTGAAAAGGATGTGCAGAAATCTGTTGGCACTTGTACCCACTCCTCGCCAGGTTCTAAGTCCTCAAGTGAACACACCTGTTGAAGAATGTCTTCGGCTTGACCCATCCACGACCGTCCTCTTTTTAACCTGCTGCCCTTCACCTTCATAATTTCACTATGCAGTGGATGTTGTGTGTTTGCGTTAACTCTGAGGTAGGCGCGTGCTCTGCAAACTTGTATTCTGTCTTCAATGGTTGGAAAATCAAGAAGGTAGCGCATTGCCCTGCATGCTGCATCTCTTGTACATCCAAGAATAATGCGCATAGCTTCATTCTGTATCCTTTCCATCCTTTCTATCTGCTTACGGCTGAGAGTCAGGATTGCCATTGCAGTACTCAAAAACAGACATGACCAGCCCTCGTACAGAAGACATAGATGGCGCTGCTCACAGTTTGCTGCCGCCATCACCCGCATCGCAGCCAAACCCCGCTTGGCCTTTGTTATCACCTGGTCTATGTGCTCATTATAAGCAAGGCTTCGATCAAACCGTATCCCAGGTAATTCATTGCCTGCGTTCTTTCCACCGTCTCTGAACACAGCTTTACAGTTGGTGTTGGAGTGTTGACAATATGATTATTCAACGAGAACCAAGTCACTGTTGCCATTGCTGGGTTGACCATTGCCCCAGCTTCATCACGCAAGTACTTATGCGACTGAGTTCGGTTTGTAGTTCCACAGCAACCTGATCTCTATCCTTACCCTGACGATACACTAAAACATCCTACCAGGTTCAGTGATCTTCACACTGTGTAGGCGTTCAACAGTACCGGAGATAATGGTGATCCCTGTGGTAGGCCAGGATATATTGTTGTTGGTTCCGAAGTCCAACTGTCACATCTAATAACTACTTTCCGTTGGAAGAGGGCTGCAGCGATCCAACTAAGGAGGAATGGACTTATTTTGAGTTCAAGAAGCTGAAGCATTAAAAAATCCAATGGTACTCTGTTGTACGCGTCCTCAAGATCAATCGCTGCAGCAAAGATTTCAATGCCTGAGTGGAAACCTTCATTGACATCATGGACAAAAACTGCTACATTCGTCCAGATTTCTCTTTTTGGACAGTACCCACCCAGGGTAAGTGGGAAAACACCTTGCCTGTCTAGCAGGCTTGATATTTTCCTGACAATTAACTTCTCCAGCAGCTTGCCTATTGTATTCTCTATGGTTATAACTCGATATCCCTGAATGTTTGTGTGGTCTTTGCCAGGCTTCGGCAAGGGAATCAGATGACATTGTAAGGATCCAGAAGACGAGACTGGGTGATCAGCTACTCCGAATTGCCGGCTTCAAATGTTTCTACAAAAGACGACATCTGGGAATGGCGATTCTCATTCGCGACAGCATGGTGGCGTCAGAGCTAGACATGTCCAGTTGGGACAGTGACGATATACAAATACAGGCGTTAAGAGTTCAATCCAGTCTACCATTCGTGTTGGTTAATGTTTATGCCCGCAACGCGAGTATGGATTCCCAGAAGTGGCACTGCTTAAGTGACATATTAGGTCACAAGAGAAATGTTATTTTCTGTGGCGATTTCAACGCTAAAGGCAGATCATGGGGAAATATTTCCTCCAATACACAGGGGGAGGAGCTCGAGACTGCACTGGAAACCATTGACCTGGTTTGTATCAACAGTGGCTGTGTCACCAGGACAGCAAGCCGTCCAGGCGATGAGGACAGTGCTATTGATCTGGCGCTAGTTTCACCTTCACTCACTACAGTGTGTAGATGGGGTGTCCTAGGACACCACGGCAGCGACCACCACCCTTGCAGCATATTGGTGGAGAAAGGCAGAACCAGGCAGCACAAGCTAAAGGTAAAGACTTTCCAGTATGACAGTACAGGGCAAGATGTGGTGAGTAAAATAAGACGTGACAAGCGCAGAAAGCTTCAGGGCAGGGAAAAAAGCTGGGAGCAGCCACCTTGGTGGAATTTCGAGGTGGAGAAGACTTGGGTGGATAAGCGTAGTGCGGTAAGGAGATGGCAAAATGCCAAGAAGAACAGAGCTGGCCATCCTAGTCTCTGTATGCACCTAGAAAGAGAGATGCACACAAAAGAAAGCTATTAAAAAACACTGGTCAAAGTGGTTAAAAGTTAAAAATGGGCAGAGATGTGTCAAAGAGTAAGCACAGACAAGTCACTGAAATTGTTCTGGCGACTACATAAAAGCATGGGTGATGTAGTCAAGAATAAAAGCATTTCTGACTTCCAAGGTGCTGACCTCATCTGGCAGAGGACTGACGAGGACAAGGGCAATGCCCTCTTTGAACGCTATCTAGAGCAGAGCAACCAGACAGACATAGGAGGCCGAAATCTTGCCAAGGAGGTCACCTCAGACAGGTGCAAGGTCCAGAACACTTCGGATGAAGACACAGTGACAGTGAAATAAATCAAGGCTGTGCTTCGACGATCAAAAAACATCGCTTCAGGGCCTGATGGCATTAGATACGACGTCATTAATAGGTGTGCCGACAACGAGCTAGAGAAACTAGCAGACATGTACTACAACAAATTTGACCAGATTAAACAGTTCGGACTGACAATTAGACCGAACAAGGTAGAAATTGCTTTTGACGAAATTTAATTTCTGGGCCATTAAATTTCAAATGGCGAATTCAAAAGTGACGACAGAATTGTCTCAAAAATGTTTAATCTGACTGTGCCAAGAACAATGAAACAAGTCAGAAGTTTGTTAGGACTCGTGAATTATTATGGTAAATTTATTCCTAATCTTGCTAAACTGACACGTGGTTTGTTTTTTTTTTTTCAAATTTGTTGTTGAAATCACAACCAAATACAATTGTCAAAAGTGCCTTTTTGGAAGACGCACTCAACAACATTAAGTAATTTTTCTCTAAGTCACCTATCTTTAACTTGCCTGATATAAGACTACCAATTATTCTCAGATCCGACGCAAGCGGCACATCGATTTCTGCCGTTCTCCTCCAGTGCCACGGAGATATAGACCAGCCGATCGTCTATATCAGCAGAAAACCAACTCCAGCTGAAAACAAAATATAGCATAGCAGAGCTGGAGTGCCCTGCTGTCTTTTATACTGTTACCAAACATAGCAAATATCTACTGGGAAGCCACTTCATCATTCAGACCGATAATAGACCTCTTCTCGTCATCCAGCAAGGGAAGCCAAAGAACAACCTCATCGCGCTTTGGGCCTTGCTACTTCAAGATTATTCCTACACCATTAGTCACATTAAAGGAACAGACAATATATTGGCTGTCCTACTCACCAGAATTCCAGACACACAAGACAAGTAACCGATCTACATATTTAATATATTTTAATTAACGTAATAGTTTTATACAGTTTCACGAACTGTAGCATATAAATTGTGATTTATTTTTTGAACACCCAAACATCTAGAACAGTGGTTCTCAACCGGTGAGGAACCTCCCCCCCCCCCCCAGGGGGGAATTTTATGGTTTCCAGGGGAGGGGGGGTTAAACCATGAACTGGCAAACCAAGAACAGTGTAAATACTTAACGTACTTAATTACCTATAGAGTTGCAAGTTACAACTCAACTTTAATCTTTTTCGTTAAATTGTTGTGAAATATTTACGTTTGTGATACGAACAGAAAATTCAACAACACTTGATTAACAGTTTAGTTAAAACTTAATATCTAATTACCATAACTTCAATTGTATTTTTAATGACATGAAGATTGAATGAGAGAATGAAAGATGAATGAAAGATGTAGCATTTGGATTTAAATTGTAGAATGAAAGGAAGTGCGCAAAATACTTTGCACATTTGTGTTTTTATTTATATGTGTTTTTTTTTAAATTATTTTATTGGGTGTTAAATTCGTTGCATGGTGTATTGTTCGTGTTTTTACAGAGCGTTGCATGTATTTCAAAATTTTTACATTTGAAATGGGGGTAACGAAAACAAATACAAACAACAACACAACAATGGCAATATACCATTATTATTTCCCTTGCCACCCCCTCACCTATCAGCTCCAACCCCACCAAACCATCATCACCATTCGGTATTGAGGAAATGGCAGTAAACTTTTTAGGACCAACCGGTGAGAGAGGCAGCAGCATCAACAACAACAGTATCGGAATGATGGGAAAGGGGGGATGAAAGCGTATACTAGTTTACAATGCAGAAAAGGTAGTGATTGCATTTGTGTTGTTCGTGTTGTTACATACGTCCTGTGTGTTCAGTATTTGTGTGCGTGTATTAACAGTGCGTTGCATGTGGGCGTGTAGGTGACATATGTGTAACATTACAACTATCTATTCATTTGACATATTTACATGTGAAAGAGGGGGTAACCTAGAATTTATTTTGTTTTACCATGTTTGTTTACCATGTCACCACCCTCACCAGTTGGCTCCAAACCCGCCAATACCATCGCCACCTCTTCGGTAATGATGGCTGTGGCAGCAAACTTGTTAGAACGAACGAACGAACGAACGAACAAACGAACGACCAGTGAGGGTAGTAGCAGCGTCAAACAAACAACAGTAAACAAGCGGGGAGAAGTGGGAAATAAAGGAGTATAATAATAATAGTAATAATCATAAAACTTATAATAATAAAATTAATAACAATAAACCTTATAATAGAAAAGGTAATACACAAGGGAAATAATCGCAATAACTATAATAATAACCTCTTCGGCAATGATGATAATGGCAGTAAACTTGTTGGAATCAACCAGTGAGGGTGGAAGCAGCATCAACAGCAATAGTAATAAGCGGGGAGAAGGGGGAGCTGAGGGAATATAATGATAATAATAGTGATCATGAAATTAAAATTAATAGCAATCAAACCAAATTAATAAAAATAATAATACAGAATTACGAACTTAATATCAATAAGAGAGCATGATAATAGTAGTACAGTGCATTTGTATTGTTAGATCAAATTATGGGATGAAAAATGCACCAGAGACACCCCAGTAGTTTGTAAGCGTTACATCCTTGGTCTGCCGACTGTTGTTG
Organism: Cepaea nemoralis; assembly: GCA_014155875.1. Classification (NCBI taxonomy): domain Eukaryota; kingdom Metazoa; phylum Mollusca; class Gastropoda; order Stylommatophora; family Helicidae; genus Cepaea; species Cepaea nemoralis. Next base: position 325,478 of record JACEFZ010020380.1, read on the forward strand.
GTACCTCAAGGTGATGCCGGCGAAGGCATACCTCAGAGTAGTTGCAGACACAGATCACCCGTTGCATGAGGCACTGGACGCAGTTAAGGGTCAGCGACTGATAAGAGGGAAACCATGGATGGCTCAGGCGGAGGATACGATCAAACAGGTGTGCCCCCTGGAGAACATTAGGCGTGGAGAGGAGTGGGTCAGGGTGCCAGCGGAGCAGTCAGGCTTGTGCAGAGTTATAATCACATTGAGCCGGGAGTGCAGGGAGTGGCCAGCAGGGGCCACGGAAGTGGAAATCCAGCAACTAATTCAGGATAATGCTCGCCCGGGTATTGTGATTATCTACACGGATGGTTCGGTGTTGAGAGGTAGTAGAAGTGCCTGGGGGTTCTTAGCAAAGGCTAATGGTCGGCGTTTGCTGCAGGAGAGCCTGGCGTATGATGACACAACATCTAGCTTAAGAATGGAGGGGTGGAGGCGGTCAGTGCAGCTTTCCGCTGGATAGAGAACACGATACATACACACATTGTGATTGTAACTGACTCAGAAAGCATGCTGAGGAGGGTGAGAACAGGCAGGCTTCGTGCAGAGTGGCTTGCTTCGCTTCGGAGGTCACGGGTAGCAAGCATCACTTGGATCTTTTCTCCGGGGCATGCCGGTGTGCTGGGGAATGAACAGGCGGACAGATTGGCTGGCTCGGCAAAACTTGGTGGAGTATTGATGCATGACAAGACAGGCGTGGTTGCGGCCTTGTGGGAGCACGTTTACACCTCGGAGGAGCAAATGGATCACCATAGTCTGGTAAGAATGAGGACAGCGAGGTGTGACGAGGGGATCTGGCCGACGATCGACTCTTAGAGGAAAGGCGAGACGGACATATAATCAGATTGCTACTGGAACTATTAGTGTTGGAACTCTTCGCTGGCTGCTGAGGATGGGGACGGAGTGCTTATGGGAATGTCCCGAATGCTGTGATGTCGGTTCCTAAATCAATCAATCAATCAATCATGGGATGAATGGATCAAACTATGGGATGAAGGGATCAAACTATGGGATGTAGTGATCAAACTATGGGATGAAGGGATCAAATTATGGGATGAAGGGATCAAATTATGGGATGAAGGGATCAAACTATGGGATGAAGGGAACAAACTATACATGAAGGGATGAAACTGTGGGATTACAGGATCAAACTATGGGATAAAGGGATGACTGCCTCCTTTAGCGGTGACCAAGCATTCCGACACTATTTATACCAAACTATTTGACATTTAATTTGTCCATTTCAGTTTCAGAGATATGTTTATGAGCAATGTATCTTGATTGCCAGACTTGACAGAATGTCGGTGTTTCTTGTTTGCTTCTTGTGTCAGGGTCTTTCAAGAACTTCTCTGTCGTGTCGTACTCGAGAGCCCCAATTTTTAGATAACCTATAAAGTTAGTATGACACACCGCCATGACACGGCAAGACTGCTAACAAACAACAGACCTTGAAAAGTTGGTCACTGCGATAAAATTGCCAGCAAGAGCCTGCCAAAACGCTTGCACAAAAATTGGCATGGTTGAATTCAGAGAGCAGTGCGTGACAAGAATGCACATGTTTTAATTTACAAACGTGTAAAACATAATTACATATTGCAATACAACATTGGGAATATGTACACTACAAGCGTCCTTATAAATAGGCTGTCCTTGATGTGTGGAAGGTTTGTTGCTGGAGTCAGTTTGTGTTCAGAGTTCTACATACAGACAGATCACTGTTTCAAACTTTGACTCGAGATTGTCGGTGTGACTGTTATATACTTTACCTTCTCTTCTGATCTATCAGTGTGACACTTACACTGTGTGTCTTCTATTCTGACACTGTCAATTTGACAGTTCAATAATATATCTGCTAGTCTGGACTGTAGATGTCGCTGTTATAAATATATCTGCTAGTCTGGACTGTAGATGTCGCTGTTACAAACATATCTGCTAGTCTGGACTGTAGATGTCGCTGTTAAAAACATATCTGCTAGTCTGGACTGTAAATGTCGCTGTTACAAACATATCTGCAAGTCTGGACTGTAGATGTCGCTGTTACAAACATATCTGCTAGTCTGGACTGTAGATGTCGCTGTTACAAAATACCTTCTGGTCTGGACTGTAAATGTCGCTGTTACAAACATATTTGCTAGTCTAGGCTGTAAATGTCGCTGTTACAAATATATCTGCTAGTCTAGACTGTAAATGTCGCTGTTACAAATATATCTGATAGTCTGGACTGTAGATGTCGCTGTTACAAATATATCTGCTAGTCTGGACTGTAGATGTCGCTGTTAAAAACATATCTGCTAGTCTGGACTGTAGATGTCGCTGTTACAAACATACCTTCTGGTCTGGACTGTAGATGTCGCTGTTACAAATATATCTGCTAGTCTGGACTGTAGATGTCGCTGTTACAAATATATCTGCTAGTCTGGACTGTAGATGTCGCTGTTACAAACATATCTGCTAGTCTGGACTGTAGATGTCGCTGTTACAAACATATCTTCTGGTCTGGACTGTAGATGTCGCTGTTACGCTTATATTTTGTGATTTGAGGCTCCCTTCTAACTTCTCCCCCCAGCGCTTTCCTTCTACTCCACCTACCGTTTCTCCTCCTCTTCCTCTTCCACTTCGTCATCTGCTGCTGCTTCTTTTTTTTTCTTTTTTTTCTTTTTTTTTTGGCGATCGTTTTGTTTTGATTATTACACCGCTGGGGGGGGGGGGGGGGGGGGGGGGGAGAGAGAAAGGGAGGGGGGTTGATAATTATTCAACCATTTTTTAAACCTCACACACACGCATGCACACACACACACACACACACACACAAAGGCACGCACGCACTCGCACACATGCACACAGAGAGAGAGAGAGAGAGAGAGAGAGAGAGAGAGAGAGAGAATTTGCAGATTTAATTCATATATAGTTTCGTGAACACAATGTATGGATATCATTTACAGATACACATTACAAATAAAGCTGACGTATGTAATTGACAGATACAATTTACGGATACCACCTTCAGATGCATTATTTACAAGCACGAAGTTTATAGATAGAATATGTTACATTTACATTGTAAACATACATTTATGAATATGAATTACAGGTAAGATATATGGAAGGCCAGTTTACAGGTACGATACTTAACACCATCATCATCATCATCATTATCATCATCATCAAGTGAGTCCAATAACTTTTGCTGAAATCATCTCATAAAGTGACTACACTATTCGCTCGAGTCCGAGGCTATCATCACTGGAGCCTGTATCGTTCGTGCGTTCACTGGGTCGTGAGTGCAGAGAATGGGCAGCGGGCAGCACTGAGTTTGAAGTGCAACAGCTGATCCATAGCAACACACATCAAGGTGACATAGTCATCTACATCGATGGGTCAGTGGTGAGAAACAGACGTAGTGGCTGGGGCTTTATTACAAAGGCTAATGGGCAAGTCTTGAAAAAGGAGAGTCTGGCATATGAGACTACGACCTCCAGCATGAGAATGGAGGTGGAGGCAGTAACAGCTGCATTCCGTTGGCTAAAGGAGACTACTGCAACACACGTTGTATTCATTACGGATTCAAAGAGTATGCTTAGTAAGGTGGAGAAAGGAATGTTTCGTGTGGAATGGCTCTCGAAACTTAAGAGGTCACAGATTGTGAGAATTGTATGGATATTTTGCCCTGGCCATGTGGGGGTACGGGGAAATGAACAGGCTGATAGGCTAACAGGGAATACACCTCTTGATAGCAGATTGCCTATGGACAAGGGGGAGGTGGTCGTGCGCTTGTGGGACCAGGTGGAGAAGGCGGAAGAACAGATTGAGAACCCATATGTGGAAAGAATGAGATTGCGAGGCATCGGCAGGGGTTCTGGGAGACTCTCAAAACTGAGAGGGAAGACCAGGAGAACTTTTAATCAGATAGCGGTGGTAACGATTAGTAGTATGACGCTTCGCTGGTTGTTGAACGAGGGGACGGAGCACGTATGGGAATGTCCTGAGTGCAGTGAGTCGGTTCTTAGCTCAACTCGTTCATGCTTTGTACCGTTATACCAGCAGGTGACTCGCTGTACAGCGGAAAGAGGCCGCGCCATCTGAGGTAAACTCGGTGCAATTAAATCGATTCTCTCGTCTGTAATCTTTAACCTTAGATAGGATACACACATACACTGTCACGGCAGATAGGATACACACATACACTGTCATGGCAGATAGGATACACACATACACTGTCATGGCAGATAGGATACACACATACACTGTCATGGCAGATAGGATACACACATACACTGTCATGGCAGATAGGATACACACATACACTGTCACGACAGATAGGATACACACATACACTGTCATGGCAGATAGGATACACACATACACTGTCACGGCAGATAGGATACACACATACACTGTCACGGCAGATAGGATACACACATACACTGTCATGGCAGATAGGATACACACATACACTGTCACGGCAGATAGGATACACACATACACTGTCACGGCAGATAGGATACACACATACACTGTCACGGCAGATAGGATACACACATACACTGTCATGGCAGATAGGATACACACATACACTGTCACGGCAGATAGGATACACACATACACTGTCACGGCAGATAGGATACACACATACACTGTCATGGCAGATAGGATACACACATACACTGTCACGGCAGATAGGATACACACATACACTGTCCACGGCAGATAGGATACACACATACACTGTCACGGCAGATAGGATAAACACATACACTGTCATGGCAGATAGGATACACACATACACTGTCACGGCAGATAGGATACACACATACACTGTCATGGCAGATAGGATACACACATACACTGTCATGGCAGATAGGATATTTATAAATGCTATTTACAGACACCAAAATCGTAAATAAGATCATATACAGACACGACATGAGTGGGAAGAACCCTGTATTAGAATGTAAACATTGAATGTGTTCTTTCTCTAAGACCATCCAGTATTGACCCAACTCTGAACCACAATGGGAGCGAATGCATCAGTACCTGAAAGTAACAACCTGGACACTATTCCCAAACTGATCCAGCATTGGGCCGAGTCGCTGCCCGACCGAGAACTCTTTGTCTTCTACAACGGCGACCGGCGGGAAGCTTATACGTGCCGACAAGTCCTGCAGCTAGCCGGCAAGTTTTCCAGCCGGTTGAGGAATCAGTACGGCTTTCAGAAAGGTGACATCATTATCAACACGCTGCACAACTCTCCGGAGCGACTTTTCACAGATTTAGGCACCATCTTGGCAGGATGTGTTTCCATGAACGGCTCGGTATGTCACAAATGATTACAAGTGTGTGTGAACCAAAGTTAATATAGTTTCTACATGTTGAAACAATGATCATGTGTTTATATATTGTTTATACTTTAACATCGCTTCAATATTAACATATTGTTCATGTTTTAACGTTGTTTCAATGTTTATATATTGGTTATATGTCTTAACATCGGTTCCTTGTTTACATGTGGTTTAATACCGCCTCAACGTGTTTATATTGCGTCTTTTAACATAGCGTGAGTTGAGTGTTTATATATTGTTTATATATTTTAACATCGTTTGAATTATATATATATATATACATATATATATATATATATATATATATATATATATATATATATATACACACACACACTCGATCACCGGAGTCGTGGATCAGCTCAGTGTTCCTGTCTCGTCCATGCCATGTGGCCAAGCCATCCAGGTATTTTCCTCTCGGTCTTCCTCTTGGTCTGTTCCCTTCGATCTTGCCAGTTGTCACTAAGTTCTCCAGTCCATTTCTTCTCATAACATGTCCAAAAACTTTTGACTGTCTTCGTCTAATTTCTCTAATCAGTCTACGATTTTCATTTGTCTCCTGTAGTACTTGGTCTTTGGTTTCTTCTTCTGTGTTCATCCGGATTTTTTTTTTCGGATGTGACTGCGTTGTGCCTGTTTACAGCAGAGCTGCGTTCTTGCGCCGTTAGGCCGACACATCCGACTTCTGCGGGCATTTGTTGACCGGGTTAACCTTCCCGGGGGTCATTGGTTTTTCTGTCCGTCCATGTTATTCTTTGCATTTTCCTCAGAAACCACATTTCTGCAGCCATCCGATGTTTTTCAGCTTGAATCCACATTGTCCAAGTTTCACATCCTTACAAAAAAAAAAAAAAACCTTACAAAAACAGACTGTTAGATTCATACAAGAGACAACATTGCAGTTATAAACATATTTCAGGCGAACGAAAGAAGAAGAAGAAGACATCCTTACAAAAGAACAGGCTCTATGTATCCCCTCAACACTCTTTTTTTCGTTTCAATTGACATCTTTTTATTGGTCAGAATGTCTTTCATCTTGCTAAAGGCTACTTTTGCCATGGCGATACTTGTTCTAATCTCTTCAAGGCATCTCCCATCAGATGTTATGACTGTTCCGAGATAATTGAACCGATTCACTTGTTGAAGAATATTTCCATTTACTCGTATATTACATTGTGGTACTTCGTTCTTCCTAGTGACGACCATAACCTTAGTCTTCTTACAATTTAATTCCAACCCCAGCTGCTCACTGTGTACAACAACCGCATCCACTAATTGTTGCAGATCCTGTGCATTGTCTGCAATCAATACTGTATCATCTGCATATCTAATGTTATTGATGTTTCTTCCTCCAATGCTGATTCCATTTATATCTTCTACATTTCTGAAAATATTTTCACTATATAGGGAAAAAAGATCTGGAGACATTACACATCCCTGCCTAACACCTCTCTTAATAGGTTGATATTGTCCCACTTCATTATCAATCCTTATGGCAGCTTGTTGTTTCCAATATATGTTTTTTATAAGTCTAATGTCTTTCCCATCAATTTGTAGATCTGCAAGCATATCCACCATGTTGACATGTCTAACTCTATCAAAAGCCTTTGTGTAGTCAATAAAGCAAAGATGTATATCCTTGTTTACTTCTATAGCACGTTCAATAACTGTTCGCAGCATATACACAGCATTTACTGTACCCTTTCCTTCTACAAACCCACATTGTTCTTCCCCTATTTCAGGTTGTATTTTCTTCCTCACTCTTTGCATGATAATTCGTAACAAAATCTTTGTGATGTGACTCATTATACTAATTGTTCTATGTTGATCACATTCCAAGGTTCCTGATTTCTTTGGGAGTGCAATAAATACAGAATTACATAATTCAGAAGGTATATCTCCAGTATCATATAATGTGTTCAGCAGTCTGGTGACTTGCTCTAATCCAAATTCTTCTAAAGCTTCAATCATTTCTGTTGTGATGTTATCTGCACCGGGGGACTTGCCAGCTTTCATATGCTTAAGAACATTTTGAACCTCCATCTTTAAAATTATTGGTCCTTCATTATTGAATCTAATATCATACTGTTCCTCTCTGTTATCATTATACAGGTTTTTCACATAATCTGTCCATACATGTAGAATCTGATCTTTTTCTATTATGATTTTGCCATCTTTAATTTTTAGACAGCCTGTTGATGTACTTGTTCTTTTATTAGTAAGTTCCTGAATTATTTTGTGCACTGATTTGGTATTTTGACTGTTGTGTTGTTTTTCAATTTCTAAGCACTTTTCCTCAAGCCATGATTCTTTTGCCTTCCTACATAATATTCTGACTTGTCTGTGAATTTCTTCGTATTTGGCAGGATTATTTTTGTTGAGTCTTCTTTTGTTTCCATTAGGTGTAACATTTCTTCAGTCATCCATTTCTTACGACCCACCTTCTTTAATTTTGGAATAGTTGTTTCTGCAGCCAAACTGATTGAATTCTTTAACATTTCCCATTGATCATTCACATCCTGGAATAATATCTCTAGATCAGACAATATATCAAATCTGTTCTGTACTTCTATGTTGAATTTGTTTTGTATTTCCTTGTCATTACTCAATGTACACAAATCATATTTAGTGTTTCCTGTTATATATTTGACTTTCTTCAGCTTTATCCTCAATGTTCCTGTAAGTAGTCTGTGGTCACTATAACAATCAGCACTGGGAACTGTTTTTGCTACTGTTAGTGCGTTTCTAAATCTTCTGCTAATCAGAATGTAGTCAATCTGGTTTCTGATCCTGCTATCAGGACTCCTCCATGTCCATAATCTTCTAGGGTGTTGCTTAAACCAGGTGTTTCCTACAATCATTTCCTTTTCTTTTGCCCACTCTACGAGTCTGTATCCTCTTTCATTTCTCTCTCCTAAACCATAGTTTCCTACTGTGTATCTATCACCTTGATTTCCTACTTTTGCATTGAAGTCTCCTATTATGATGTTTATTTCTGAATTTTTACATTTCTTTAAGGCAGACTCTATGTCATTATAAAATTCCTCTACACTATCTTCACTGGACTCTCCTGTTGGGGCATATACTTGAATAACATTTATGCTAAAAGGTCTGCCACTCAATTTAACTAGTAGAACTCTGTCCGACACGGCCCAATATCCTTGAACAGACGTTGATGTTTTCCGGTCCAAAATTATTGCCACTCCCCTTTGTCGATCTTCACCTCCAGAATAAATAATCTTATAATCTTCATCTATCTTGATGCCTGCTCCTGTCCATCTCGTTTCGCACATCCCTAATATATTAATTTTTTCTCTTTGTATTTCTTGTTTTATGTTCTCTAATTTTCCGTCGTCGTTTAACGTCCTAACGTTCCATGTTGCTAATTTTAATGTCTCTGTCCTTGTCTTGCGATGATCAGTCTTTAAGCGAATCATAATATACTAGGCACTTTCAAAGAGGTAGTTTGCCGTTGCTTTCCTCTATGACAGTGACCATACTGGCCGGATGACCGCAACCATTGTCTCTCGAAAGAGGTCCTCTGCTTGCCGTCTCGAAACTCGAGACCATAACCAACAAATATCTGTCGGCTGTCCTCAAAATTTCATCCACCACCTGCCTTCCGTGGCTTCTTTTGAACACTTCCAATAAACGAACACGAAATAACATCACATAATCCACAGGAAAATCACTATCCACACGAATTCCACTAGGAAATCCACAGGAAATCCACAGAAAAACACTGAACAACGTCTCCCCGAAGAACAACCAGTCATCTCGTCGCCATATATATTTAATTGAAACGATGTTAAAATATATAAACAACTAGCTGACCCGGCCCGGCTTCGCCCAGTCCCTGGTGGGGAGCATCTCATTTAATTCATATAAGTAGTCATATAAGTTCTCGTTCCCGTTACCGACTGTCTGTCTGTCTGTCTGTCTGTCTGTCTGTCTGTCTGTCTGTCTGTCTGACCCGGCCCGGCATTGCCCAGCTCCTGGTGTGGAGCATCTCATTTAATTCATATAAGTAGTCATATAAGTTCCCGTTCCGTACCTATCTGTCTGTCTGTCTGTCTGTCTGTCTGTCTGTCTGTCTGTCTGTCTGTCTGTCTATCTGTCTGCCTGACCCTGTCCCGGCTTCGCCCAGTCCCTGGTGGGGAGCATCTCATTTAATTCATATAAGTAGTCATATAAGTTCTCGTTCCCGTTACCGACTGTCTGTCTGTCTGTCTGTCTGTCTGTCTGTCTGTCTGTCTGTCTGTCTGTCTGTCTGTCTGTCTGTCTGTCTGACCCGGCCCGGCATTGCCCAGCTCCTGGTGTGGAGCATCTCATTTAATTCATATAAGTAGTCATATAAGTTCCCGTTCCCGTTACCGACTATCTGTCTGTCTGTCTGTCTGTCTGTCTGTCTGTCTGTCTGTCTGTCTGTCTGTCTGTCTATCTGTCTGCCTGACCCTGTCCGGCTTCGCCCAGTCCCTGGTGGGGAGCATCTCATTTAATTCACATAAGTAGTCATATAAGTTCTCATTAAATTCATACAACAAAAAAAGTAACTTAAAAGAATGTCCTTCCACACACCATCCATTATTTTTAATGAAAACGCTTGCTAATCACCTGCATGACTACAGTAACTTCTTAAGCAAATAAAGATGAGTTACAATGTTATGCATTGTGCATTATTTTTATGAAAACTTTGAAAATGCCTTACAGTTTGTATCATTATTTATTATAACTCATATGCCGGTACATAACTATGGACACAGAGTTTATAAATCTTTGAAAACGATGCCACAATATGACTATAAGTTATACAGAAAAGTTATGCCCCTTGAAATAACTTTTACGGAGTTAGGTCCCCTGAAATATATGAAATTATGATGAAAAATGAAAAATGAAATAATACTGAGTAAGCAGGCGATTTCACACTAAAAAACTATGACAGTTGACAGCTCTGGACTGAAAGGAAGGCGTGTAGAAAATTTCATCTCAATCGGATGGGCCGTTCGCGAGCGCACAAAGGACATACATAGATACATAGATACAGACAGACATACGATCCTTATTTATATATAAGACTAGCTGACCCGGCCCGGCTTCGCCCAGTCCCTGGTGGGGAGCATCTCATTTAATTCATATAAGTAGTCATATAAGTTCTCGTTCCCGTTACCGACTGTCTGTCTGTCTGTCTGTCTGTCTGTCTGTCTGTCTGTCTGTCTGTCTGTCTGTCTGACCCGGCCCGGCATTGCCCAGCTCCTGGTGTGGAGCATCTCATTTAATTCATATAAGTAGTCATATAAGTTCCCGTTCCCGTTACCGACTATCTGTCTGTCTGTCTGTCTGTCTGTCTGTCTGTCTGTCTGTCTGTCTATCTGTCTGCCTGACCCTGTCCGGCTTCGCCCAGTCCCTGGTGGGGAGCATCTCATTTAATTCACATAAGTAGTCATATAAGTTCTCATTAAATTCATACAACAAAAAAAGTAACTTAAAAGAATGTCCTTCCAGACACCATCCATTATTTTTAATGAAAACGCTTGCTAATCACCTGCATGACTACAGTAACTTCTTAAGCAAATAAAGATGAGTTACAATGTTATGCATTGTGCATTATTTTTATGAAAACTTTAAAAATGCCTTACAGTTTGTATCATTATTTATTATAACTCATATGCCGGTACATAACTATGGACACAGAGTTTATAAATCTTTGAAAACGATGCCACAATATGACTATAAGTTATACAGAAAAGTTATGCCCCTTGAAATAACTTTTACGGAGTTAGGTCCCCTGAAATATATACAATTATAATGAAAAATGAAAAATGAAATAATACTGAGTAAGCAGGCGATTTCACACTAAAAAAATATGACAGTTGACAGCTCTGGACTGAAAGGAAGGCGTGTAGAAAATTTCATCTCAATCGGATGGGCCGTTCGCGAGCGCACAAAGGACATACATAGATACAGACAGACAGACATACGATCCTTATTTATATATAAGACTAGCTGACCCTGCCCGGCTTCGCCCAGTCACTGGTGGGGAGCATCTCATTTAATTCATATAAGTAGTCATATAAGTTCTCGTTCCCGTTACCGACTGTCTGTCTGTCTGTCTGTCTGTCTGTCTGTCTGTCTGTCTGTCTGTCTGTCTGACCCGGCCCGGCATTGCCCAGCTCCTGGTGTGGAGCATCTCATTTAATTCATATAAGTAGTCATATAAGTTCCCGTTCCCGTTACCGACTATCTGTCTGTCTGTCTGTCTGTCTGTCTGTCTGTCTGTCTGTCTGTCTGTCTATCTGTCTGCCTGACCCTGTCCGGCTTCGCCCAGTCCCTGGTGGGGAGCATCTCATTTAATTCACATAAGTAGTCATATAAGTTCTCATTAAATTCATACAACAAAAAAAGTAACTTAAAAGAATGTCCTTCCACACACCATCCATTATTTTTAATGAAAACGCTTGCTAATCACCTGCATGACTACAGTAACTTCTTAAGCAAATAAAGATGAGTTACAATGTTATGCATTGTGCATTATTTTTATGAAAACTTTGAAAATGCCTTACAGTTTGTATCATTATTTATTATAACTCATATGCCGGTACATAACTATGGACACAGAGTTTATAAATCTTTGAAAACGATGCCACAATATGACTATAAGTTATACAGAAAAGTTATGCCCCTTGAAATAACTTTTACGGAGTTAGGTCCCCTGAAATATATACAATTATAATGAAAAATGAAAAATGAAATAATACTGAGTAAGCAGGCGATTTCACACTAAAAAAATATCACAGTTGACAGCTCTGGACTGAAAGGAAGGCGTGTAGAAAATTTCATCTCAATCGGATGGGCCGTTCGCGAGCGCACAAAGGACATACATAGATACAGACAGACAGACATACGATCCTTATCTTATATATAAGATAAGGATCGTATGTCTGTCTGTATCTTGTATCTATGTATGTCCTTTGTGCGCTCGCGAACGGCCCATCCGATTGAGATGAAATTTTCTACACGCCTTCCTTTCAGTCCAGAGCTGTCAACTGTGATAGTTTTTTAGTGTGAAATCGCCTGCTTACTCAGTATTATTTCATTTTTCATTTTTCATTATAATTGTATATATTTCAGGGGACCTAACTCCGTAAAAGTTATTTCAAGGGGCATAACTTTTCTGTATAACTTATAGTCATATTGTGGCATCGTTTTCAAAGATTTATAAACTCTGTGTCCATAGTTATGTACCGGCATATGAGTTATAATAAATAATGATACAAACTGTAAGGCATTTTAAAGTTTTCATAAAAATAATGCACAATGCATAACATTGTAACTCATCTTTATTTGCTTAAGAAGTTACTGTAGTCATGCAGGTGATTAGCAAGCGTTTTCATTAAAAATAATGGATGGTGTCTGGAAGGACATTCTTTTAAGTTACTTTTTTTGTTGTATGAATTTAATGAGAACTTATATGACTACTTATGTGAATTAAATGAGATGCTCCCCACCAGGGACTGGGCGAAGCCGGACAGGGTCAGGCAGACAGATAGACAGACAGACAGACAGACAGACAGACAGACAGACAGACAGACAGACAGATAGTCGGTAACGGGAACGGGAACTTATATGACTACTTATATGAATTAAATGAGATGCTCCACACCAGGAGCTGGGCAATGCCGGGCCGGGTCAGACAGACAGACAGACAGACAGACAAGACAGACAGACAGACAGACAGACAGTCGGTAACGGGAACGAGAACTTATATGACTACTTATATGAATTAAATGAGATGCTCCCCACCAGGGACTGGGCGAAGCCGGGCCGGGTCAGCTAGTTTATATATAAGATATATAAACACTCATGCTGTGTTAAAAGACGCAATATAAAAACGTTGAGGCGGTATTAAACCACATGTAAACAAGGAAACGATGTAATATATATATATATATATATATATATATATATATATATATATATATATATAATATATATATATATATATATATATATATATATATATATATATATATATATATATCTTCTTTTTCTTTTCCTTCTTTCCTCCTCCTCCTTCTTCTTCAGGTGGCGATCAGGACTCTGCAGTTCTCTCTGTCCTCAGATGTGTTGATGTAGTTGACGTTGTTTGTATTTTTTATTTTGGTCCACACGTGTTAGCTTTCTCTATGCATCTTTATCTGCCTTCAGAATGAGAGGGCTCATTTCCATATAATTCAACATAGTGTCATATTTCAATATAGTGTTATATTTCAACATAGTGTTATATTTCAACATACTTTAATCGATAATGCCATTCTTGAACTTCCAGACCATGTTTTCGGATGGGTCAGATTTTTTGACATCAGCAAACAACAGTGGACTCCTCGCAGCCATAGTCAATCCGGTAGGAAACGACCCAGCCTGGAGAATTCTGGGACGCTACGTCAAGGAGACGCCACCTCATCCACAGCTGTTCTAGAGGTGTGACAAAGCGCCTTTAATGACGACAGCCATCCTGGTGTCCAGACAACCGACAGGGTACAGCCGGCGTGGTCATACATGTAACGTGTGTATGTTGGACTGTGTGTAAGCGTGTGTATGTTGGACAGAATGCAAACGCGTGTATGTTGGACTGTGTAAGCGTGTGTATTTTGGACTGTGTAAGCGTGTCTATGTTGGACTGTGTGTAAGCGTGTGTATGTTGGACTGTGTGTAAGCGTGTGTATGATGGACTGTTGTAAGCGTGTGTATGTTGGACTGTGTGTAAGCGTGTGTATGATGGACTGTTGTAAGCGTGTGTATGTTGGACTGTGTGTAAGCGTGTATATGTTGGACTGTGTGTACGCGTGTGTATGTTGGACAGGGTACAGCCGGTGTGGTCATACAAGTAACGTATGTATGTTGGACAGTGTGTAGGCGTTTGAATGTTGGACAGTGTGTAGGCGTTTGAATGTTGGACAGTGTGTAGGCGTTTGAATGTTGGACAGTGTGTAAGCGTGTGCATATTGGACTGTGTATAAGCGTTTGAATGTTGGACAGTGTGTAAGTGTTTGAATATTGAACAGTGTGTAAGCGTGTGCATATTGGACAGTGTGCATGCATGTGTATGTTGGACAGTGTGTAAGCGTGTGCATATTGGGCAGTGTGTAAGCGTTTG
>JACEFZ010020380.1:345000-412500 GCA_014155875.1 Cepaea nemoralis
TTTTATCAGCCCTCCCAAACCAGCTTCATAGAACTTCGTGCTCTATTTTCTAAACCACGTTTTCACTTCATATTCAACTTCGGCGTCATTCGTGAAATGTCTCCCACCAAGGTGGGTTTTCATTGGACCAAAAAGGTAGAAATCATTAGGGGTTAAGTCGGGGCTGTAAGGTGGATGTTCCAGAACTTCCCACCTTAGTTGGTTAATTTTCTCCTGAGTTAATCTAGCCGTATGTGGTCTGGAATTGTCATTGAGAAGCAGCACGCCTCAAGTCAGCAGTCCTGGATGTTTTCTTCGAATTGCATCATGAAGCATCGATGGAACTTCACAGTACGATTCAGAATTTACATAGTCACCTTTCGTCTTGAAAATGGTTAAAAGCACTCCTTGTCAATCCCAGAACACTGTCAATATAACCTTCCCTGTTAATGGCGTAATTTTTGGACACAAGGCGAAGAATTGATTGATTGATTGATTTAGGAACCGACATTACAGCATTCGGGGCATTCCCATAAGCGCTCCGCCCCCATCCTCAGCAGCCAGCGAAGAGTTCCAACACCAATAGTAACAGTGGCAATCTGATTATATGTCCGTCTCGCCTTTCCTCTCAGAGTCGAGCGTCGGCCAGATCCCCTCGTCACCTCTCGCTGTCTCATTCTTACCAGACTATGGTGATCCATTTGCTCCTCCGAGGTGTACACGTGCTCCCACAAGGCCCCAAACACATCTGCCTTGTCATGCATTAATATTCCACCACGTTTTTCAGAGCCAGCCAATCTGTCCGCCTGTTCATCCCCCAGCACACCGGCATGCCCCAGAGAAAAGATCCAGGCGATGCTTGCCACTCGTGACCTCCGAAGCGAAGCAAGCCACTCGGCAGGAAGCTTGCCTGTCCTCACCTTCCTCGGCATGCTTTCTGAGTCAGTTACAATCACGATGTGTGTGTCTCGTATTCTCCATCCAGCGGAAAGCTGCACTGACCGCCTCCACCTCCATTCTTAAGTTGGATGTTGTGGTATCATATGCCAGGCTCTCTTGCACCACACGTCGACCATTAGCTTTTGCTAAGAACCCCCAGGCACTGCTCCTACCTCTTAACACCGACCCATCTGTATAGATAATCACATCACCCGAGCAAGAATTATCCTGAATTAGTTGCTGGATTTCCACTTCCGTGGCCCCTGCTGGCCACTCCCCGCACCCCCGGCTCAATGTGATTATAACTCTGCACAAGTCTGACTGCTCCGCGGGCACCCTGACCCACTCCTCTCCTCGCCTAATGTTCTCCAAGATGCACACCTGTATGATCGTATCCTCCGCCTGAGCTGTCCATGATTTCTCTCTTATCAGTCGCTGACCCTTAACTGCGTCCAGCGCCTCATGCAACGGGTGATCTGTGTCTGCAGCTACTCTGAGGTATGCCTTCGCCTGCATCACCTTGAGCCTACCAGCAACAGTCGGCAGACCAAGGATGTAACGCATACACACAACTGGGGTGTCTCTGGTGCATCCCAGAATGACCCGCATAGCTTCGTTCTGTATGCGCTCTAATTTCACCAGCTGACTCTCTGAGAAAGTGAACAGTCCTAGTACATAATCAATCACTGAGAGGATCAAGTGCTAGTATAGTGTGAAAAGCATGCTCTGCTCTGTGTCCATTGGAGCCATAGATTTAAGTGTATTGAATCCCTTTTGAGACCTTGTCATAACCGTCTCCACATGGTCCTTGAAGGATAGGCTCCTGTCAAATGTGATTCCCAGATACTTCAGTTTGTTCTCTCTGTTGACGCTTCTACCATCTATCGCGAGGCTTGGGACATCAGCTCTTACAATCCTGTTGTCCAGAGAGCACCACAAAACAGCCGCCTTTTCCGGATGGATGACAGCACTCATTTCAGTGCACAAGGCGAAGAAGGATGTTTCCATTGCATTGAAGCACTTTGATTCGGGCTGGTAGTCAGTATAAACAGGAAGCATTTCCTTATGAATTTCCTTTGCAGGCAGTCCTTTTGCCCACAAAAAAACACACAACAGCACGTTGCTCTTTGGTTGGATACTCCGTAAGCACAGTCGCCATTTTGTTAATGCGCTGCGCATGCGCATGGGACACCTAGCGCCACCTGACGAACGGGAATATAAAGTTCGATGTTGTTGTCACCTAATGACACACACCAACTACATTTACCTGCCATCCCACAGAACAGTGTGACTTACTTATTGACTCGCTATCGTATAATAACGTATATATATTGTGGTCAGGCTGGATGGGAGGTTTCCCAGCGGGGACCTATGTTTGTGCCGACACTCGAGTGTTGCTGGACGTGTTCGATACCCAGGGCTCCAAGATTGGAGCGGACACCTGGAGCATCATCTGTCGGGAGCGTGTAGATTACGCCATCATCCTGCCGCTAGACCTGGACTACATGCTCAGTCACACCAGCTTTCGGGGCTCGGCTAATTATAAAATGAAGCTGATTTGTGGCGGAGGTCAACCAATTAGAAAGGTGAGAGAAAGAGAAGATATACAATTTTTTTTAAATGTGTAACAGAGTTATCAACTGCCAGAAACTAGCAATATTGTGAATGTGTATCTGTTATCTATTGCCAGAAACTAGCAATATTGTGAATGTGTATCAGTTATCTAATTCTAGAAACTAGCAATACTGTGAATATGTATCTGTTATCTGTTGCCAGAAACTAGCAATATTGTGAATATGTATCTGTTATCTATTGTCAGAAACTAGCAATATTGTGAATGTGTATCAGTTATCTATTGTCAGAAATATTATGTATCAGCAATATTATGCATGTGTATCTGTTATCTGCTGGTCTCACTGGCCTATGCGTTAACGACTGTCTCCGTTATCCCGTATATTCACGTGGGTAACGCAGCTGCACGAGATTCGGTAGCGGATCGCGTCGCGTTCGTTATCTACGGATATATGGGAGTCGGTCGCTCAGAAAGCATTGGCAAACTACTGAGCGTAATCTTGCCACGACATCAACAGCAGCTGAAAAGTGTATCAGTTATTTATAGCCAGAAACTAGCAATATTGTGAATGTGTATCAGTTATCTATAGCCAGAAACTAGCAATTTTATGAATGTGTATCAGTTATCTATAGCCAGAAACTAGCAATTTTATGAATGTGTATCAGTTATCTATAGCCAGAAACTAGCAATTTTATGAATGTGTATCAGTTATCTATAGCCAGAAACTAGCAATTTTATGAATGTGTATCAGCTATTTATAGCCAGAAACTAGCAATATTATGAATGTGTATCAGTTATCTATAGCCAGAAACTAGCAATATTGTGAATGTGTATCAGTTATTTATAGCCAGAAACTAGCAATATTATGAATGTGTATCAGTTATTTATAGCCAGAAACTAGAAATTTTATGAATGTGTATCAGTTATTTATAGCCAGAAACTAGCAATTTTATGAATGTGTATCAGTTATTTATAGCCAGAAACTAGCAATTTTATAAATGTGTATCAGTTATTTATAGCCAGAAACTAGCAATTTTATGAATGTGTATCAGTTATTTATAGCCAGAAACTAGCAATTTTATGAATGTGTATCAGTTATTTATAGCCAGAAACTAGCAATTTTATGAATGTGTATCAGTTATTTATAGCCAGAAACTAGCAATTTTATAAATGTGTATCAGTTATTTATAGCCAGAAACTAGCAATATTATGAATGTGTATCAGTTATTTATAGCCAGAAACTAGAAATTTTATGAATGTGTATACAGAGAATACAGAATAGCGAGAAGACATGTGAGTAGAATAGTAAAGAGGGAAAAACAAAAAGACTGGGAAGAGTATGGAGAAACCCTAAATAAAAACTACAAGGAGGCAACCAGAAACTTCTACAAAATGATAAGTGCAATGCGAACCAGAGGAGAACCCTTTGACCCAACTGAAATAATTAACAGCGAAAATGGAGAACCAATAAGTGAACAAAAACAGATCCTAATAAGATGGAAGCAGTATTTCGAACAACTTCTCAACATCCCATCAGATGTCACAGGAATTCAAGAGAACTACACAGATGTCACCGAGGAACTAGAACCAGACATACTAAAAGAAGAAATTATAGAAGCCATCAGATTAGCCCCATTAAACAAATCACCAGGACAGGATGAAATACCAAATGAACTAATTAAAGCAGCAAGGGAAGTAGGAACAGCTTGGCTACATAGACTATTCAACCATGTTTGGGTAGAACAACAGACACCACGAGACTGGGGAAACGCCATAATTATCCCAATTTGGAAAAAACAAAGGCAGCAAAAGAGATTGCACACAATACAGAGGCATTTCACTGTTGAGTCATACTGGGAAAATATTTTGCAAAATTCTTGAAAAAAGATTACGAACTACTTTAGAACCCCAGCTAAGCGAAACGCAGCTTGGATTTAGGAAAAACAAAGGATGCACAGACGCCATTTTTGCTCTTAGACAACTTATAGAAAAATCAATTGAATTCAATGAAACACTCTACTTAGCCTTTGTCGACCAAGAAAAGGCATTTGATAGGGTAGATAGAAACAAGCTGTGGGAAATCCTTAAACAATATGGAGTGAGTACACATCTAACAAACCTATGCAGAAGTTTATACAACAACAGTGAATGCATAGTGAGAGCAACTGGAGAACACTCAGAACCCTTCATCATAAGATCTGGAGTACGACAAGGTTGTGTCCTGTCCCCTCTCTTGTTCATAACATATATAGACAACATATGTAAAGAAACCAGCCAAGCAGAGACAGCAAGAATACCGCATGACGAGAACACAGAAGAAGAACCATCTGCAAATCTAACCATTAGAGAACTCCTGTTTGCGGACGACCAAGCACTAATAGCAAAATCAGAAGCTGAATTACAAGACCACATGAATAGTCTAAACGAAATGTGTAGGGAACATAACATGAAAATTAGCGCAAGCAAAACAGAGGTAATGACTATAACTAAAGAAGAACAAACAGCAACAATTCACCTAAACGAACATCCCTTGAAACAAGTAAAGAGCTTCAAGTACCTAGGAAGTATAATATCATCAAATGGCAGATCAGAAGACGAGATCGAAAATAGGTGCAATAAGGCAAATCAACTCATTGGACAAATGGCACCAATACTAAAGAACAAACATGTATCAATAACTACTAAGAAAGCACTTTACAACACAATCTTCCTACCAACTCTGTGCTACCAATGCCAAACCTGGACAATGACAGAAAAAGAGAAAAGAAAAATCACAACAACAGAAATGAGGTTTCTGAGAAGAATACTCAACGTATCAAGAAGAGATAAGATCAGAAATGAAGAAATCAGGACTAAAGTAGGGGTTAAAGCTGCTCTAGATTTTATTAGAAAGCAGCAAGTCAAATGGTTTGGCCATGCAAGTAGGCTACCAGTCAACAGCATGCCACAACAAGCAATGATGTACAGACCAGATGGAAACAGAGGAAGAGGCCGACCACGTAAACGTTGGACTGAGGGAATAACAGAATCCATGGGAATGTCGATATACGAAGCCCATAACCGGGCACTCTCACGAAGTTTATACTTCACCTCGACACCGCAAGGTACAAGAGGAACATGATGAGATGAGTATCAGTTATTTATAGCTAGAAACTAGCAATTTTATGAATGTGTATCAGTTATTTATAGCCAGAAACTAGCAATATTCTGAATGTGTATCAGTTATTTATAGCCAGAAACTAGCAATATTATGAATGTGTATCAGTTATTTATAGCCAGAAACTAGCAATTTTATGAATGTGTATCAGTTATTTATAGCCAGACACTAGCAATTTTATGAATGTGTATCAGTTATCTATAGCCAGAAACTAGCAATTTTATGAATGTGTATCAGTTATTTATAGCCAGAAACTAGCAATTTTATGAATGTGTATCAGTTATTTATAGCCAGAAACTAGCAATTTTATGAATGTGTATCAGTTATTTATAGCCAGAAACTAGCAATTTTATGAATGTGTATCAGTTATTTATAGCCAGAAACTAGCAATTTTATGAATGTGTATCAGTTATTTATAGCCAGAAACTAGCAATATTGTGAATGTGTATCAGTTATCTATAGCCAGAAACTAGCAATATTGTGAATGTGTATCAGTTATCTATAGCCAGAAACTAGCAATATTGTGAATGTGTATCAGTTATTTATAGCCAGAAACTAGCAATATTGTGAATGTGTATCAGTTATTTATAGCCAGAAACTAGCAATATTATGAATGTGTATAAGTTATCTATAGCCAGAAACTAGCAATATTGTGAATGTGTATCAGTTATCTATAGCCAGAAACTAGCAATTTTATGAATGTGTATCAGTTATTTATAGCCAGAAACTAGCAATATTCTGAATGTGTATCAGTTATTTATAGCCAGAAACTAGCAATATTATGAATGTGTATCAGTTAGTTATAGCCAGAAACTAGCAATATTGTGAATGTGTATCAGTTATTTATAGCCAGAAACTAGCAATATTATGAATGTGTATCAGTTATTTATAGCCAGAAACTAGCAATTTTATGAATGTGTATCGGTTATTTATAGCCAGAACTAGCAATTTTATGAATGTGTATCAGTTATCTATAGCCAGAAACTAGCAATATTGTGAATGTGTATCAGTTATCTATAGCCAGAAACTAGCAATATTGTGAATGTGTATCAGTTATTTATAGCCAGAAACTAGCAATATTATGAATGTGTATCAGTTATTTATAGCCAGAAACTAGCAATTTTATGAATGTGTATCGGTTATTTATAGCCAGAAACTAGCAATATTATGAATGTGTATCAGTTATCTATAGCCAGAAACTAGCAATATTGTGAATGTGTATCAGTTATCTATAGCCAGAAACTAGCAATATTGTGAATGTGTATCAGTTATTTATAGCCAGAAACTAGCAATATTATGAATGTGTATAAGTTATCTATAGCCAGAAACTAGCAATATTGTGAATGTGTATCAGTTATCTATAGCCAGAAACTAGCAATATTGTGAATGTGTATCAGTTATTTATAGCCAGAAACTAGCAATTTTATGAATGTGTATCAGTTATCTATAGCCAGAAACTAGCAATTTTATGAATGTGTATCAGTTATTTATAGCCAGAAACTAGCAATATTCTGAATGTGTATCAGTTATTTATAGCCAGAAACTAGCAATATTATGAATGTGTATCAGTTAGCTATAGCCAGAAACTAGCAATATTATGAATGTGTATCAGTTATTTATAGCCAGAAACTAGCAATATTATGAATGTGTATCAGTTATTTATAGCCAGAAACTAGCAATTTTATGAATGTGTATCGGTTATTTATAGCCAGAAACTAGCAATTTTATGAATGTGTATCAGTTATCTATAGCCAGAAACTAGCAATATTGTGAATGTGTATCAGTTATCTATAGCCAGAAACTAGCAATATTGTGAATGTGTATCAGTTATTTATAGCCAGAAACTAGCAATATTATGAATGTGTATCAGTTATTTATAGCCAGAAACTAGCAATTTTATGAATGTGTATCGGTTATTTATAGCCAGAAACTAGCAATATTATGAATGTGTATCAGTTATTTATAGCCAGAAACTAGCAATTTTATGAATGTGTATCGGTTATTTATAGCCAGAAACTAGCAATTTTATGAATGTGTATCAGTTATTTATAGCACAGAAACTAGCAATTTTATGAATGTGTATCAGTTATTTATAGCCAGAAACTAGCAATATTGTGAATGTGTATCAGTTATCTATAGCCAGAAACTAGCAATATTGTGAATGTGTATCAGTTATCTATAGCCAGAAACTAGCAATATTGTGAATGTGTATCAGTTATCTATAGCCAGAAACTAGCAATATTGTGAATGTGTATCAGTTATTTATAGCCAGAAACTAGCAATATTGTGAATGTGTATCAGTTATTTATAGCCAGAAACTAGCAATATTGTGAATGTGTATCAGTTATCTATAGCCAGAAACTAGCAATTTTATGAATGTGTATCAGTTATTTATAGCCAGAAACTAGCAATATTCTGAATGTGTATCAGTTATTTATAGCCAGAAACTAGCAATATTATGAATGTGTATCAGTTAGCTATAGCCAGAAACTAGCAATATTGTGAATGTGTATCAGTTATTTATAGCCAGAAACTAGCAATTTTATGAATGTGTATCGGTTATTTATAGCCAGAAACTAGCAATTTTATGAATGTGTATCAGTTATCTATAGCCAGAAACTAGCAATATTGTGAATGTGTATCAGTTATCTATAGCCAGAAACTAGCAATTTTATGAATGTGTATCGGTTATTTATAGCCAGAAACTAGCAATTTTATGAATGTGTATCAGTTATTTATAGCCAGAAACTAGCAATTTTATGAATGTGTATCAGTTATTTATAGCCACCAGCTCCGTGGCGAAGGAAGTTACGGACGCAGTTCATGACCCGCATTCCCGCGTTCGAAACACAGCTGTGGGCGATTTGGCTGCAGACCGCCGTACGTTTGTTTTTATGAAATGGTATGGGTGCCGCCGGTCGTTCAGAAACAATGGCAAACTACTGAACGTAAACTTGCCCAGGAATCACGAACAGCCAAACAATGCTGGGGTTGACTGCTACGTCCTGTAAAGGATATGCAACTAACTTTTAGCTCATCTATTTCCAGAAACTAGTAATGTTGTTTATGTGAAATGTTTTGTTATGTGAGATGGTTATTTGTAATGTGAGATGGTTATGTGTTATGTGAGATGGTTATTTGTTATGTGAGATGGTTAACAGGAAGCATTTGTTATGTGAGGTGGTTATTTGTTATGTGAGATGGTTTGCTGCCTTGTGAGATAGTTATTTGTTATGTGAGATGGTTATTTGTTATTTGAGATGTTTGTTTGTTATTTGAGATGTTTAACTGTTATGTGAGATGGTTAGCTGCCATGTGAGATGTTTAACTGTTATGTGAGATGGTTAACTGTTATGTGAGATGGTTAACTGTTATGTGCGATGGTTAGCTGCCATGTGAGATGTTTAACTGTTATGTGAGATGGTTAGCTGCTTTGTGAGATAGTTATTTGTTATGTGAGATGGTTATTTGTTATGTGAGATGTTTAACTGTTATGTGAGATGGTTAACTGTTATGTGAGATGGTTAGCTGCCTTGTGAGATAGTTATTTGTTATGTGAGATGGTTATTTGTTATGTGAGATGGTTATTTGTTATGTGAGTGTTTAACTGTTATGTGAGATGGTTAACTGTTATATGAGATGGTTAGCTGCCTTGTCAGATAGTTATTTGTTATGTGAGATGATTATTTGTTATGTGAGATGGTTAACTGTTATGTGAGATGGTTAACTATTATGTGAGATGGTTAGCTGCCATGTGAGATGTTTAACTGCTATATGAGATGGTTAACTGTTATGTGAGATAGTTAACTGTTATGTGCGATGGTTAGCTGCCATGTGAGATGGTTAGCTGCCATGTGAGATGATTATTTGTTATGTGAGATGGTTAGCTGCCATGTGAGATGATTATTTGTTATGTGAGATTATTAGCTGCCATGTGAGATGGTTAGCTGCCATGTGAGATGGTTATTTCTTATGTGAGATGGTTATTTGTTATGTGAGATGGTTAGCTGCCATATGAGATGGTTATTTGTTATGTGAGATGGTTAGCTGCCATGTGAGATGATTATTTGTTATGTGAGATGGTTAGCTGCCATGCGAGATTGTTAACTGTTATGTGAGATGGTTAGCTGCCATGTGAGATGATTATTTGTTATGGGAGATGGTTAGCTGCCATGTGAGATGGTTATTTGTTATGTGAGATGGTTAGCTGCCATGTGAGATGGTTAGCTGCCATGTGAGATGGTTATTTGTTATGTGAGATGGTTAAGCTGGTTATTCTGCTCTGACAGAACCAATTCCTCAGGTACTACTCTGTGGGCCGGGAGGTTTGTTCCGTGTATGGATCCACGGAAGTTGGCTATTTGAGTTTTGGCATCGCTGACGGTATTCCGTATTTTTCTTTCTTTCATCAATTGCGTTCTGTAACCACCATACTGTGTGTGTGTGTGTGTGTGTGTGTGTGTGTGTGTGTGTGTGTGTGTGTGTGTGTGTGTGTGCTGATATATGTGTACAGACGCGTGTGTGTATGTGTGGCGTTGTGTTAAATATTTGAGAATATGTAAATACAAAAAAAAAACAGATGGCAAAAACGGAAAGAGCACGGGGAAGGCAAAAAGCTAACATCCTTTGTTATCATCTGTATGTATCATCATCTTTATGTATCATCATCTTTATGTATCATCATCTTTATGTATCATGCTGATGAGCACGGGCGGTCATGGGTCGTCATCTCACATCATCAACCGAGCCTTAAATCAGCTCTGTGTCTTGTCTCGGTGATACCACGTGGCCGGGTCATCCGGTTATTTATCTCCCTACCTGGGGGGGGGGGGGGGGGGGGGGGCCTCTGAGTGGTGTTGAGGTATGGTGTCCCCCTTGAGGGCTGGAGGTCCCGGGTTCAAGCCCTGGTGAGGGCCGGGATTTTTTCACGTGGACTTCTAGTAACAAAATTTCCCCTGGTCTCCGGGTAGTTCGACTGGACGCCTGTGTATGTTTCCGGACTAAGAATTAGTGGCTTCGTGCACCTGATTTGACCTTTCGACTGCTATCCTCAGTCTACCTGCAGAGCAGCAGGTTGTGTCTCTCTTGGTCTGATCCCTATCTCAAGGCCCGTGCGACATGTAGTTGTGCTTCCATCGGCAGGGCTATTGAGGTCATCGGGACATGCCAGTCATTCTACCACGTCAAGGTGGAGACACATCAGAGGGGAATGTCACTCTGATAGATGCAATGCCTGGTGAGGGACTAGACTAGCTGAAATATTGGGTCGGAAGGAGAGTCCCAGCTGAGGGATGTGGCTGAACGCCTCTAAGCCATTAATCCTTGGATGTGAGAGCCGGGCCGATACTCACCTACTGCAAAAAAGAGGTGAGATGCTGAGCACGCTACATGCTTAGTTCAGATACTTGCTCGAAGGCTTTCAGCTGGGGGGGGGGGGGGGGGTGAGAGGGGCCTGGCTTTTACTCGCTCACTGATGCACGGAGGTAAGGTGCTGAGCCGGCAGCACATGTAGCCTACCTCGTGAGTGGGTACTAAAGGTTGAAAAAGCGCCCCAGTCGCACGAAATGGTTACGATGAAAGTCTGTATCTATACCCATAGAGTGAGCGTAGTCAATGGTGGAAGATGTCTCGTTTACACGAAATGGAACGCTTGGCTAGCGAATCCATTACGTGGAAGTCCGAAGCGAAAGCTTGATGAGTGGATGTTGTCCCCAGACTGTCCGTCCTTGGTTTGTGTGGGGAGCGATCAGTGGCAAACGAAATGCCCAATACATGGAAGTGAAGAATTACAGCCGCCATGAGAAAGAAGTGGCGTTTCCTCGGGTGAGCCGTCTCAGAGCACTATGTGCCGGCTCTGCAATTATGGAAGTATATGTAGTACTCAAGTTCAAGTCGGATGTGTTGTTTACGTGTGAGCTGACATTTTCCATACTTGAATGTCGCACTTAAGTGGGATGTGTTGTTTTCATGTCATTTGACATTCTCCGCCCATTTGTGTAGAGAACAATGTCAAGGACTACTTCTGTGGACAGGCCAGGCCAGGAATTAAGCTGAGGGTGGTGGATGACAAGAATCAGGAGTGTCCAGTTGGACAAGTAGGGACCGTACATGTCAAAGGTAAATATGTCCTGGTGAAGTGTCATCGTCTAGAATTCACTACGACTGTCATTTGTACATGACTTGCGGGGATAATTTATTCGTGACATAAGAGGGAACACCTGTATGTGACATTGAGACAGTATATGTGTGTGTATGTGACATTCAGACAGTATATGTATGTGACATTCAGAGAGTATATGTATGTGACAATCAGAGATAATATGTGTGTATGTGACATTCAGAGAGTATATGTGTGTATGTGACATTCAGAGAGTATATGTGTGTATGTGACATTCAGAGAGTATAAGCATGCGACATTCAGAGAGTATATGTATGTGACATTCAGGGAATATATGTATGTGATATTCAGAGAGTATATGTATGTATGTGACATTCAGAGAGTATATGTATGTATGTGACATTCAGAGAGTATATGTATGTGTGTGACATTCAGAGAGTATACTTATGTGAAATTCAGAGAGTATATGTATGTATGTGATATTCAGAGAGTATATGTATGTATGTGACATTCAGAGAGTATATGTATGTGTGTGACATTCAGAGAGTATACTTATGTGAAATTCAGAGAGTATATGTATGTGACATTCAGAGAGGATAAGTGTGTATGTGACATTCAGCGAGTATATGTGTGTGTGTATGACATGCAGACAGTATATGCATGTGACATTCATAGAGTATATGTATGTGACATTCAGAGAGTTAATGTGTGTATGTGACATTCAGAAAGTATAAGCATGCGACATTAAGAGAGTATATGTATGTGACATTCAGGGAATATACGTATGTGACATTCAGAGAGTATATGAATGTATGTGACATTCAGAGAGTATATGTATGTGACATTCAGAGAGAATAAATGTGTATGTGACATTCAGAGAGTATATGTGTGTATGTGACACTCAGAGAATATATGTATGTATGTGACATTCAGAGAGTATATGTATGTGACATTCAGAGAGTATATGTGTGTATATGACATTTAGAGAGTATATTTATGTGACATTAAAAGAGTATATGTATGTGACATTCAGGGGATATATGTATGTGACATTTAGAGAGTATACTTATGTGACATTCAGAGAATATATGTATGTGACATTCAGAGAGAATATGTGTGTATGTGACATTTATAGAGTATATGTGTGTATGTGACATTCAGAGATTATATGTGTGTATGTGACATTAAGAGAGTAAACGTGTGTATGTGACATTCAGAGAGTATATGTATGTAACATTCAGAGAGTATATGTATGTGACATTCAGAGAGTATATGTATGTGACATTCAAAGAGAATATGTGTGTATGTGACATTCAGAGAGTATATGTATGTGACATTAAGATAGTATATGTATGTGACATTCAGAGAGTATATGTATGTAACATTCAGAGAGTATATGTATGTGACATTCAGAGAGTATATGTATGTAACATTCAGAGAGTATATGTATGTAACATTCAGAGAGAATATGTGTGTATGTGACATTCAGAGAGTATATGTATGTGACATTCAGAGAGTATATGTATGTGACATTCAGAGAGTATATGTATGTGACATTCAGAGAGTATATGTATGTGACATTCAGAGAGTATATGTATGTGACATTCAGAGAGTATATGTATGTATGTGACTGTCACTTGTTTTCCCGAGAGGAAGTTGGAATCAACAAGCACATCTTCAAACTTATTATCTGTTGGGATTATTGACTGACTTTGGTCTACACTTCTCCCTTCTGTCTTCCCTTCCATATATCTATTTCTTTCACTCTCTCTCTCTCTCTCTCTCTGTTATTCCCTCAACACATACTCCGACAACAGTTCCTTTCAACGATAAATAAAAGATTTATTAATAAAAACTATGTCTGGTGTATGTATGGATATTGTCTATGTAGTTGGTATGTTCTTCTAGTGTGGATGCCAGATAAGATGTTGATAGATAGTCTCCGTGTCTTCTCTCGTCTCTTCTCTCAGCTAAAGTACAGGACATTACATAGATACAACGGAACGGTCTCACCCTGAATGCTCCGTCTGCTTGAGTCTGTAGATATATCCGTTTTTTGTAAGGAAAAATGTTCACCACTGTATCAATGTACTTAAACCGATCACTATATGCTGTCAGCTTAGACTGAATGTTCTTTGCTTTTTTATAGCGTTCCTAATTCCATCCTGGAAAGCACATCGAGTTTCTAGTATTTTCTATTTTTTTTCCTGTAAAAGTTCTACACTGGATAGTTCTTAATTGGTATAGACACTTGGTATGCGCCTTGCAACTCTTCGATACTGAGTCATTTTAGTCTTTCTATTATGTTATAGGATCTCTATTTTCCGTTCTCTGTCCTCCTTACTTTTTACGATGACACTTCTTTTCTTTCCTTTCTTATGCACAAGTGTCGTGCTTTATTATTTGAAAGTGCTTTCTTTTGGGTTATCAACACTGAGTGATCTTTACCACAGCCATCTGTGTTATATCTTCGTTGATATGTCCCGCACTGGTATTGGAACCTGTGTAATAAACATTTAATAATGAGAGCTGTGTCTGCTTCATCTTCTCTCCTATGTGAGTGTCTTTTCCTCCAGCCGAAATGAAAAGGCTTCCGAAAAAACCCACTCTGACATAAGATAGAAGATTCACCTAACGTCTATACTATTCCTACTAGTATTTACTTGTACACGCTAAGCCTCATCTATTCCCTATGCTAGAAGATTACTTCGCTGTGATTTACCTTATAATTATCCTTGTCTGAATTGGGAGTACTAATGCACAATAGATACACAAACGTTCCTCCGAACGCAGCACCACCCTTTTCATACTCCCTTGTCTCATGGAAACCAAGAATCACACTAAACTTCCACAAAGAAGTGGCCACTCTTTATAGGTCATTTTTGCCGCATAGTCCTTGACCTGGCTTGACACCTCAAGTCAATACCTCATTATCACCGTTAGTGGAAAATTACTGATCTGAAACTTTTCCGTTATTTTATAAAACCCTCATTGTTTTGTTCCTTCCCTCTGAGTCATCTAGACCGCAATATGCTGTGGAAATTGTCCTCAGTAACCCATCTCCCCACCTCCTTATCAGCCCCAACTCTGGCGGCTCTTTTAACTCTGTTCCCGGTCGTTCACCACCCGCGTAATCAGCGCTGACTCCCTCTCCACACACACCTGACACTATCTGGGTTTTTCAATCCTGTCTTTATCACCTGACCGCGATCCTGTCCAATAGTGCTGTCTGCCTTTGTCGCAAACCTATTTGTCCACGCGACAGGTTACCTGTGCTGTCGGCGGGCACTTCCGTGTCTTGACCTATAAACACATGCGCCTGGTCACTCAACCCGACATTTCGTGATGTTTGTGACCAGTGAATTAACCTCGTCATCCTACACTCTCGTTGACCTGTGCCGCTGTTATTTCTACGTTAACACTTCAACCCGTTAACATTAGGGGTCATTGACTCCGGTCACACCGTGGTTGGTTATCCTTACTGTTTTGTTTGTTGACCCTTCTCCTACCTGGTTAGTCGGTGTATAAAGTCGTCTATCTGGGAATCATTAACTCTCAGTATTCCACGACAGTGACATTCAGAGAGAATATGTATATATGTGACATTCAAAGAGTATATGTATGTGACACTCAGAGAGTATATGTATGTGATATTCAGAGAGTATATAAATGTATGTATCACTCATAGAGTGTATGTATGCATGTGACATTCACGGAGTATATGTATGTGACATTCACGGAGTATATGTATTATGTGACATTCACGGTGTATATGTATGTATGTGACCTTTAGAGAGTATATGTACGAGACATTCAGGGAGTATATGTATGTACGTGACCTTTAGAGAATATGTGTATGAAACATTCAGGGAGTATATGTATGTATGTGACATTCAGGGAGTGTATATATATATATATATATATATATATATATATATATATATATATATATATA
The DNA here is from genome assembly GCA_014155875.1 of Cepaea nemoralis. NCBI lineage: Eukaryota > Metazoa > Mollusca > Gastropoda > Stylommatophora > Helicidae > Cepaea > Cepaea nemoralis. The sequence goes on from JACEFZ010020380.1 coordinate 360,722, forward strand.
TATATATATATATATATATATATATATATATATATATATATATGTGTGTGTGTGTGTGTGTGTGTGTGTGTGTGTGTGTGTGTGACCTTTAAAGAGTATATGTACGAGACATTCAGGGAGAATCAGACTGGCTGTGATATTCAGCACGAGCTTCATACATAACCAAACAATACACGCACAAGCGCGCACACACACACACACACACACACACACACACACACACACACACACACACACACACACACACACACACACACACACACACACACACGAACTCGACTATCTGCACAACTCAGCGGGTCCATCTGTATAGCTCACACACTACACAACTGAATAGGTACATCACAGAGTGAGTATTCAAGGCAGAGATTCTCCCTGCTGTGGCCTTGTCTGGTGTCTCCCCGTGCTGTAGCCTTGTCTGATGTCTCCCCGTTCTGTAGCCTTGTCTAGTGTCTCCCCGTGCTGTAGCCTTGTCTGGTGTCTCCCCGTGCTGTAGCCTGGTGTGATGTCTCCCCGTGCTGTAGCCTGGTGTGATGTCTCCCCGTGCTGTAGCCTTGTCTGATGTATCCCCGTGCTGTAGCCTTGTGTATTGTCTTCCCGTGCTGTAGCCTTGTCTGATGTCTCCCCGTGATGTAGCCTTGTCTAGTGTCTCCCCGTATTGTGGCATGGTCTGATGTATCCCCGTGCTGTAGCTTTGTCTTGTCTCCCACAGACAGGGGTGTCTTCAAGGGCTATCTGAACCGTCTAGAGAACCCTGACCCCAAGACGCTGACGGCCTTCACCCAAGATGGCTGGATGAACATGGATGACAGCGGTTACTTTGACGAGGACGGAACCATCTATGTTCTGGGCAGGCTCAAGGACGTCATCATCTTCGGGGCCACGTTCGTGTACCCTGGCTGGCTGGAACCGAAGATTGCCGAGCACCCGGCCATCTCCGAGGCCTGTGTGGTGCCTGTGAGTTGTGCCTGTTGTGTGGTGCCTGTGTGGTGCGTGTGTGGTTGTGTGGTGCCTGTGTGGTACGTGTGTGGTTGTGTGATACCTGTGTGGTGCGTGTGTGGTTGTGTGGTGCCTGTGTGGTGCGTGTGTGGTTGTGTGGGCCTGTGTGGTTGTGTGGTGCCTGTTGTGTGGTTCCTGGGTGGTGGCTGTGTGGTGCCTGTGAGTGCAGCTTGTGTGGTGTGTGTGTGGTTGTGTGGTGCCTGTTGTGTGGTGCACGTGTGGTGCCTGGGTGGTGCACGTGAGTGCTGCTTGTGTGGTGCCTGTGTGGTGCCTGTGTGGTGACTGTGTGGTTGTATGATGCCTGTGTGGTTGTGTGGTGCCTAGGTGGTTGTGTGGTGACTGTGTGGTTGTACGGTGCCTGTGTGGTTGTGTGGTGCCTGAGTGGTTGTGTGATGCCTGGGTGGTGCATGTGGGTGCTGCTTGTTTGGTTATGTAGTACCTGTAATTGCTGCTTGTGTGGTTATGTAGTACCTGTAATTGCTGCTTGTGTGCTGCTTGTTTGCTTATGTAGTACCTGTAATTGCTGCTTGTGTGCTGCTTGTGTGGTTATGTAGTACCTGTGAGTGCTGTTTGTGTGGTTATGTAGTACCTGTAATTGCTGCTTGTGTGGTTATGTAGTACCTGTAATTGCTGCTTGTGTGCTGCTTGTGTGGTTATGTAGTACCTGTAATTGCTGCTTGTGTGGTTATGTAGTACCTGTAATTGCTGCTTGTGTGGTTATGTAGTACCTGTAATTGCTGCTTGTGTGCTGCTTGTTTGCTTATGTAGTACCTGTAATTGCTGCTTGTGTGCTGCTTGTGTGGTTATGTAGTACCTGTGAGTGCTGTTTGTGTGGTTATGTAGTACATATAATTGCTGCTTGTGTGCTGCTTGTGTGGTTATGTAGTACCTGTGAGTGCTGCTTGTGTGGTTATGTAGTACATATAATTGCTGCTTGTGTGCTGCTTGTTTGCTTATGTAGTACCTGTAATTGCTGCTTGTGTGCTGCTTGTGTGGTTATGTAGTACCTGTGAGTGCTGCTTGTGTGGTTATGTAGTACATATAATTGCTGCTTGTGTGCTGCTTGTGTGGTTATGTAGTACCTGTGAGTGCTGCTTGTGTGCTGCTTGTGTGGTTATGTTGTACCTGTAATTGCTGCTTGTGTGGTTATTAGTACCTGTAATTGCTCCTTGTGTACTGATTGTGTGGTTATGTAGTACCTGTAATTGCTGCTTGTGTGGCATAAACTTGGTGTTTCCACATGTGTAGATTAGGTAGTGATTGTCTGGCACTGGCCTACACTTGGTGTTTCACCATGTGTAGATTAAGTAGTGATTGTCTGGCACTGGCCTACACTTGGTGTTTCACCATGTGTAGATTAAGTAGTGATTGTCTGGCACTGGCCTACACTTGGTGTTTCACCGTGTGTAGATTAGGTAGTGATTGTCTGGCACTGGCCTACACTTGGTGTTTCACCGTGTGTAGATTAGGTAGTGATTGTCTGGCACTGGCCTACACTTGGTGTTTCACCGTGTGTAGATTAGGTAGTGATTGTCTGGCACTGGCCTACACTTGGTGTTTCACCGTGTGTAGATTAGGTAGTGATTGTCTGGCACTGGCCTACACTTGGTGTTTCACCGTGTGTAGATTAGGTAGTGATTGTCTGGCACTGGCCTACACTTGGTGTTTCCACCTGTGAATGTTAGGTTGTGATTCTCTGACACTGGCCTACACTTGGTGTTTCACCGTGTGTAGATAAGGTAGTGATTGTCTGACACTGGCCTACACTTGGTGTTTCAGCGTGTGTAGATTAGGTAGTGATTGTCTGACACTGGCCTACACTTGGTGTTTCACCGTGTGTAGATTAGGTTGTGATTGTCTGACACTGGCCTACACTTGGTGTTTCATCGTGTGTAGATAAGGTTGTGATTTTCTAACACTGGCATACACTTGGCGTTTCCAGTTGTGTATGTTAGGTTGTGATTGTATGACACTGGCTTACACCTGGCGTTTCCAGTTGTGTATGTTAGGTTGTGATTGTCTGACACTGGCCTACACCTTACGTTTCCAGTTGTGTATGTTAGGTTGTGATTGTCTGACACTGGCCTACACTTGGTGTTTCCACTTGTGTATGTTAGGTTGTGATTGTCTGACACTGGCCTACACTCGGTGTTTCCACGTGTGGACTGGTGTCAAACCAGTATTTCATGTACACACATCTAGCAGACATAGGCGGTCAACTGACCTATGTATATATGTGACATGCACTTCAACGTTAATATAGCTTATGTGCGTGTCAGCGCATGTTACTTCTGCGTCTGTTCGTTACACTTTTCATAGCACTGTTACTTTCACACAGTTTACATGTTTGGCGATGATAACGCACTTACAGTGTATCTTAATCACCACATACGGCACTGAGTTACCTAACATTTACAGTGTCACTGTTTCTGGTGATCTGTGGTCGATCCCTTCCTGCAAATCAGGTATTTCAATGGTTGACGGTCGACTCAAAATGTCTGCAACAGTGTTCAATCTTCCCTTTAAGTGCTGGATGGTAAATGTGTAATTTTGGAGAATCAAAGCCCACCTGTAGACTCTGTTATTGTGGGGAATTCCAGACTGCATCACAGACAACGGAGAATTATCGGTTTCGATCACAAACTGTGCTCCTGCCAAAAATCTATGAAATTTCTTAACACAATAGATCAAACTGAGGCCCTCCAATTCTGATGCTGAGTATCTAGATTCAGCAGGGCTAATTTTCCGACTTACGTACATTACTGGGTGAAACTTCCCTTCGTAGAACTGTCCTAGTATCCCAGATATGGAGATGGCACTCGCATCTGTACGTAAAAAATAGGTAAGTTTTGGATTAGGCATACGAAGGATAGGTGGAACGCTAAAAAGGTATTTCAATTTTGATAACGCGCTAATTAATCCTGCATCTTGTACAGATAATTTAGCCGAAGCTTTTAAGATGTTAGAAAAACCACTGGTGATTTCCGCCAGATTTTGAATAAATTTACTATAGTAGTTTACCAGACCCAGTAAACTCCGGACCTGTTTCTTGGTCGTTGGCATTGTCAAATTCAGAATCTTGGTGACGATTCTATCATCTGTTCTTAATTGGCCCCTGCAGATGGTATGACCTAGGAAGTCAATTTGTTCCATGCCCAACTCTACTTTGGTCGGCTTGACTGTAAGCCCAAATACTCGCAACCTGTCGAAGACTTGTCGTAGTTTCAGTAGGTGTGATGTCCAGTCTCCCGTATGGATACATATGTCGTCTATATATGTAGAAATATTGGTCATCCCATGGAGAAGATACCTAGTTAGACGGACGAAAGTTGCTGGAGCGTTACGAAGGCCAAAAGGAAGAAAGCGCCACTCATATAGACCTAAAGGAGTGGTGAAAGCTGTTAAAGGAATCGAATTTATTTCCATCGGGACCTGCCAATAACCTTTCGTAAGGTCAAGCTTACTAAATATGCGAGCTGTAGACATGTCCAAGATCAAATCCTCGCATGCTGGGATTGGTTCAGCATCAATTTTGGTTATTTTGTTTAAACGGCGATAATCGACGCAAAGTCGAATAGTTGAGTCCTTTTTGGCGACAAGGACAATAGGGAAAGAATACTCTGACTGAGATTTCTGAATAATTCCGCTCGACTCGAGAGATAGTAGTTCTTTGTCGAGATTCGACCTATAGTTTAGAGGGATAGAATAAGGTCGACACTTGATTGGTGTGTTGTCAGTCAGAATAATAGAATGTTCTATTCTGTCTGTCTTTCCTGGGATGTCGGAGAAAATGTCTCTGTATTCCGTAACTAGCTCTATTATTTGTCGTCGTTGGTCGTCTGTAAGTTTGGTTTCTATCTTTATGCTGTCAATGGTCGCAGTCGTGTCTATAGTAAGGACTGGTAATTCCATTTCGTCTTCGTCTGTCTCGTTCAATACTGTTGTGGTACTAGCTGTGTGTGCTGTTACCTGGCTAAGTGTGTTTGCGTTGTCGCTGTCGTGTGTCGCCCTACCTAGTGAAGTTGTGTTGTGTACGTCTGTCGTCCGATTACTTGGTGTTGGTGTACATTGTTCGTCTGCCTGTTGTTCTTGTCGTGAAAAGTATGGTTTCAGCATGTTGATATGAAATATCTTTAATTGTCCTTTTATCGATATTTCATAATCCACATCTGATATTTTACGTTCAACGTTGAATGGCCCTTGCCAAGATGTTAGTAACAAATTACGTTTATCAGGTAGTAGAAGCAAAACCTTCTGGTTTGGTTCAAGGTGAATAGTTTTAGCACCCTTATTTGCATAGTCGCGGTTTCCATTGCTCGACACCTGCTTTAGGGGTCCAGCAATATCGACCGCTACACTCTCATATGGTCTAGATGCTAATAATGACCGTTGAACTTCGGCCGTCACATGCTTTCCCTTTCGTACAAGATGTTGACAAATAGTACACGAACGACAGAAAAATTTTATGTCAGAACAGAATTTAGGCCAGTAAAAGTGTGACAAAACTCTGGCTCGCGTTTTATCATAGGCCAAATGTCCAGCAAACGGTGACTCATGTGCGATCTTTAGCACATTTTGTCGGTATGTTACAGGTAACACCGTCTGCTGAATTCATGGTTATTATTTGTGTAATAACGCATGAGAATTCCGTTAAATTTTCTAAAGTACCAAGATGCATTTTTAGTCACTTTCGCTCGCTCACCCAACAATTTAAAATAAGGTGCGATTGTTTGGTCGGTGCTTTGTGCCTCGATAAATTTCTGTCGAGTAGTGTTGGTATCTGCACCACTTGGTGTTAATAGCTGTAGCATTTCATTTTGTAAGTCAGTATAGTTTGTTTGTGTATCTGACCTTGTTACAGCGTTAGCCATGTGTGTATGTTTCCAGGCTCTTATGTCGTCGTCTGTACAATGTTTCAATGAATCTAGGCATCCTAAAATGAGATCCGTGCATGGATCTTGCAGGATTGCGCAAGTAAATGTGCCGGTAAGGAACGGGGTATTGATATGCGCTTTTGCCAGTGGGTATTTCTCAATGGTTCCAGAGAAAGTACGGCATTTGACAAATTCACCCGTGTAATCTTCTGGTCTAGCAAGTTCTTTCCTTAAACCCAGTAGAGTGCTTCCGCTATCAATTAAACATTGGCATGGTTGATCATTGACCAGTGCATCGTAGAACTTAAGTTTACCTCTGGAGGCACTCGCTGCGTTAGCATCTTCATTTGAACATGGTATTACGTGCCCACATTTCAATTTACCATCCGCATGAAACTGGTGGCATACGTCACATTTCTTACAGTCTAATATGTCTGTTACTACTGCTACACTCTCACATTCATTCGTTGGTAACACATTCACAAGTTCCGGATCAATGTCACTCTCATCGTCTGATGACGTATCGATGAGTGCTGCATTATTTGCCTTCATTCGTTGTCTACCAATACATTTATTACTATAGTGGCCATAACTGGAACAAAAGTAACATTTAACAGCACATTTAAATGATGTTCTTCTGCTTTCTTGCTTCTTTAACACTGCTTCTAAGTGTGACGGATATGCGGGGTTTTTATCACACAGAGTAGCTAGGATGACACAGACTACAATATCCACATCGAGGTGGCTTCTGATATGGTTTGTCCTTCTTACGGTAATCTTTCTGATTGTAAGATCTATCAGGTACTTTGTTTGCAAAAGCAGTGATTTCTGTATCATGTGTTGTAGATTTAAATATCTCCCGATTAGATGAAAAATATGCTGACCCCCGTTTTTCTAATTGCTGAATGGATTCAATATCCGACTGTTGTAGAAACTTCGCAAAAGGGGTAGGAACGGTAGATATCACCTTGTCCATTACCATAAGATCTTCTAATTTTTCATAGTTGTTACCCACTTTTGCCGCTCTAGTCCACTTTTTAAATGTGCTCTGCACGTTAGAGATGTAGTCTAAGAAGGTTTCAGTTGCTTTTGGCTTAATTTGGGAGAACTGAATTTGGTACCCAGTGGCGTCTAAAAGAAAGTGTTGCCTTATCCTATCGTGAATGTACTGATAATTGTTCCTTAGCTCTGTAGGTATGGATTCTATTACTTTTAACGGCTCTCCATTGAGGTTTCTCATGTAGATCATTGCCCAGTCATCCAAAGGTATTTTCTGCGTCTTTAGTTGGAATTCTATGTTCTCAGTCCATGCGCTAATTGAATCCCCTACACTGTATGGTTTGATCAGGCCTTTATACTTACTAAACTTGTTCTGTTCTTCTTGGCTCTTTTGTTTGCTAGAGGCTATCTGTATGTTAGAATCTACCTCCATTTCCTTCATCTTTAATTTAGTCTCTGAGTCTACTTGTATCTGCTTTTGTTTGGTAGCTTCCTCGATTTCTTTCATTTCTTTTTGGTGTTGTCTTTCTAGTGCTCTTTCGTCTCTCTCTAGAGCAGCTTTTCTCTCTGTCTCTTCTCTCTGTAGAGCAGTTTTTCTTTCTGTTTCTTCTCTATGTCGAGCTGTTTCATCTTTCTGTCGAGCTAATTCTTCTTTGTATTTTTGATCTACCCATTTCTCTAATTTTTCACCAGTATGGCCCATTTCCTTGCCTGCCTGGATACAATCATTTAGTGACGCCATTTTATGGCTTTATGTTAGTTCAAAATGATATCACAGTAATATTCACACAATAGTTTGTAATAATGTGTTAGTAAATAAACATCTTTACTGAAAAATAAGATGCATGATTAATTTAGAGCATATCAAAATATTCTGAAAATATACTCATCTATTCTTTGGAAAATACGGTTCTTGGGATGTTCCACCGCTGTCTTCCACACTCACAAAATGATTGACTTGATAACACAATGGATGCTTCTGTTTAGTAGAGCATCAAAAATTAGACACACGCATATGTTGTAAATACAAATTTATCTTTCATGCGAATGATGAATGAAAAAATATGATAGATAATGATAAATGGTGTTAATGAATGAATGATATGAACGTCTGAATGATTGTCATGATTCGTAAGATGATTCGTTGTATGATAGTCGATGTCGTCTTGTCTTCACTTTATGACTAGTTTGGTATAACTTCGTTCTAGGCTTCAGTTCAGTAGCTAATCTATTTACTGAATATAAAGAATGGTGACATTGATGGCTGTATCACACAAAATGAAATGTACACGATGGTTAGGTTGATAATATTCACTGATGATTGTATACATTTTCATTAATTTTCGTAGAATAACACACTTTCAAATTAATTTTCGTAGAATTTCACAATTTATAATTTACTTTTGCTTCATTGCGGGTCAAGCTCCACAAATGGTATGATCGTAATAATTCACAAGAGAAAATTATTTCTGCCATATATGCAAACAAATTTACATTACTTTCAAATATTTTAACACAGCAATGATGTTGAATCGTGCAATTGTCTGTTGGCGTTGGTTCAGTGGCTTCTGACACCAATTGTCTGCTGGCGTTGGTTCAGTGGCTTCTGACACCAATTGACTGCTGGCGTTGGTTCAGTGGCTTCTGGTACCAATTGGGGTCCTGCCTGTCAGCAACTTGCTTGCTACAGGTCTTTCAGGACTCCCCTACTTTTGCACCGCACGAAATAACAACTCGTGTCATTTGCAAAAGGAATGCAATTTATTTAGAGCTGGCAATTTATAAGCTCTGCGAGCGGTATGCTTCATCGACATTAAACAACATGAATGCAATGAAGTGGTGAGAAATGATGCTAGTAATCACAATCTAAATCTACAGCCTAATATTTAACTATTGCCTAGAAACTTATAGCATTTGTCAAGAACACGTCTACTCTCTAATCGTCTCCAGTCGGGTCTGTCCACGCGCTACACATTGCGTGGTCAAGCACGGACGCTGTCCCCTCCGTGCAGTAGCCATTCTTGCGTGCATGGAGTCCCAAGCACGCTGGCTCGTGAACTTGAGTAACCCGGGCACTTCACGGTTACTCGCAAGGCCAAGCTTCCCAATGGCTTGGGGAAGCCCTCGCTCACTTGTCCTTATTGCCCCCTTGGTTGACACAAATGTGTCCCCTTGTGAAGCTATTTATAGCGCTGATGTCTCTCCTGTCTGGTGTCTCCCTACTAGACTTGTGTTAACTCTTATTAACTCTCTAAAGCCTTATTGGAGATTCTGACAGTATTTGTTAGTTGTTGATTATGTTAATCACGTGACATGTTGCAGGTGTCTGACCCCGTGCTGTACAATAACATCTGCGCCGTGGTGAAGCTGGTTCCTGGCAGCGAGCTCAGCCTGCGGGAGCTGGACACGTTCTGTCACAGCATCTTCATGACGGATGAAAACATGGAGGGAACGCCTGTACCCAAGTTTCATCTGGTAACTATGGAAACAAGGATGGGTGTGGGTGTATGATTGGTAACTATGGAGACAGGGCCGGGTGTGATTGTGTGACTGGTAACTATGGAGACAGGGCTGGGTGTGTTACTGGTACCTATGGAAGCACGGATGGGTGTGTGCCTGGTAATTATGGAGACAAGGCTGGGTGTGTGCCTGGTAACTATGGAGACAAGGCTGGGTGTGTGACTGGTAACTATGGAGACAAGGCTGGGTGTGTGGCTGGTAACTATTGAGACAAGGCTGGGTGTGTGGCTGGTAACTATGGAGGCAAGGTTGGGTGTGTGACTGGTAACTATTGAGACATGGCTGGGTATGCGACTGGTAATTATGGAGGCAATGCTGGATGTGTGCCTGGTAACTATGGAGATACGGCTGGGTGTGTGACTGGTAACTATGGAGACAAGGCTGGGTATGTGACTGGTAACTATGGAGACAGGGCGCTAGGTGTGTGACTGGTAACTATGGAGACAGGGCTGGACGTGGGTGTGTGACAGGTAACTATGGAGACAAGGCTGAGTGTGTGACTGGTAACTATGGAGACAGGGCTGGGTGTGTGCCTGGTAACTATGGAGACAAGGCTGGGTGTGTGACTGGTAACTATGGAGACAGGGCGCTAGGTGTGTGACTGGTAACTATGGAGACAGGGCGCTAGGTGTGTGACAGGTAACTATGGAGACAAGGCTGAGTGTGTGACTGGTAACTATGGAGACAGGGCTGGGTGTGTGCCTGGTAACTATGGAGACAAGGCTGGGTGTGTGACTGGTAACTATGGAGACAAGGCTGAGTGTGTGACTGGTAACTATGGAGACAGGGCTGGGTGTGTGCCTGTTAACTATGGAGACAAGACTAGATGTGTGACTGGTAACTATGGAGACAAGGCTGAGTGTGTGACTGGTAACTATGGAGACAGGGCTGGGTGTGTGCCTGGTAACTATGGAGACAAGACTAGGTGTGTGACTGGTAACTATGGAGACAAGGATGAGTGTGTGACTGGTAACTATGAAGACAAGGCTGGGTGTGTGTCTGGTAACTATGGAGACAGGGCTGGGTGTGTGACTGGTAACTATGGAGACAAGGCTGGGTGTGTGACTGGTAAATATGGAGACAAGGCTGGGTGTCTGACTGGTAACTATGGAGACAAGGCTGGGTGTCTGACTGGTAACTATGGAGACAAGGCTGGGTGTGTGAATGGTAACTATGGAGACAAGGCTGGGCGTGGGTGTGTGCCTGGTAACTATGGAGACAGTGCTGGGTGTGTGACTGGTAACTATGGAGACAGTGCTGGGTGTGTGAATGGTAACTATGGAGACAAGGCTCGGTGTGTGAATGGTAACTATGGAGACAAGGCTGGGCGTGGGTGTGTGACTGGTAACTATGGAGACAGTGCTGGGTGTGTGAATGGTAACTATGGAGACAAGGCTAGGTGTGTGACTGGTAACTATGGAGACAAGGCTGGGCGTGGGTGTGTGACTGGTAACTATGGAGACAGTGCTGGGTGTGTGAATGGTAACTATGGAGACAAGGCTGGGTGTATGAATGGTAACTATGGAGACAAGGCTGGGCGTGGGTGTGTGCCTGGTAACTATGGAGACAAGGCTGCGTGTGTGACTGGTAACTATGGAGACAGTGCTGGGTGTGTGAATGGTAACTATGGAGACAAGGCTGGGTGTATGAATGGTAACTATGGAGACAAGGCTGGGCGTGGGTGTGTGCCTGGTAACTATGGAGACAAGGCTGCGTGTGTGACTGGTAACTATGGAGACAAGGCTGGGTGTGTGACTGGTAACTATGGAGACAAGACTGGGTGTGTCACCCAAGGTTTATCCAGTAAAAGATCTTACATAAATTTCCATGTATTGTTTGGCGCAGATAGAAGAAGATGAAGAAAGAAGTAAAGATGAGAGGACACACGTGAGAACATAACAATTGAAGTGCGTGTCCTCTCATCTTTACTACTTTTTCTTCTTCTCGGAGTGTCAAATAATACAATTGAATTCATTTATGAAATGTATTTTTTTTTTTTTTTTTTAAGCATATCCTTTTACAGGACTTAGCTGTCAACACCAGCATCTTTCAGCTGTATGTTGATCTCTTGGCAAGATTACGCTCAGTAGTTTGCCATTGCTTTCTGAGCGGCCGGCTCAGTATCCCGCAAGTCACGAGCGGGGGTCGAACCGCCTCAGCTCTCGCTCCGCTACGAGACTCTGCGTGATAAACGGGATTACAGAGAGAAAGTGTTGTAACCCCACAGCCAGAGAGACCGGCATGAAATGTATTAGTGGCCTCAAAAGGTCAGAGCTGTTCCGGACACGACGGGCATTCGGAAAACTAGCTAGTCAGAGCTGTTCCGGTCACAAGGACATTCGGAAAAAATAGATAGTCAGAGCTGTTCCGGGCACGTAAGACATTTCACTCGGACGTTTTTTCGTTGTGCCAGTTTTAATTTGCAAACGGAAAAATATAAAAAGTGGATGAAGAGCAAACAGGAATGTGATTACATAGAATATAGAATAGCGAGAAGACATGTGAGTAGAATAGTAAAGAGGGAAAAACAAAAAGACTGGGAAGAGTATGGAGAAACCCTAAATAAAAACTACAAGGAGGCAACTAGAAACTTCTACAAAAAGATAAGTGCAATGCGAACCAGAGGAGAAACCTTTGACCCAACTGAAATAATTAATAGCGAAAATGGAGAACCAATAAGTGAACAAAAACAAATACTAATAAGATGGAAGCAGTATTTCGAACAACTTCACAACATCCCACCAGATGTCACAGTAATTCAAGAAACCTACACAGATGCCACCGAAGAACTAGAACCAGACATACTGAAATGAAAGAAGAAATTATAGAAACCATCAGATTAGCCCCAAAGAACAAATCACCGGAACAAGATGAAATACGAAATGAACTAATTAAAGCAGCAAGAGAAGTATGAGCAGCATGGCTACATAGACTATTCAACCATGTTTGGATAGAACAACAGACACCACGGGACTGGGAAACGCCATAATTATCTAAATTTGCCGCCCCATGAGTTCCCCACGTCCCTGTGTGCCATTCGGATGACCGCTCTGCATGTGGCCCTGGCAAGATCAAGTAGGATTATTCTGATTGGCTGTATCATGGAATTACCTCTTTTCTTTTATTTACATTTGTGAATGTAACATGTACATTCACACAAGCGTGACAACATTATATTCATGCCATGGTGTAATTACCTACATATTACCTGTTGATGATGGTTGAGTAATCACTTGCTCCCGTTCATTCATCCATTCATTCATTCATTCAGTAGCATGTCCTTTGCAGAACCTCGCTCCCATAACAACCTTCTTGAAAACCTCTCGATCATAAGCAACATGTCCCGCGTCCGATACACCCATCTGGAGATCATCCGTCACATCCTGCACCCATCTTCTCTTTGACCTTCCTCTTCCGCTCTTCCCAGGCATATACCCCTCCATTATTGTTCTCTCCAAACTTTCGTGGCGTTTCAAGTGACCACAATATTTCAATTTTCTTTGTTTTATCGACTTTAATAGCCAACCTTCTTCAATATTCAGCTCTTGAAGTATGGATGTATTTGTTCTTTTCTTTACTTGCTCCCATGCATACCAAAAACATTAAATATAAACTCTTTCACGCTCCAGGTATTCTCATTAACACTTACTTTTGTTTAAACAAGTTCAAAGGCACCACTGAATCACTTTTGGTTTCCGAAAATGGTAATATTGTATATATCTACACACATTTTCCCCAACATTGAACAACGCAGCAAGCATCCCATTTTACAAAGCAAATCGCAAAACCGGTGAATATGGCGTCTGCTTGGGCGCGCGCGCGCGAGAGAGAGAGAGAGAGAGAGAGAGAGAGAGAGAGAGAGAGAGAGAGAGAGAGAGAGAGAGAGAGAGAGAGAGAGATTGAAGTTAGCTAAACATGAAGGCAACTTAATCACATTTACAACGGTTTTACTTGGGGAAGGCTGGGAAGGGGCAGAGGTCAAAAGAATCTCTGCTTGGTCAAGGTCATATTTCTATTCCTCGGTTGACAAAGAAATTTACCCAGAAGGTACAGCTTCCTTTTATGACCTCCCCTGTTTAGCCTGATTGACTGTATCACCTGCCATGTTTAGTCTGACTGACTGACTGACTGACTATCACGGAATCACCTCCCATGTTTAGTCTGACTGACTGACTGTATCACGGAATCACCTCCCATGTTTAGTCTGACTGATTGACTGTATCACGGAATCACCTCCCATGTTTAGTGTGGAGCTCATTCTAATTGCTAGAAAGTTATTTTCTGTGTGTTCTCGAACACCACATATTGTATTATTGACTTGGACATTGTCTCCAGATTTTACCAGACTTTCCACAAACGGCGAATGGCAAAGTTGATAGAAAAGCCTTGCAGAAGATGGCGGAGGAAATGTTCGGATCTCATTGATGGAAGATGATAATACGAGTCTTTAAGCTGATGAAGTTGTGCCGTTACTCATATTTGTTTTGTTTTTTTTAACGTAATCTTAGTTTTATCTTTATTTTATAGACACGAGGATGTATTTGTTAACGTAAACATATTCTATATTTACATGCTGGCATTTACAAGTGTGTGTGTGTGCGCGCGCGCGCGCGCATGTGTGTGTATACGCTATGGAATATTCCTGACCTCTGACCTAACAACGGCTCTAGCAGGTGAAACTTTGTTATGAGTGCCATGTATATACGATCAGTCATAAGTCAAGTATCATATAGAATCTGCCTGTGATCTATGGCGATCGTGCTCTGACGAGGCTCATCATCATCATCATCTTCCATTTTTGGCATTGTAGTGTCATTCCGTACAATATCTTTGATGTCGTCAATCCATTTTCTTCTCGGGCGTCCACTTGCTTCCGGCCGCAGATGATCTTTGATGTAGGGCCAGTGATGATAGTTGACGGTGTTGCATTCTAACGGGATGGCCGAACTACCTGATCTTGTGTCTTTCAGTAAATGTGTCACAAGGTGTTGATCCCACAGTCTGTCTGACGTGGAGAGCCTCTGCAAATATTGAGTAGCTGAGGGGGAGAAGGGAGGAGGGGAGATAGCAAGAGAAGAACAAGAGGAAAGACTACAGTTCAGTCGCATGTAGGAAGGGTGGGTCACTTCAACATATAGTCTTACCATTACCTGTCAAACTCGGTTATGTTAACATGTAGTCTGACCATTACCTGTCAAACTCGGTTATGTTAACATGTAGTCTGACCATTACCTGTCAAACTCGGTTATGTTAACATGTAGTCTGACCATTACCTGTCAAACTCGGTTATGTTAACATGTAGTTTGACCATTACCTGTCAAACTCGGTTATGTTAACATGTAGTCTGACCATTACCTGTCAAACTCGGTTATGTTAACATGTATGTATATTATGTTTTATAATTGATCATTGTATTAGGCTGGCGTTGTTCGTGATAAAGGTTGTTATAAAACGATTTAAGCTGTTCATTATTACTTTTGTTAGCCATACTATTGTTGTGCCTGTTCCCGTTGTGATCTGGTTGACCTGGCCCGAGGTCCTTGCAAGGTGTTTATATACCTGTACATGTAGTGTTGTGTCTGTGCAGGATCTTAATGTACTTTCTGTGAATATTTCAAGTTTCGTATCAATTTGATTTATGTTGACTTCCACAAATTTCCCAGTGCTACAAAAGTGCCTGCTGCCTTTTGTATTCTAATTTTAACATCTCTACCGCTTCTCCCATCTCTGTCTCCACAGCTACTTAAATATGTGAATATATTTCCCCCACTTCTCCCATCTGTCTCCACAGCTACTTAAATATGTGAATATATTTTCCCAACTTCTCCCATGTCTCCTTTGCTACTTGACATATGCCTGGGTCATTGACATTGAGATGAGTGACCTTTGTAGCGGGACTACGAGAAAAAACAACCAGCCATGAGAAATAATGGTGAGGGTGAGTGGAGACCCCAGGGTGGATAGTTTTAGGCTGGGGTGTAATGTTGTTGGAAGCCCAGGGAGAACCCTTTTAACACAGCAGGGTTAAAAGACAGTGGAAAATTTTGACTAATGAGTGGAAGCTGAGACCGACTGAGGTTCAATTCGTGTGAAGTCAAGGGACTTCAGGGAGTTGATGTTTTAGCGCCGAGCTGATCGGTGGGCTAATACGTGGGAGTTTAGACTGACTGCGGTCAGATCTTTTGTTGTGTTGTTCTCCCAGTGGTGAATACAGGCTTGAAACCCAGTGGGGGTTGGATAGTTAATGGAGGCCTGAACCCAGAGTGGGTTTATAGTTAGGGGAGACTAGACCCAGTGTGTGGGTTGTGATGTGTGAGGTCCAGCTGGGGATAGTAGCTGGATTACCTGTCGTGTGGATTGATATGAAGCAGGCCGTGAGAAGACAGTGATGTATACGGGTTAAATTGTGAGGAGGATATTTATATTCTATAGATTATATTGTTTCTGGATATACAGTTGTGTTCCGTTTGTCCGTGTTCTTTCTGTATTAAAGGATTATGTGCGCCAACTCAATCTTGTGTAATGACTGATGGATGTGTATTACTGGGGGTGAGTTGCATTGTGAGACAGTTAGCTCAATTGACACACCAGGAGCATCGTTATCTAGACAACGACCATCTCACGCACTTAAAATAAAGAACATCGTGAGACTACTTAAATATGTGAATATATTTCCGCACTTCTCCCATCTCTGTCTCCACAGCTACTTGAATATGTGAATATATTTCCCCCACTTCTCCCATCTCTGTCTCCACAGCTACTTAAATATGTGAATATATTTCCCCCACCTCTGTCTCCACAGCTACTTAAATATGTGAATATATTTCCTCCACTTCTCCCATCTGTCTCCATAGCTACTTAAATATGTGAATATATTTCCCCCACTGCTACTTAAATATGTGAATATATTTCCGTACTTCTCCCATCGCTGTCTCCACAGCTACTTAAATATGTGAATATATTTCCCCATCTATCTCCATTGCTACTTAAATATGTGAATATATTTCCCCCATCTATCTCCATTGCTACTTATATATGTGAATATATTTTCCCACTTCTCCCATCTGTCTCCATTGCTACTTAAATATGTGGATATATTTCCCCACTTCTCCCATTTGTCTCCATTGCTACTTAAATATATGAATATATTTCCGCACTTCTCCCATCTCTGTCTCCACAGCTATTTAAATATGTGGATATATTTCCCCACTTCTCCCATCTGTCTTCATTGCTACTTAAATATGTGAATATATTTCCCCACTTCTCCCATTTGTCTCCATTGCTACTTAAATATGTGGATATATTTCCCCACTTCTCCCATTTGTCTCCATTGCTACTTAAATATGTGAATATATTTCCGCACTTCTCCCATCTCTGTCTCCACAGCTACTTAAATATGTGAATATATTTCCCCCATCTATCTCCATTGCTACTTAAATATGTGAATATATTTCCCCCCATCTATCTCCATTGCTACTTAAATATGTGAATATATTTACCCACTTCTCCCATCTGTCTCCATTGCTACTTAAATATGTGTATATATTTTCCACTTCTGAGGCAAAGGTTCTCCAAGTGAGATCTGGTTATCATTTGCTTGAAATATTCACACTACCTGTATCTTTCACATTTGAAGTGTAGGCCTAATTCCTGTTGACTTTCCATCATGCGTATTTAACTGATCTTGTCCATGAAGTCATGGGCCACGAGAAACCATGGTCATCAGCCGAGTGCAGATCATCAAGATGCTCTCTCCGAGTGCAGATCATCAAGATGCTCTCTCCGAGTGCAGATCATCAAGATGCTCTCTCCGAGTGCAGATCATCAAGATGCTCTCTCCGAGTGCAGATCATCAAGATGCTCTCTCCGAGTGCAGATCATCAAGATGCTCTCTCAGAGTGCAGATCATCAAGATGCTCTCTCCGAGTGCAGATCATCAAGATGCTCTCTCCGAGTGCAGATCATCAAGATGCTCTCTCCGAGTGTTTTGGATTCCATTTCTGGTGGAAGTTATTGTTACCTTCATAATAACATCATACAGGCGAGACAGGGCACTGTGGCTGTAGTTCCGTTCTTATTTCAAATACCTCTGTTCGTCCGTTCCCATAATGCCTCATTAGTGGATACAGATATGTCTTATGAGGCTGTCAATGGCCTTTTCAGTCAACAAATCTATAAAGTGGTCCATTCATGTCCATGCTCCCTTATAATGAGGGTATCTAGTCAGTGTTTGGTCGGAAACCTGCATGTTCATTCCTTAGTTTGTCAATGGCATCTCTCCAGACACAGCTGAATATTTTCCCAAGAAACTGACAGTTATATTATTTTCTCCTGTTGGTCTCTTTTCCTTGACAGGGTCACCAGATAGCCTTCTCTTCCGCCTGTTGCTCCCTTTTCCTTGACAGGGTCACCAGATATCCTTCTCTTCAGCCTGTTGCTCCCTTTTCCTTGACAGGGTCACCAGATATCCTTCTTTTCAGCCTGTTGCTCCCTTTTCCTTGACAGGGTCACCAGATAGCCTTCTCTTCAGCCTGTTGCTCCCTTTTCCTTGACAGGGTCACCAGATATCCTTCTCTTCAGCCTGTTGCTCCCTTTTCCTTGACAGGGTCACCAGATATCCTTCTCTTCAGCCTGTTACTCCCTTTTCCTTGACAGGGTCAGCAGATATCCTTCTCTTCAGCCTGTTGGTATTTCTTCAGTTTCTGCTAAATATTTTGTGCAGTAATGCAGTTCAGATATTTATATTAGTATTAACGGTCTCTGCCGGGATGCCATCTGGACCAGCAGCTTTCCCCATCATTCAGAAGTGTCATAGCTTTACTAATCTCTTCTTCTTCTGCGTTCGTCTGGAATGTTGTTTTAAACTGTGTTGTACCTGTTTACAGCAGAGCTGCGATATTTGCACCTCTCAGCCGACACATCCAACTTCTTCAGGCTGGTTGGTTGGGTTACCTTCCCGGGTGTTTCGTAGAACTGGCACAATTAGAACAGATGAAGACATCCTGGTCAGCCCTCAAGGGAAGGGACAGACCATGGGCATTCCCCGCCATCCAAGAAGGCTTCCATAAATACAGAGCCGACACAGGGCTCTGGTACTGGGCTCACCCAAGGAATCATCACATCCTGCACATCGCTGCTTAGCCTCACTTCCATATATTGGGACCTCCATTCACCAAAGGCCGTTCCTCAGGAAACCAGAATGCAGTCTGCAGATGACATCCATACAGTGAGTTTTCCATTCGGACTTTCCACTAATGGGTTTGCTAGCCAAGCAATACTCCATTCGAGCCACTGGGACACGTTTTCCATCAACATACCTGTGGCATGAAATGTGGCTGGCTAAGAACTTCTTCCTGCACATTTACAAGTCAATCTGAATCTAGTTAAAGAAGGCTGCAGTCAACTTGAGTTTGCTGACATCTCCGTAGAGCTTGTCCTCAGATGAAGCACACTATCTCTCTCTGTTCTGCATATATTGGGAGTCCTGCAGCAAATGTCTAACTGTCATTTTACCAGTTCCACAATTACATTCATCAGTCAAGTTTGCAGTCATTGGTTAGTTGCAACCAACAATAAAATGCAGTTATTGGTTAGTTGCAGACAACAATAAAATGCAGTCATTGGTTAGTTGCTGCCAACAATAAAATGCAGTTATTGGTTAGTTGCAACCAACAATAAAATGCAGTCATTGATTAGTTGCTGCCAACAATAAAATGCAGTCATTGGTTAGTTGCTGCCAACAATAAAATGCAGTCATTGGTTAGTTGCAACCAACAATAAAATGCAGTCATTGGTTAGTTGCAACCAACAATAAAATGCAGTTATTGGTTAGTTGCAACCAACAATAAAATGCAGTCATTGGTTAGTTGCTGCCAACAATAAAATGCAGTCATTGGTTAGTTGCAGCCAACAATAAAATGCAGTCATTGGTTAGTTGCAGCCAACAATAAAATGCAGTCATTGGTTAGTTGCTGCCAACAATAAAATGCAGTCATTGGTTAGTTGCTGCCAACAATAAAATGCAGTCATTGGTTAGTTGCAGTCAACAATAAATTGCAGCCAAGCTTGCAGTCATTGGTTAGTTGTAGTAAACAATAAAATGCAGTCAAGTTTGCAGTCATTGGTAAGTTGCAGCCAACAATGAAATGCAGTCAAGTTTGCAGTCAACAATAAATTGCAGTCAAGTTTGCAGTCATTGGTTGGTTGCCGTAAACAATGAAATGCAGTCATCCTTTAGTTGTTGTAAACAATAAATTGCAGTCAAGTTTGCAGTCATTAGTTAGTTGCAGTCAACAATAAATTGCAGTCAAATTTTCAGTCATTTGTTAGTGCAGTCAATGGTTAGTTTCAGTCAACAAACAACAGAAAAACAGTGCTGACATGAGAGAACAGCTTTAACAAAGGAGCACCAAACGTTTTTTTATTTATTGAATTCTTAACAAACTGTTACCAAAATAATACTCAGTTGCTTTGAAATCAAGAAAGAACAAGAAACTTCAAACAAAGTGTTTCAGTTGTGGCCACCATGGACCAAATTAAACATTCCAATGAGAATTGTCAACACAAATGAACGTATTTACAAGATAATAATGATGAGTGAGAATTCTCTGCGCAAGTACTTGTCAGATGGACTGACTAACTCAACAATCTAACCAGCTGACCAGTGTTCTATAGAAAGTCCAGAAATAAATGCACAACTTCTGATCAGCAACAAATAAACAAAGAAAACCAAGAACTAACATGCCCATTTCCTAAAGAGGGCAATTGAAGAAGAAAACCAACAGCAAAAATCAATGAACATCTTCAAGTAGACACATCATGCATCCCTGGCTGCTCACACACACACACGGGCACATTCTATTCTGCACATGCAACAGAGAACAGGCTAGGGACACCCCTGTTCACTCAAAACTGTTGACGTTCAAACACTGTCCACCCAGCACAGAGACCACTCACACAATGCCCACCCAGCACACAGACCTGTCATTCTAGGGACACAACTGTTTAAGTTCAAACAATGTCCACCCAGCAAACAGACCTGTCATTCTAGGGACACAACTGTTTAAGTTCAAACAATGTCCACCCAGCACACAGACCTGTCATTCTAGGGACACAACTGTAAGTTCAAACAATGTCGACTCAGCACACAGACCTGTCATTCTAGGGGCACAACTGTTTAAGTTCAAACAATGTCCACTCAGCACACAGACCTGTCATTCTAGGGACACAACTGTTTAAGTTCAAACAATGTCTACCCAGCACAGAGACCTGTCATTCTAGGGACACAACTGTTTAAGTTCAAACAATGTCCACCCAGCAAACAGACCTGTCATTCTAGGGACACAACTGTTTAAGTTCAAACAATGTCCACCCAACACACAGACCTGTCATTCTAGGGACACAACTGTAAGTTCAAACAATGTCGACTCAGCACAGAGACCTGTCATTCTAGGGGCACAACTGTTTAAGTTCAAACAATGTCCACCCAGCAAACAGACCTGTCATTCTAGGGACACAACTGTTTAAGTTCAAACAATGTCCACCCAGCACACAGACCTGTCATTCTAGGGACACAACTGTAAGTTCAAACAATGTCGACTCAGCACACAGACCTGTCATTCTAGGGACACAACTGTTTAAGTTCAAACAATGTCTACCCAGCACAGAGACCTGTCATTCTAGGGACACAACTGTTTAAGTTCAAACAATGTCCACCCAGCACACAGACCTGTCATTCTATGGACACAACTGTTTAAGGACAAACAATGGCAAATTAGCCCATTGTCTCCATGTCATATCAAATCTTGTGATGGGCAGTTTGAGTGAAAGAAGACAACTGTCATTCCCAAACATGTCCATGAGGCAATGTTTGTGTATAAGTCCCATCATCTCCCTCTCTGTGTGTGTATAAGTCCCATCATCTCCCGCTCTGTGTGTGTATATACAGTGGGTGGATATATATTTGAACCTGTGTGTATTATTCAGTGATTGTGTCTGGTGGTCCAGTGTCTGTGTCTCATAGTCCAGTGTTTTTTGTGTGTCTGGTGGTCTGTGTTTGTGTGTCTGGTGGTTTGTGTTTGTGTGTCTGGTGGTTTGTGTTTGTGTGTCTGGTGGTTTGTGTTTGTGCATGCACAGTGTCTGTGTCTCATCCAATGGCCAGTTTCAGGAAGTCACACAAAACTCACGACAAAGCATTCACACTCTCCTTAATGAATTGCAAACAAATTATTGAATAGAATTCTCTAGTAAAACAATGTCTGATGGGAGAACAGAAAGCAGGTAAATCAATGTAAAATTCACAAGGACAATGTCTGAATGGTTTATGAATGAAGAAGATGAGTATACTCAAGCACTGGTCAATATTCATGTAACCACACATCAGACAGCAATAGACAAACAGTCTTAATCAAACATTGACACAAGACATTAGTTTCTGTAGAGACGTCACAAATACTCAGCCACGAACCAGACACACAATGACAAGACTCATGCCATGTCCAGGAAACAGCCTCATCAAGCAAGTGTATGCTGTACTCCAAACATTTTGTCTCATCGGAACCAACCATCTTTATTTTCTGATATGACCACAGGGTCTCACCAGAATTCACATATCCATTTTCGTCTATGTACCAGCTGTCCACTCTAGGAGCCAGCTGTCCACTCTAGGAGCCAGCTGTCCACTCTAGGAGCCAGCTGTCCACTCTAGGAGTCAGCTGTCCACTCTATGAGTCAGCTGTTCACTCTAGGAGCCATTTGTCCACTTTGGATAACTGGCATGTGCAGTATGCTGCCACCTGGTGATCTCAGGAGTGCTGTAGACAATGTAGCATGAGACCACGGGTGGCAGCAGTCACATCATCAATAGGAACATGCAGCCTACATTTGTTGCAGGCAGGCCTAAATGTTGCTGTAGATGGACTTTTGAAGCTATCAACAAATGTAGGCAGCTGCGTCTATCCATTCATTCTGACCTGCTCAATGTTACACCACATGCAAGAAGTCTGGCATGTCTCAGCTGGTCATAGTGAACACACCCTAGACTGACTCCACCTCCTAGACTGACTCCACCTACAACAACACACCATAGCTGACTCCACAACCTAGACTGACTCCACCTCGTAGACTGACTCCACCTACACCAACACACCCTAGACTGACTCCACCTCGTAGACTGACTCCACCTACAATAACACAACCTAAACTGACTCTACAACCTAGACTGACTCCACCTACAACAACACACCATAGACTGACTCCACCTACAACAACTCCATCACAGACACACCCTAGACTGACTCCACATCCACAACCTAAACTGACTCCACCTACAACAACACAACACAGACTGACTTTACCTACAACAAATCACAGACTCCACCAACAACACACCCTAGACTGACTTCACCTTCAACGTGCTGGGAAGGTAAAATAGCAAGTAGATGACATATCATTGTGTGG
The DNA here is from genome assembly GCA_014155875.1 of Cepaea nemoralis. Lineage (NCBI taxonomy): Eukaryota > Metazoa > Mollusca > Gastropoda > Stylommatophora > Helicidae > Cepaea > Cepaea nemoralis. The sequence goes on from JACEFZ010020380.1 coordinate 383,572, forward strand.
GCATGTTTCACACACAACAACAGTTGTCAATGCTATCTTCCATATTATGATTGGATGCCATCTGCATGCTTTCAGCTGTTCACCAGTGTCAACACTTCATACTACAGCTCTTGTACTGTAGGATTCATGACCCAACAAGAGAACAACTGTCTCTGTACTCACTGGTGCACACGAGAAACATTGAGAACACTGCATGCGGAGCCAGCCACACAGACAGACCCCAGGACAGACGTGTGTGTGGCCTGTATCAAACACCCGTGTCACTGATGAACCAGATCTCAATACTAAGGAACGTTTGTTGATTGGTGTTTCAGACACCTGCAAACACAGAAAGCAGGCTCCACTGCAGCAATTGGACAATGTTCTCGGTCAACAGTTGTGGCATGCCAACAAAGCCGTGGCAGTGTCATCAAATGCTAGTGGAGCACACCTCAATCTCTGCAACATCACACCTGAGCCATTCTCTGTCAACACAGATCTGAATGTCTCACAAATGACATCTGATGCCATCTACATGCGTTTCTCCTCCCCTAACACATATGTAAAACAACAACACCCCTCACCTGACCACACACAGATGTAAACCTCTCACACAACACACATGAGCAAGCAAATGCCTGAAATGACCACCATTTTCACATACAAGCAGGCAGTTGACTTAAATACCCACTGTTTTCACATGGGCAAAGCAAGCGGCAGCAGAAATAAACTATGCAATTTGGCATGACAGTTTCATGAGTACTTCTATGCTCCATCTGCGCCAGGCATTCACTTCTGTGTGTTTACCTGCTGTGGCCATTTATGACTACCTGTCTTTGGCCCCAGTGCTTGAGGTCAATTACCTAAACAAAAGTTTCATTCTTTTTCTTCTTCGTTCACCTTCAAATGTCAATATGAAGAAATGCAACGAAAGCAGCAATCAACTGAATCTTGTTGATGTTCCCATAGAATCTGCCCTCAAATAGAGCGGGTGTAGATCAACATACTGTTGTCTGTTCTGCTTATGTTGATGTTCCCATAGAATCTGCCCTCAAATAGAGCGGGTGTAGATCAACATACTGTTGTCTGTTCTGCTTATGTTGGACACTTCTATGTCAAATGTATAGCTGTTGTTTGACCAGTTCCACAGTGTCTCCTACCTGGAGTTGATGTGGTATTTCAGCCAGTTGTGACTGGTAAGTTTGAATCTGCTAACTAGGTTACAGGAGCACAAACAAGATGACAATGAACAATAAACAATGTTCCTGTACATACAACCGTCTTCATTGAGGTGAGAGAACCTCGCTTGACCTCATTCACATCACAGAAAGATTGCTGCTGCAAGCCACTGTCGTGCAACAACACAAACACACACACCAGTTCTCAAGCCACTGTCACACAACTACACACCACTTCTCAAGGCAGTCACACAACTACACACCACTTCTCAAGGCAGTCACACAACTACACAAGCACACACTAGTTCTCAAGGCAGTCACACAACTACACAAACACACACTAGTTCTCAAGGCAGTTACACAACTACACAAACACACACTAGTTCTCAAGGCAGTCACACAACTACACAAACACACACTTGTTCTCAAGGCAGTCAAACAACACAAGCACACACCACTTCTCAAGGCAGTCACACAACTACACAAACACACACTAGTTCTCAAGGCAGTCACACAACTACACAAACACACACTAGTTCTCAAGGCAGTCACACAACTACACAAACACACACTAGTTCTCAAGGCAGTCACACAACTACACAAACACACACTAGTTCTCAAGGCAGTCAAACAACACAAGCACACACCACTTCTCAAGGCAGTCACACAACTACACAAACACACACTAGTTCTCAAGGCAGTCACACAACTACACAAACACACACTAGTTCTCAAGGCAGTCAAACAACACAAGCACACACCACTTCTCAAGGCAGTCACATAACTACACAAACACACACTAGTTCTCAAGGCAGTCAAACAACACAAGCACACACCACTTCTCAAGGCAGTCACACAACTACACAAACACACACCAGTTCTCAAGGCAGTCACACAACTACACAAACACACACCAGTTCTCAAGCCACTGTCACACAACTACACAAACACACACCAGTTCTCAAGCCACTGTCACACAACTACAGTAACACACACCAGTTCTCAAGGCAGTCACACAACTACACAAACACACACCAGTTCTCAAGCCACTGTCACACAACTACACAAGCACACACCACTTCTCAAGGCAGTCACACAACTACACAAACACACACCAGTTCTCAAGGCAGTCACACAACAACACAAGCACACACCACTTCTCAAGGCAGTCACACAACTACACAAACACACACTAGTTCTCAAGGCAGTCACACAACTACACAAACACACACCAGTTCTCAAGCCACTGTCACACAACTACACAAACACACACCAGTTCTCAAGGCAGTCACACAACTACACAAACACACACCAGTTCTCAAGCCACTGTCACACAACTACACAAACACACACCAGTTCTCAAGCCACTGTCACACAACTACACAAGCACACACTAGTTCTCAAGCCACTGTCACACAACTACACAAACACACACCAGTTCTCAAGCCACTGTCACACAACTACACAAACACACACCAGTTCTCAAGCCACTGTCACACAACTACACAAACACACACCAGTTCTCAAGCCACTGTCACACAACTACACAAACACACACCAGTTCTCAAGGCAGTCACACAACTACACAAACACACACCAGTTCTCAAGCCACTGTCACACAACTACACAAGCACACACCAGTTCTCAAGCCAGTCACACAACTACACAAACACACACCAGTTCTCAAGGCAGTCACACAACAACACAAGCACACACCAGTTCTCAAGGCAGTCACACAACTACACAAGCACACACCACTTCTCAAGGCAGTCACACAACAACACAAGCACACACCAGTTCTCAAGGCAGTCACACAACAACACAAGCACACAGCAGGCGAGTACAGTAGTTGTGTTCTCTAGCAACAGGTACGCAGGCGATACTTGTGAGGCCAGCTAACATGGCTGATACAGGATGTCCGTGGTGCTTACTTGGAGATGTCTGCCTTCATGCCAAGGCCAGCCCTGATCAGCTGCTCCTTCTTCACCTGCGGCCTGCCACGAAGACATAAAAACTTCATGTCACAGACGGAAGTGAGGACACGTCACATGGTCATACTAGAACACAAGGCCTGTGTTGTATAACGAACACACCAGACAAGAGATACGTTCTAACTACAACACAAGGCCTGTGTTATTCAATGAACACATCAAACAAGAGAACATATGTTCAATCACAGAGTTCAAGAGAGAGTGTGTTGTACAATAAACACATCAGACAAGAGAACAAATGTTCAGAGTCACAGAGTTCAAGAGAGAGTGTGTTATACAATGAATACATCAGACAAGAGAACAAATGTTCAGAGTCACAGAGTTCAAGAGAGAGTGTGTTGTACAATAAACACATCAGACAAGAGAACAAATGTTCAGAGTCACAGAGTTCAAGAGAGAGCCTGTGTTATACAGTGAACACATCAGACAGAGAGAGTCTGTGATTATACAATGAACACATCAGACAAGAGAACAAATGTTCACCAGTCACAGAGTTCAAGAGAGAGCCTGTGTTATACAATGAACACATCAGACAAGAGAGAGTCTGTGTTATACAATGAAACACCTCAGACAAGAGAAACAAATGTGCAGAGTCACAGAGTTCAAGAGAGAGCCTGTGGTATAACAATGAACACATCAGACAAGAGAGAGTCTGTGTTATACAATGAACACATCAGACAAGAGAACAAATGTTCAGAGTCACAGAGTTCAAGAGAGAGTGTGTTGTACAATAAACACATCAGACAAGAGAACAAATGTTCAGAGTCACAGAGTTCAAGAGAGAGCCTGTGTTATACAATGAACACATCAGACAAGAGAGAGTCTGTGTTATACAATGAACACATCAGACAAGAGAACAAATGTTCACAGTCACCAGAGTTCAAGAGAGAGCCTGTGTTATACAATGAACACATCAGACAAGAGAGAGTCTGTGTTATACAATGAACACATCAGCCAAGAGGAACAAATGTTCACAGTCACAGAGTTCAAGAGAGAGCCTGTGTTATACAATGAACACATCAGACAAGAGAGAGTCTGTGTTATACAATGAAACACATCAGACAAGAGAACAAATGTTCAGAAGTCACAGAGTTCAAGAGAGAGCCTGTGTTATACAATGAACACATCAGACAAGAGAGAGTCTGTGTTATACAATGAACACATCAGACAAGAGAACAAATGTTCAGAGTCACAGAGTTCAAGAGAGAGCCTGTGTTATACAATGAACACATCAGACAAGAGAGAGTCTGTGTTATACAATGAACACATCAGACAAGAGAACAAATGTTCAGAGTCACAGAGTTCAAGAGAGAGCCTGTGTTGTACAATGAACACATCAGACAAGAGAACAAATGTTCACAGTCACAGAGTTCAAGAGAGAGCCTGTGTTATACAATGAACACATCAGACAAGAGAGAGTCTGTGTTATACAATGAACACATCAGACAAGAGAGAGTCTGTGTGTACAATGAACACATCAGACAAGAGAGAGCCTGTGTTGTACAATGAAACATCAGACAAGAGAGAGCCTGTGTTGTACAATAAACACATCAGACAAGAGAACAAATGTTCACAGTCACAGAGTCAAGAGAGAGCCTGTGTTATACAATGAACACATCAGACAAGAGAGAGCCTGTGTTATACAATGAACACATCAGACAAGAGAACAAATGTTCACAGTCACAGAGTTCAAGAGAGAGCCTGTGTTATACAATGAACACATCAGACAAGAGAGAGCCTGTGTTATACAATGAACACATCAGACAAGAGAGAGTCTGTGGTTATACAATGAACACATCAGACAAGAGAGAGCCTGTGTTATACAATGAACACATCAGACAAGAGAACAAATGTTCACAGTCACAGAGTTCAAGAGAGAGCCTGTGTTATACAATGAACACATCAGACAAGAGAGAGTCTGTGTATACAATGAACACATCAGACAGAGAGAGCCTGTGTTATACAATGAACACATCAGACAAGAGAGAGCCTGTGTTATACAATGAACACATCAGACAAGAGAGAGCCTGTGTTATACAATGAACACATCAGACAGAGAGAGTCTGTGTTATACAATGAACACATCAGACAAGAGAGAGCCTGTGTTATACAATGAACACATCAGACAAGAGAGAGTGTGTTGTACAATGAACACATCAGACAAGAGAGAGTCTGTGTTATACAATGAACACATCAGACAAGAGAGAGCCTGTGTTATACAATGAACACATCAGACAAGAGAGAGTCTGTGTTGTACAATGAACACATCAGACAAGAGAGAGCCTGTGTTATACAATGAACACATCAGACAAGAGAGAGTCTGTGTTATACAATGAACACATCAGACAAGAGAACAAATGTTCACAGTCACAGAGTTCAAGAGAGAGCCTGTGTTATACAATGAACACATCAGACAAGAGAGAGTCTGTGTTATACAATGAACACATCAGACAAGAGAGAGTCTGTGTTATACAATGAACACATCAGACAAGAGAGAGCCTGTGTTATACAATGAACACATCAGACAAGAGAGAGCCTGTGTTATACAATGAACACATCAGACAGAGAGAGCCTGTGTTATACAATGAACACATCAGACAAGAGAGAGTCTGTGTTATACAATGAACACATCAGACAAGAGAGAGTCTGTGTTATACAATGAACACATCAGACAAGAGAGAGCCTGTGTTATACAATGAACACATCAGACAAGAGAGAGTCTGTGTTATACAATGAACACATCAGACAAGAGAGAGCCTGTGTTATACAATGAACACATCAGACAAGAGAGAGTCTGTGTTATACAATGAAACACATCAGACAAGAGAGAGTCTGTGTTATACAATGAACACATCAGACAAGAGAGAGCCTGTGTTATACAATGAACACATCAGACAAGAGAGAGTCTGTGTTGTACATGAACACATCAGACAAGAGAGAGTCTGTGTTATACAATGAACACATCAGACAAGAGAGAGCCTGTGTTATACAATGAACACATCAGACAAGAGAGAGTCTGTGTTATACAATGAACACATCAGACAAGAGAGAGTCTGTGTTATACAATGAACACATCAGACAAGAGAGAGTCTGTGTTATACAATGAACACATCAGACAAGAGAGAGTCTGTGTTATACAATGAACACATCAGACAAGAGAGAGCCTGTGTTATACAATGAACACATCAGACAAGAGAACAAATGTTCACAGTCACAGAGTTCAAGAGAGAGCCTGTGTTATACAATGAACACATCAGACAAGAGAGAGTCTGTGTTATACAATGAACACATCAGACAAGAGAGAGTCTGTGTTATACAATGAACACATCAGACAAGAGAAAGCCTGTGTTATACAATGAACACATCAGACAAGAGAGAGCCTGTGTTATACAATGAACACATCAGACAAGAGAGAGTCTGTGTTATACAATGAACACATCAGACAAGAGAAAGCCTGTGTTATACAATGAACACATCAGACAAGAGAAAGCCTGTGTTATACAATGAACACATCAGACAAGAGAGAGCCTGTGTTATACAATGAACACATCAGACAAGAGAGAGCCTGTGTTATACAATGAACACATCAGACAAGAGAAAGCCTGTGTTATACAATGAACACATCAGACAAGAGAGAGCCTGTGTGTATACAATGAACACATCAGACAAGAGAGAGCCTGTGTATACAATGAACACATCAGACAAGAGAGAGTCTGTGTTATACAATGAACACATCAGACAAGAGAACAAATGTTCACAGTCACAGAGTTCAAGAGAGAGCCTGTGTTATACAATGAACACATCAGACAAGAGAGAGTCTGTGTTATACAATGAACACATCAGACAAGAGAACAAATGTTCACAGTCACAGAGTTCAAGAGAGAGCCTGTGTTATACAATGAACACATCAGACAAGAGAGAGTCTGTGTTATACAATGAACACATCAGACAAGAGAACAAATGTTCACAGTCACAGAGTTCAAGAGAGAGCCTGTGTTATACAATGAACACATCAGACAAGAGAGAGTCTGTGTTATACAATGAACACATCAGACAAGAGAACAATATTCACAGTCACAGAGTTCAAGAGAGAGCCTGTGTTATACAATGAACACATCAGACAAGAGAGAGTCTGTGTTATACAATGAACACATCAGACAAGAGAGAGTCTGTGTTATACAATGAACACATCAGACAAGAGAGAGCCTGTGTTATACAATGAACACATCAGACAAGAGAGAGCCTGTGTTATACAATGAACACATCAGACAAGAGAGAGTCTGTGTTATACAATGAACACATCAGACAAGAAAGAGCCTGTGTTATACAATGAACACATCAGACAAGAGAGAGTCTGTGTTGTACAATGAACACATCAGACAAGAGAGAGTCTGTGTTATACAATGAAACACATCAGACAAGAGAGAGCCTGTGTTATACAATGAACACATCAGACAAGAGAGAGCCTGTGTTATACAATGAACACATCAGACAAGAGAGAGCCTGTGTTATACAATGAACACATCAGACAAGAGAGAGTCTGTGTTATACAATGAACACATCAGACAAGAGAGAGCCTGTGTTATACAATGAACACATCAGACAAGAGAGAGTCTGTGTTATACAATGAACACATCAGACAAGAGAGAGCCTGTGTTATACAATGAACACATCAGACAAGAGAGAGCCTGTGTTATACAATGAACACATCAGACAAGAGAGAGCTGTGTTATACAATGAACACATCAGACAAGAGAGAGTCTGTGTTATACAATGAACACATCAGACAAGAGAGAGCCTGTGTTATACAATGAACACATCAGACAAGAGAGAGTCTGTGTTATACAATGAACACATCAGACAGAGAGAGCCTGTGTTATACAATGAACACATCAGACAAGAGAGAGCCTGTGTTATACAATGAACACATCAGACAAGAGAGAGCTGTGTTATACAATGAACACATCAGACAAGAGAGAGTCTGTGTTATACAATGAACACATCAGACAAGAGAGAGCCTGTGTTATACAATGAACACATCAGACAAGAGAGAGTCTGTGTTATACAATGAACACATCAGACAAGAGAGAGTCTGTGTTATACAATGAACACATCAGACAAGAGAGAGCCTGTGTTATACAATGAACACATCAGACAAGAGAGAGCCTGTGTTATACAATGAACACATCAGACAAGAGAGAGCCTGTGTTATACAATGAACACATCAGACAAGAGAGAGTCTGTGTTATACAATGAACACATCAGACAGAGAGAGTCTGTGTTATACAATGAACACATCAGACAAGAGAGAGCCTGTGTTATACAATGAACACATCAGACAAGAGAGAGCCTGTGTTATACATGAACACATCAGACAAGAGAGAGCCTGTGTTATACAATGAACACATCAGACAAGAGAGAGCCTGTGTTATACAATGAACACATCAGACAAGAGAGAGTCTGTGTTATACAATGAACACATCAGACAAGAGAGAGCCTGTGTTATACAATGAACACATCAGACAAGAGAGAGTCTGTGTTATACAATGAACACATCAGACAAGAGAACAAATATTCACAGTCACAGAGTTCAAGAGAGAGCCTGTGTTATACAATGAACACATCAGACAAGAGAGAGTCTGTGTTATACAATGAACACATCAGACAAGAGAGAGTCTGTGTTATACAATGAACACATCAGACAAGAGAGAGCCTGTGTTATACAATGAACACATCAGACAAGAGAGAGCCTGTGTTATACAATGAACACATCAGACAAGAGAGAGTCTGTGTTATACAATGAACACATCAGACAAGAAAGAGCCTGTGTTATACAATGAACACATCAGACAAGAGAGAGTCTGTGTTGTACAATGAACACATCAGACAAGAGAGAGTCTGTGTTATACAATGAACACATCAGACAAGAGAGAGCCTGTGTTATACAATGAACACATCAGACAAGAGAGAGCCTGTGTTATACAATGAACACATCAGACAAGAGAGAGCCTGTGTTATACAATGAACACATCAGACAAGAGAGAGTCTGTGTTATACAATGAACACATCAGACAAGAGAGAGCCTGTGTTATACAATGAACACATCAGACAAGAGAGAGTCTGTGTTATACAATGAACACATCAGACAAGAGAGAGCCTTTGTTATACAATGAACAACATCAGACAAGAGGAACCTTAGACAAATGATCACAGTCACAGAGTTCAAGAGAGAGCCTGTGTTATACAATGAACACATCAGACAAGAGAGAGTCTGTGTTATACAATGAACACATCAGACAAGAGAGAGCCTGTGTTATACAATGAACACATCAGACAAGAGAGAGTCTGTGTTATACAATGAAACACATCAGACAAGAGAGAGCCTGTGTTATACAATGAACACATCAGACAAGAGAGAGTCCTGTGTTATACAATGAACACATCAGACAAGAGAGAGCCTGTGTTATTACAATGAACACATCAGACAAGAGAGAAGTCTGTGTTGTACAATGAACACATCAGACAAGAGAGAGCCTGTGTTATACAATGAACACATCAGACAAGAGAGAGTCTGTGTTATACAATGAACACATCAGACAAGAGAGAGTCCTGTGTTTATACAATGAACACATCAGACAAGAGAGAGCCTGTGTTATACAATGAACACATCAGACAATAGAGAGCCTGTGTTACAATGAACACATCAGACAAGAGAGAGTCTGTGTTATACAATGCAACACATCAGACAAGAGATAGGCCTGTGTTATACAATGAACACATCAGACAAGAGAGAGTCTGTGTTATACAATGAACACATCAGACAAGAGAGAGTCTGTGTTATACAATGAACACATCAGACAAGAGAGAGTCTGTGTTATACAATGAACACATCAGACAAGAGAGAGCCTGTGTTATACAATGAACACATCAGACAAGAGAGAGCCTGTGTTATACAATGAACACATCAGACAAGAGAGAGTCTGTGTTATACAATGATCACATCAGACAAGAGAGAGCCTGTGTTATACAATGAACACATCAGACAAGAGAGGCCTGTGTTATACAATGAACACATCAGACAAGAGAGAGCCTGTGTTATACAATGAACACATCAGACAAGAGAGAGTCCTGTGTTATACAATGAACACATCAGACAAGAGAGAGCCTGTGTTATACAATGAACACATCAGACAAGAGAGAGCCGTGTGTATACAATGAACACATCAGACAAGAGAGAGTCCGGTTATTACAATGAACAACATCAGACAAGAGCAGAGTCCATGTGTTATTACAATGAACCCATCAGACAAGATGAGAGTCCTGTGTTATACAATGACAACAATCAGACAAGATGAGAGCCTGTGTTATATTACAATGAACACCATCAGACAAGCGAAGAGTCCTGTGTTCTACAATGAACACATCAGGACAAGAGAGAGCCTGTGTATCTACAATGAACACACTCAGACAAGAGAGATGTCTGTGTTTATTACATATGAACACATCAGACAAGAGCGAGCCTGTCTGTTATACAATGAACACATCAGACAAGATGCGAGCCTGTGTTCTCCAATGAACACAGCAGCCAAGAGAGAGTTCTGTGTTATACACATGAACACATCAGACCAAGAGAACAATATCACAGTCCCAGAGTTCAAGAGAGAGCCTTGTGTTATACAATGAACACATCAGACAAGAGAGAGCCTGTGTTATACAATGAACACATCAGACAAGAGAACAAATGTTCACAGTCACAGAGTTCAAGAGAGAGCCTGTGTTATACAATGAACACATCAGACAAGAGAGAGCCTGTGTTATACAATGAACACATCAGACAAGAGAGAGTCTGTGTTATACAATGAACACATCAGACAAGAGAGAGCCTGTGTTATACAATGAACACATCAGACAAGAGAGAACAAATGTTCACAGTCACAGAGTTCAAGAGAGAGCCTGTGTTATACAATGAACACATCAGACAAGAGAGAGCCTGTGTTATACAATGAACACATCAGACAAGAGAGAGCCTGTGTTATACAATGAACACATCAGACAAGAGAGAGTCTGTGTTATACAATGAACACATCAGACAAGAGAGAGCCTGTGTTATACAATGAACACATCAGACAAGAGAGAGTGTGTTGTACAATGAACACATCAGACAAGAGAGAGTCTGTGTTATACAATGAACACATCAGACAAGAGAGAGCCTGTGTTATACAATGAACACATCAGACAAGAGAGAGTCTGTGTTGTACAATGAACACATCAGACAAGAGAGAGCCTGTGTTGTACAATGAACACATCAGACAAGAGAGAGCCTGTGTTGTACAATAAACACATCAGACAAGAGAACAAATGTTCACAGTCACAGAGTTCAAGAGAGAGCCTGTGTTATACAATGAACACATCAGACAAGAGAGAGCCTGTGTTATACAATGAACACATCAGACAAGAGAACAAATGTTCACAGTCACAGAGTTCAAGAGAGAGCCTGTGTTATACAATGAACACATCAGACAAGAGAGAGCCTGTGTTATACAATGAACACATCAGACAAGAGAGAGCCTGTGTTATACAATGAACACATCAGACAAGAGAGAGTCTGTGTTATACAATGAACACATCAGACAAGAAAGAGCCTGTGTTATACAATGAACACATCAGACAAGAGAGAGTCTGTGTTGTACAATGAACACATCAGACAAGAGAGAGTCTGTGTTATACAATGAACACATCAGACAAGAGAGAGCCTGTGTTATACAATGAACACATCAGACAAGAGAGAGTCTGTGTTGTACAATGAACACATCAGACAAGAGAGAGCCTGTGTTATACAATGAACACATCAGACAAGAGAGAGCCTGTGTTATACAATGAACACATCAGACAAGAGAGAGCCTGTGTTATACAATGAACACATCAGACAAGAGAGAGTCTGTGTTATACAATGAACACATCAGACAAGAGAGAGCCTGTGTTATACAATGAACACATCAGACAAGAGAACAAATGTTCACAGTCACAGAGTTCAAGAGAGAGCCTGTGTTATACAATGAACACATCAGACAAGAGAGAGCCTGTGTTATACAATGAACACATCAGACAAGAGAGAGTCTGTGTTATACAATGAACACATCAGACAAGAGAGAGTCTGTGTTATACAATGAACACATCAGACAAGAGAGAGCCTGTGTTATACAATGAACACATCAGACAAGAGAGAGTCTGTGTTGTACAATGAACACATCAGACAAGAGAGAGCCTGTGTTGTACAATGAACACATCAGACAAGAGAGAGTCTGTGTTGTACAATGAACACATCAGACAAGAGAAAGCCTGTGTTATACAATGAACACATCAGACAAGAGAGAGTCTGTGTTGTACAATGAACACATCAGACAAGAGAGAGCCTGTGTTATACAATGAACACATCAGACAAGAGAACAAATGTTCACAGTCACAGTGTTCAAGAGAGAGTCTGTGTCCAGCAAGTTTCTCATGGAGTCAAAGATGTTTTGGTCACCTCTGACCCCGGCTATATGGTGGGGACTAGACTGTTGTGTAAACCCAGGCAGGTGAGTACAAGCCTTGTCCACAGCTGTGTTCCCACCGCTACTGAAGTTTTTATTTCCCATGTCCACAGCTGTGTTCCCACCGCTATTGAAGTTTTTATCTCCCATGTCCACAGCTGTGTTCCCACCGCTACTGAAGTTTTTATCTCCCATGTCCACAGCTGTGTTCCCACCGCTACTGAAGTTTTTATCTCCCATGTCCACAGCTGTGTTCCCACCGCTATTGAAGTTTTTATCTCCCATGTCCACAGCTGTGTTCCCACCGCTACTGAAGTTTTTATCTCCCATGTCCACAGCTGTGTTCCCATCACTACTGAAGTTTTTATCTCCCATGTCCACAGCTGTGTTCCCACCACTATTGAAGTTTTTATCTCCCATGTCCACAGCTGTGCTCCCACCGCTACTGAAGTTTTTATCTCCCATGTCCACAGCTGTGTCCCATCGCTATTGAAGTTTTTATCTCCCATGTCCACAGCTGTGTTCCCACCGCTACTGAAGTTTTTATCTCCCATGTTCACAGCTGTGTTCCCACCGCTATTGAAGTTTTTATCTCCCATGTCCACAGCTGTGTTCCCACCGCTATTGACGTTATCTCCCATGTCCACAGCTGTGTTCCCACCGCTATTGAAGTTGTTATCTCCCATGTCCACAGCTGTGTTCCCACTGCTACTGAAGTTTTTATCTCCCATGTCCACAGCTGTGTTCCCACCACTATTGAAGTTATCTCCCATGTCCACAGCTGTGTTCCCACCGCTACTGAAGTTTTTATTTCCCATGTCCACAGCTGTGTTCCCACCGCTATTGAAGTTTTTATCTCCCATGTCCACAGCTGTGTTCCCACCGCTATTGAAGTTTTTATCTCCCATGTCCACAGCTGTGTTCCCACCGCTATTGAAGTTTTTATCTCCCATGTCCACAGCTGTGTTCCCACCGCTACTGAAGTTTTTATTTCCCATGTCCACAGCTGTGTTCCCACCGCTACTGAAGTTTTTATTTCCCATGTCCACAGCTGTGTTCCCACCGCTATTGAAGTTTTTATCTCCCATGTCCACAGCTGTGTTCCCACCGCTACTGAAGTTTTTATCTCCCATGTCCACAGCTGTGTTCCCACCACTATTGAAGTTGTTATCTCCCATGTCCACAGCTGTGTTCCCACCGCTATTGAAGTTTTTATCTCCCATATCCAGCAGCAGCGTAGAGGCAATCAATGTCACCAAAGAAGACCCTCAATAAATGTTCCGTCTGTACATCCTGCACAAGAATGCTAATACAACAAACAACATCACAGAGACAGATGTTCACAAACCCGACAGAAAGACAACCACACAGAACTCAGCCTCAAACGCACCCATCTCCCCCTGGGTGCACATTCTTGACCTTGGCCAACAAAACTTTGAGAGCATCCAGGGCAGCCATGTCTCTTGATGAGTCCACCATCATGCTGCTCCCATGGAAGCTCTGCTGCCCCGGCCCCTGGCCCACGGTAATCCTGACAATATGCTCAGTGCCATCCGGACGTTTCTGCAGACAAATACATGAAACATAAATAACACTAGAGTTGGGATGTCCAAGTTAGGTCACAAGAATGGACAAAACAAGACAACTTAGATTACAAATCTGGACACATACTACGGTTGAGATGTCAAGACTGGACAACAAGACTGGATAAATACTACAGTTGAGATGTCAAGACTGGACAACAAGACTGGATAAATACTACAGTTGAGATGTCAAGACTGGACAACAAGACTGGATAAATACTACAGTTGAGATGTCAAGACTGGATAAAAACTACAGTTGAGATGTCAAGACTGGATAAATACTACAGCTGAGATGTCAAGACTGGATAAATACTACAGTTGAGATGTCAAGACTGGATAAATACTACAGTTGAGATGTCAAGACTGGACAACAAGACTGGATAAATACTACAGTTGAGATGTCAAGACTGGATAAATACTACAGTTGAGATGTCAAGACTGGACAACAAGACTGGATAAATACTACAGTTGAGATGTCAAGACTGGACAACAAGACTGGATAAATACTACAGTTGAGATGTCAAGACTGGACAACAAGACTGGATAAATACTACAGTTGAGATGTCAAGACTGGACAACAAGACTGGATAAATACTACAGTTGAGATGTCAGTGGACAGTGGACTGAATCACTGCGGAAGTCTGTTGTCCGTAAAGTCACCTTCATCTTCGTCCCGGGACATGCGGGAGTCGAGGGAAATGAACGAGCTGACAAACTGGCTGGCTCTGCACCCCCTGTAGATGGCCAGCCCATGGATCATGCCGATGTTATTAACGTCCTTAAAGATATGGGGAGAACAGAGGACTTTGACGTCAGTGATTCCACATCGCTGTCCAGGATGAAAGACCTGGGAGTAAGAATCGGCACAGCCAGACACGAGAGGTACATCGGGAAAACAAAGCGCCTCGTCAACCAACACAGAACTGGCACTATTAGCCACCGGACGCTGATGAATATGCTGGGGGGAGGATCTGAGCACCTATGGACATGTCCGGAGTGCAACGAAGATACCCCAACTGATAACTGATAACTGATAACAGATAACAGTTGAGATGTCAAGACTGGACAACAAGACTGGATAAATACTACAGTTGAGATGTCAAGACTGGATAAATACTACAGTTGAGATATCAAGACTGGACAACAAGACTGGATAAATACTACAGTTGAGATGTCAAGACTGGACAACAAGACTGGATAAATACTACAGTTGAGATGTCAAGACTGGACAACAAGACTGGATAAATACTACAGTTGAGATGTCAAGACTGGATAAATACTACAGTTGAGATGTCAAGACTGGACAACAAGACTGGATAAATACTACAGTTGAGATGTCAAGACTGGACAACAAGACTGGATAAATACTACAGTTGAGATGTCAAGACTGGACAACAAGACTGGATAAATACTACAGTTGAGATGTCAAGACTGGACAACAAGACTGGATAAATACTACAGATGTGATGTCAAGACTGGAAAACAAGACTGGATAAATACTACAGTTGAGATTTCAAGACTGGACAACAAGACTGGATAAATACTACAGTTGAGATGTCAAGACTGGACAACAAGACTGGATAAATACTACAGTTGAGATGTCAAGACTGGACAACAAGACTGGATAAATACTACAGTTGAGATGTCAAGACTGGACAACAAGACTGGATAAATACTACAGTTGAGATGTCAAGACTGGATAAATACTACAGTTGAGATGTCAAGACTGGACAAATACTACAGTTGAGATGTCAAGACTGGACAACAAGACTGGATAAATACTACAGTTGAGATGTCAAGACTGGACAACAAGACTGGATAAATACTACAGTTGAGATGTCAAGACTGGACAACAAGACTAGATAAATACTTCTTCTTCTTCTGCGTTCATCCGGATTTTTTTTTTTTCCGGATGTGACTGCGTTGTGCCTGTTTACAGCAGAGCTGCGTTCTTGCGCCGTTAGGCCGACACATCCGACTTCTGCTGGCATTTGTTGACCGGGTTAACCTTCCCGGGGGTTTCTTAGGACGTTTGAATCTCACTGTTGTGGTGTTATCCCCCATCCTAGCTGGCCCATATAGAACAGCCAAAGACATCCTGGTCAACCCTCAAGGGAAGGCAGGGGCAGACCATGGGCATTCCCCGCCATCCAGGGAGGCTTCCATACTTGCAGAGCCATCACACAGCGCTCTGGTACTGGGCTCACCCAAGGAATCGTCACGTCCTGCACATGGCTGCTTAGCCTCACTTCCGTATATTGGGCCTTCCGTTCACCATAGGCTGTTCCTCCGGAAACCAGAAGAATGCAGTCTGCAGATGACATCCACACAGTGAGCTTTCGATTAAGACTTTCCACATAATGGATTTGCTATCCAAGCAATATTCCATTTCGTGCCACTAGGACACTTTTTCCACCTTTTATGAAGCCCACACAGTGAGCTTTTGATTCGGACTTTCCACGTAATGGATGTGCTATCCAAGCAATATTCCATTTCATGCCTCTGGGACGCTTTTGTAACCGACATACCTGTGGTATGAAGTGTGGCAGTCTAAATACATCTTCATGCACCTTTAGATGTCAACCTGAATGTAGTTAAAGTAAGCTGTAGTCAACTTGAGCTTGTTGATATCTCCATAGAGCTTGTCCTCAAATGAAGCAGGCGTGGGCCAAAATATCTTTCTCTGTTCTGCATATATTGGGCACTCCTGCAGCAAATGTTTAGCTGTCATTTTACCAGTTCCACAATTACATTCATCGGTATCTCCTATCTTTAGTTTATTGAACAAGTGGTGTTTCAGCCTGTTATGTCCTGTGCGGAGTCTGAAGATTGCTACTTGTTCTCTTCGGTCGAGTTTGTAATATGCATCATCCTTCTGGTGGCCTGGATGCTCTGATTCCCATTTGGTTCTATAAGTGCTTTTTATAAACCTTTTTGCCTCATTATAGGTTATGTCTATGTCAGGCTGTGGTAATCGTCCACCCTCTTTTGCTAGTCTGTCAGCCTCTTCATTTCCAGGTATACTGCAATGTGATGGGATCCACTGTATTACAACTTTTTTGGATTTCTGGCATAGACCATGGAGTGCTGCTCTTAGGTCAGCTAGTTCTGTGCTGTTTTTGCTCTTCAGTATTGAGACAGCTGACTTTGCATCTGTGAAGATAGCTATTTGCTTCTCTTTATTTTCCTCCATCAAGAGCATTTCTGCTGCAGTTTTCAAAGCCTCTACCTCCGCTTTGAAGTTACTTGAAAATTTTCCAGTTGCCACTGACTGTGTTTTTATCACTCCATTTTTTAAATTAAGGAGAATTCCTCCTCCTCCATTTTTAATTGAATCTTTGGCTGATCCATCTGTATATGCATGGGTCCAATTGCTGCTTGGGTAATGTTCTTTTATGTAGTTGAGGGTTATTTTTCTTCTTTCGGTTTCATTCTGAGTGTTCTTTTTCTCAATACCAGGAATGTTTTCTATCATCTCAGGCAGTTGCTGCTGTCTCCAAGCTGGGAAGTTGTGTGCATTGTAAATGGGCTTGACTGTTGATATGTTAAGTATGGGATCTGCCCTAATCTTTCGTTTTGCAGTTTCTACAAAGTTGCTACGCTTCAGTCTTCCTTTTCCAAAACCATTAAACCTGTTATACATAGGGTGGTCTGTCAATCTTCTAAGTTTTTCTGCTTGTTGCTGGGCTCTGCTATCTCTTCTGTCCTGCATTGGTTGTAAACAAGTGATCTTTTCTAGTTCATTAATAGGCGTTGTCTTCAGGCTTCCAGTTATGATTCGCATTCCTTGGTTTTGGACTCTACTTATTTTGTTAAAGTTTGACTTAGCTGCTGTTGCCCAAGCTGCAATGCCATATTCCAGTACTGGCCTCACCCGTCCAGTATATAACTTCTTGAGAACTTTCTCATCTGCTCCCCACGTTGTACCAGCAAGCTTTTTCATGATTGCCATTCTCTGCCTTGCTCTTGTTCGATTTTTCTCAACCTGTGTCTTCCATGTCAGGCGACGATCAAAGGTGACTCCTAGATAGTTTGGATTTTCTTCATGGCGCAATATTTTTCCATTCAATACCAGCTTAGGTTGCTGAGTTTTATTTGAGAGGGAGAACACTGTGCATGTTGTTTTCTCCTCACTTATCTTCACTAGCCATGATTTTGACCAGTCCTCTAGCGCTAATAAGGCTTGCTGTATTCTGCTGTTAGCTGTACTAATATATTCTTCAGATGTCCATATGGCTAGGTCATCTGCAAAGGAGGATGTGTGTACTCTGGCTGGAAAATTTTCTGTGATGTCATTTATATATGCTAGGAATAATGTTGGTGAAAGAACTCCTCCTTGGGGGACACCTTGCTCCAACAGCATCATTTTGCTTGTTTGTCCTTGTACTTTTGTCCTGGCAGTTCTGTTCTCAAGGTAGTGGCTGATCCATTTATACATTTTTCCACAAACATGCATTTTTTGCAGTTTTACTTTCAGTCCTTCCTTCCATACTTTATCAAATGCTTTTTCTAAATCTATCCAGACTGCTAGTGTGTGCTTTTTCTCTTGGAAGGCATCCTCTATTTCCTGAGCTATATAGGTTATTTGATCTTCAGTGGATCTGTACTTTCTTAATCCTGCTTGGTGAGGTGTTAAGAGTTTGTTTTCTTCCAGATGCCATGTTAGCCTGCCATTGATAATGCGTTCCATTAATTTTCCTACACAGCTAAGTAGACTGATAGGTCGATAGCCATTTGGTTCTTCCAGGTCTTTTCCTTTCTTTGGGACTGGTATTAGTATAGCTTCCTTCCATGCCTGTGGGACTATTCCTCTCTTCCAGCTGTTATTTAGGACTGCTAGTAGTTTCTTCTTTGCCTTGGTGCCTAGTCCTATTAGCATTTCATTTGTGATTCCATCCTTTCCTGGTGATTTCTTCTTTTTTAGGGTATTCATTGCCTGTTCCATTTCTTCCATTGTTAGATTTGCCATCATATATTCTGCTGCTGTCTCTGTATTTCTATGATGTATCTGTTTGTCTTTGATTGCTTTCTTCTGTTCGGTTGTAATATCAATGTGGTTTGCATTTGCATAGTGTTCCATTAGTGCATTTGCAGCCTTTTTTCCTGTAAGCAAGGCATTTCCTTGTTTAATTGTTATTTGTTTGTTTCTAGGTCCTTCATTGTTCATGGCTTTCACTAGTTTCCATAGTTTGTTTCCATCCCTGTCAAAATTCAGGTTTTCTGTTTTTTCCCTCCAACAATCTCTTGTTGTTTGATTTACTGTTCTTTTATATTTTGCTGAGATGGCTTTGAGAGAGATGTTCGCTTCAATTGTTTGTTCTCTCTCTGCTGTCTTCCTGGCATCTTCAACTTTGTCCTCCAAACTTTGTAGTTCTTCAGTCCAGTATGGTTTGTAATTTTTCCTCGCTCCTCTTGGAATGGACTCAGTGGCTGCCTGTATTATCGCTCTGTTTAGACTTTCCACCATTTGCTTTATGTTGCCATATCGTGCATTTATGTTTTCACAATATTTGTCTGTTAGTATGGCAAATCTGTCCCAATCTGCTCGTTTGTAATTCCAGAGGGGCAAGGGCTTTTGCTCCTGTGGAACATACTCAATATTCATTACAAGCTTAATTGGTCTCTGGTCACTACCTGCTAATTGATCCAGCACATGGCGATCGATTTTGTGGAGGATGTCTCCTGTGCAGAAAGCTAAGTCTGGAGTAGAAGTGGTAAGCCATCTTCTGGAGTAGAAGATTAATTTTGATTTGCAACATCATGAATTAAGTTACATTGCACTGCTTTGTCAAGCCTGTGGCTCAGTACATCCGATTTCGACAAGCATTTATTCGGGATGCTTTCCCTAGCCTTTGACTGTCCCCAGTCTACCTACAAGGCAGCAGGTTTTACGTTGCACTGCTTTGTCAAGCCTGTGGCTCAGTACATCAGATTTCGACAAGCATGTATTCGGGGTGCTTTCCCTAGCCTTTGACTGTCCCCAGTCTACCTACAAGGCAGCAGGTTTGTGTGTCTCTTCGTCTGGTCCCTCTCCCTTGACCTGTCCGACATGGGTGACCCTATCAGTAGCTGTGCTACCGTCGGCATAGCTCTTGGGGTCACTGGGACGCACAAGCCCCTCTACCTCGTCATGGTGGACACACAGCAGAGGGGAGATAAATACTACAGATGTGATGTCAAGACTGGAAAACATGACTGGACAAACACAACCGTTGAGATGTACACAAGCTGTGATGTGCACAATTACTCAGGTACACCAGATAGGACAGTGGTTCTCAACCGGTGGGGAATTCCCCCCAGGGGGGAATTTTGGGGTGGGGGGGGAGAGGGGTTTTGAAGATTATTTCAAGATCGCCTTAATACAAGAACCGATTACTTGATCTTGTTTTTCCCTTCATACTTTACGGTTCTGTACGTCTCACCCTTCTAAGTAAAATTCATGTTATAAAGTAAGTAGACTCCACAAATCACGTTTTATGTGGACGCCAAGACTTGTTTTAGTATGTGCTTCCATTATTACGTATACCGTGTAGGGACGGGAAGGGGGAATTTTTAGGTAGGAAATATGAAAAGGGGGGGGGGGGGGGGGGGGAGAATTACGTTCTGAAAATATGGTGAAGGGGGGCACAGCCAAAAAAGTTTGAGAACCACTGAGATAGGAGGATTCTGTTACACAATCTGTGCAGTGAAACAAGGGCCTGACCATGTGCACTGATCTGCTGAATAAGGGTCCTACAAACACACACACATGCAGCCAGCAAACAGGGACAAATGTCTTTATTACTTTAGTAAATTCATCTCTCTCTCTCTCTCTCTCTCTCTCTCTCGATGTGTGAGTGTTAGTGGTTGAGGGATAAGTACGTGTGTGGAGGGATGTGTGAGGGGGATGTGTATGTGGATTGGGTGTGCGTGGATGGGAGGTGTGTGTTTGTGAATGGGAGATGTGTTGGTGAATGGGAGATGTGTTGGTGGGTGGGGATGTGTGTGAGGGATGTGTGTATGGGTGGGGAGATGTGTGTGTGGGTGGGGATATGTGTATATATGAGTAGGGGTGTGTGGTTAAGGGATGGGTGGGTGGCTGGGGGATGGGTGGGTGGGTGATTGTATATGGGTAAGGTTGTGTGGTTAAGGGATGTGTGGTTAAGGGATGTTTGGATGTTGGATGGGTGGGTGGAGGATATGTGGATGGGTAGAGGATATGATGCTGGGTGAGTGTGCGTAGGTTAGGAGATGGTGGGGGATGTTTGTATGGCTGAGCTCGGGATCTGTGAGTGCGCTGGGAGAGATGGGAGATTATGTGGGTGGGTGCGGAATTTGTGTGTGGGTAGGTGCTCTCTCTCTCTCACACACACATACACGCTCGCGTGAAGCCAGCAAACAGAGACACATGTCATTACTTTAGTAAAGTCATCAATCTCCAGGGGATAGTCCAGAGCCGTGCACAGTGTCCTCAGTTGCAGTTCGGGTCTCAGGCTAGGCTTGAGAATACTTGACAGGTTGACTAGGCCTTCCTTCATATGCAGTTGTGGATTTGTGGGGCCTGTAGACAGCAAACCATTAATACTTTCATTATCATGTCAGTTATATGCCATGTTGAGACACAACTTACAACCAGCCAGTCAGCACATGCAGTAGTGAGCTCTAGCACAACAAACCTATGATATCTGTCAGTTAAACATGTGAGAGACACAACTTACAACCTGCCACAGACATGCAGTAGTGAACTCTAGCACAACAAACTATGATATCTGTCAGTTAAACATGTGAGAGACACAACTTACAACCTGCCACAGACATGCAGTAGTGAACTCTAGCACAACAAACTATGATATCTGTCAGTTAAACATGTGAGAGACACAACTTACAACCTGCCAGTCAGCACATGCAGTAGTGAACTCTAGCACAACAAACTATGATATCTGTCAGTTAAACATGTGAGAGACACAACTTACAACCTGCCACAGACATGCAGTAGTGAACTCTAGCACAACAAACCATGATATCTGTCAAGTTAACATATCCTCTTGACGGCTGGTAGAACATTCAACAATGACTGTGAATGACTATTATTAAACATCCAACAATGACAACAGTGTGACTGTACAATGAACATCCAACAATGACAACAGTGTGACTGTACAATGAACATCCAACAATGACAACACTGTGACTGTACAATGAACATCCAACAATGACAACACTATGACTGTACAATGAACATCCAACAATGACAACACTGTGACTGTACAATGAACATCCAACAATGACAACACTGTGATTGTACAATGAACATCCAACAATGGCCCTACCCCCAGATGTGGCAGCAGGCTTGCCGCTGTGTGGAAGATGCAGTAGCCCAGGGACCCTCTGATGCGCTGTCTGTGGCAAGGGCAAGGTCGTGGCCAGGTCCACATGTTCTGATGACAAACCAAGATCATTTCCAACAACAGCATTACTACACAATGTGAATCTGACAAGATAATATCTGACAACAGCATTGCTACATAATGTGAATCTGACAAGATAATTTCTGACAACAGTATTACTACACAATGTGAATCTGACAAGATAATTTCTGATGACAGTATTACTACACAATGTGAATCTGACAAGATAATTTCTGACAACAGTATTACTACACAATGTGAATCTGACAAGATAATTTCTTTCAACAGTATTACTACACAATGTGAATCTGACAAGATAATATCTGACAACAGTATTACTACACAATGTGAATCTGACAAGATAATATCTGACATTAAGCACACAGACATTCCCAGTCAAGTATTTTATGTGACACATCAAAAGCACAGACAATGTCCCAGTCTATTTCGTGTGACACATCAAACACACAGACAATGTCCCAGTCTATTTAGTGTGACACGTCAAACACACAGACAATGCCCAGTCTATTTCATGTGACACATAAAACACACAGACAATGTCCGGTCTATTTTGTGTGACACATAAAACACACAGACAATGTCCAGTCTATTTCATGTGACACATCAAACACACAGACAATGCCCACTCTAAGTATTTCATGTGACACATCAAACACACAGACAATGCCCACTCAAGTATTTCATGTGACACATCAAACACACAAACAATGCCCACTCAAGTATTTCATGTGACACATCAAACACACAGACAATGCCCACTCTAAGTATTTCATGTGACACATCAAACACACAGACAATGCCCACTCTAAGTATTTCATGTGACACATCAAACACACAGACTATGCCCACTCAAGTATTTCATGTGACACATCAAACACACAGACAATGCCCACTCAAGTATTTCATGTGACACATCAAACACACAGACAATGCCCACTCTAAGTATTTCATGTGACACATCAAACACACAGACAATGCCCACTCTAAGTATTTCATGTGACACATCAAAGACACAGTCAGACATGATGAAATAGATGAGGCTGTTTGTTAGCTATGGCCCGACATTACCTGAGAGGTATGAACACTCACCTGGCGGGGCATCACCTTCCACAAACGTCACCTTTTTGTCACCATTGTGATTGTTCTGTAGACAGCAGTTCAACAATGTAACCACACACACAACATCAGTGGAATGACATGACATCAGGGAAATACATGACATCGGGGAAATACATGACATTGGGGAAATACATGACATCAGTGGAAACCATGATATCAGGGAAATACACAACACCAGTGGAATACATGACATCAGCGAAAGACCAATTATGTTAAATCAGTGGAATACATGACATCAGTGGAAAACATGACATCAGGGAAATACATGACATCAGGGAAAGGCCAATTATTTTAAATCCGTGGAATGTGTGAAGAATTATATATGTCAAATTGCATCATGAGCACGTCTTCAAGCCATTCGTATTCCAAGTATCACTAGAGAAATATACGTCTTGTCACAAAATCTTGGCATCCGAATGTCACTGGACAGTGCCTTCCTTCATCTGAGTACATCCAAATGTCACTGGATAGTGCTTTCCTTCAGCTGTTTGAGTACATCCAAATGTCATTGGGCAGTGCTTTCCTTCAGCTGTTTGAGTACATCCAAATGTCACCAGACAGTGCCTTCCTACAGCTGTCTGAGCACATCCAAATGTCACTGGACAGTGCCTTCCTTCAGCTGTCTGAGTACATCCAAATGACACTGGGCAGTGCCTTCCTTCAGCTGTCTGAGTAGATCCAAATGTCACAGGACAGTGCCTTCCTTCAGCTGTCTAAGGTCTGAGTACATCCAAATGTCACTGGACAGTGCCTTCCTTCAGCTGTCTGAGTACATCCAAATGTCACTGGACAGTGCCTTCCTTCAGCTGTCTGAGTACATCCAAATGTCACTGGATGGTGCCTTCCTTCAGCTGTCTGAGTACATCCAAATGTCACTGGACAGTGCCTTCCTTCAGCTGAGTACATCCAAATGTCACTGGACAGTGCCTTCCTTCAGCTGTCTAAGTACATCCAAATGTCACTGGACAATGCCTTCCTTCAGCTGAGTACATCCAAATGTCACTGGACAATCCCTTCCTTCAGCTGAGTACATCCAAATGTCACTGGACAGTGCCTTCCTTCAGCTGAGTACATCCAAATGTCACTGGACAGTGCCTTCCTTCAGCTGTCTGAGTACATCCAAATGTCACTGGATAGTGCCTTCCTTCAGCTGTCTGAGTACATCCAAATGTCACTGGACAGTGCCTTCCTTCAGCTGTCTGAGTACATCCAAATGTCACTGGACAGTGCCTTCCTTCAGCTGAGTACATCCAAATATCACTGGACAGTGCCTTCCTTCAGCTGTCTAAGTACATCCAAATGTCACTGGACAATGCCTTCCTTCAGCTGAGTACATCCAAATGTCACTGGACAGTGCCTTCCTTCAGCTGAGTACATCCAAATGTCACTGGACAGTGCCTTCCTTCAGCTGTCTGAGTACATCCAAATGTCACTGGACAGTGCCTTCCTTCAGCTGTCTGAGTACATCCAAATGTCACTGGACAGTGCCTTCCTTCAGCTGAGTACATCCAAATGTCACTGGACAGTGCCTTCCTTCAGCTGTCTAAGGTCTGAGTACATTCAAATGTCACTGGACAGTGCCTTCCTTCAGCTGTCTGAGTACATCCAAATGTCACTGAACAGTGCCTTCCTTCAGCTGAGTACATCCAAATGTCACTGGACAGTGCCTTCCTTCAGCTGAGTACATCCAAATGTCACTGGACAGTGCCTTCCTTCAGCTGTCTGAGTACATCCAAATGTCACTGGACAGTGCCTTCCTTCAGCTGTCTGAGTACATCCAAATTTCACTGGACAGTACCTTCCTTCAGCTGTCTAAGGTCTGAGTACATCCAAATGTCACTGGACAGTGCCTTCCTTCAGCTGTCTGAGTACATTCAAATGTCACTGGACAGTACCTTCCTTCAGCTGTCTGAGTACATCCAAATGTCACTGGACAGTGCCTTCCTTCAGCTGTCTGAGTACATCCAAATGTCACTGGACAGTGCCTTCCTTCAGCTGAGTACATCCAAATGTCACTGAACAGTGCCTTCCTTCAGCTGTCTGAGTAGATCCAAATGTCATTGGACAGTGCCTTCCTTCAGCTGTTTGAGGTCTGGGTACATCCAAATGTCACTGAACAGTGCCTTCCTTCAGCTGAGTACATCCAAATGTCACTGAACAGTGCCTTCCTTCAGCTGAGTACATCCAAATGTCATTGGACAGTGCCTTCCTACAGCTGTCTGAGTACATCCAAATGTCACTGGACAGTGCCTTCCTATAGCTGAGTACATCCAAATGTCACTGGACAGTGCCTTCCTACAGCTGTTGAGCACATCCAAATGTCACTGGACAGTGCCTCATGTGCAAGTGCATTACCCATAAATAGATTGTAATTTTCCCCTATAGTTTTTTCACTTTAAAGACATTTTGTGCACATCTCAAAACCTCATATACATAATTATATGTGAGAAAACGTGCATAGGACAGACTGGAAGATGCCTAGCAGACCAATTAAGGGAGCATCCGAGAGACATCAAACAAAACCCCAAGCAACCTGTTTCCAATTGTTTCAGTTGCCTAGATCATAAGGGGCCCAATTATGTATTTGTCACTGCCACAAACCATGTCATTTGGACCACTCTTTTAGACTGATCATTGAAAGCCACTTAATTACCACTATAGGATATTTCCATATGGCAGAAATCAAGTGTTGTAGAAGGCATGTTTTAACAATGTTGATCTGGTTTCTTGATACTTAAATGTTGGTGAACTAACCTTCTCTTGTAATATTATCTGATACTGAACTGTTGGTGAACCCACCTTCTCTTGTCATATTATCTGATACTGAACTGTTGGTGAACCCACCTTCTCTTGTAACATTATCTGATACTGAACTGTTGGTGAACCCACCTTCTCTTGTCATATTATCTGATACTGAACTGTTGGTGAACCCACCTTCTCTTGTCATATTATCTGATACTGAACTGTTGGTGAACCCACCTTCTATTGTCATATTATCTGATACTGAACTGTTGGTGAACCCACCTTCCACCTTCTCTTGTCATATTATCTGACACTGAACTGTTGGAGAACCCACCTTCTCTTGTCATATTATCTGATACTGAACTGTTGGTGAACCCGTCTTCTCTTGTCATATTATCTGATACTGAACTGTTGGTGAACCCATCTTCTCTTGTCATATTATCTGATACTGAACTGTTGGTGAACCCACCTTCTCTTGTAACATTATCTGATACTGAACTGTTGGTGAACCCACCTTCTCTTGTCATATTATCTGATACTGAACTGTTGGTGAACCCACCTTCTCTTGTCATATTATCTGATACTGAACTGTTGGTGAACCCACCTTCTATTGTCATATTATCTGATACTGAACTGTGGTGAACCCACCTTCCACCTTCTCTTGTCATATTATCTGACACTGAACTGTTGGAGAACCCACCTTCTCTTGTCATATTATCTGATACTGAACTGTTGGTGAACCCGTCTTCTCTTGTCATATTATCTGATACTGAACTGTTGGTGAACCCACCTTCTCTTGTCATATTATCTGATACTGAACTGTTGGTGAACCCACCTTCTCTTGTCATATTATCTGATACTGAACTGTTGGTGAACCCACCTTCTCTTGTCATATTATCTGATACTGAACTGTTGGTGAACCCACCTTCTATTGTCATATTATCTGATACTGAACTGTTGGTGAACCCACCTTCCACCTTCTCTTGTCATATTATCTGACACTGAACTGTTGGAGAACCCACCTTCTCTTGTCATATTATCTTATACTGAACTGTTGGTGAACCCGTCTTCTCTTGTCATATTATCTGATACTGAACTGTTGGTGAACCCATCTTCTATTGTCATATTATCTGATACTGAACTGTTGGTGAACCCACCTTCTCTTGTAACATTATCTGATACTGAACTGTTGGTGAACCCACCTTCTCTTGTCATATTATCAGATACTGAACTGTTGGTGAACCCACCTTCTCTTGTAACATTATCTGATACTGAACTGTTGGTGAACCCACCTTCTCTTGTCATATTATCTGATACTGAACTGTTGGTGAACCCACCTTCTCTTGTCATATTATCTGATACTGAACTGTTGGTGAACCCACCTTCTATTGTCATATTATCTGATACTGAACTGTTGGTGAACCCACCTTCCACCTTCTCTTGTCATATTATCTGACACTGAACTGTTGGAGAACCCACCTTCTCTTGTCATATTATCTGATACTGAACTGTTGGTGAACCCGTCTTCTCTTGTCATATTATCTGATACTGAACTGTTGGTGAACCCATCTTCTCTTGTCATATTATCTGATACTGAACTGTTGGTGAACCCACCTTCTCTTGTCATATTATCTGATACTGAACTGTTGGTGAACCCACCTTCTCTTGTCATATTATCTGATACTGAACTGTTGGTAAACCCACCTTCTCTTGTAACATTATCTGATACTGAACTGTTGGTGAACCCACCTTCTCTTGTCATATTATCTGATACTGAACTGTTGGTGAACCCACCTTCTCTTGTCATATTATCTGATACTGAACTGTTGGTGAACCCACCTTCTATTGTCATATTATCTGATACTGAACTGTTGGTGAACCCACCTTCCACCTTCTCTTGTCATATTATCTGACACTGAACTGTTGGAGAACCCACCTTCTCTTGTCATATTATCTGATACTGAACTGTTGGTGAACCCGTCTTCTCTTGTCATATTATCTGATACTGAACTGTTGGTGAACCCATCTTCTCTTGTCATATTATCTGATACTGAACTGTTGGTGAACCCACCTTCTCTTGTCATATTATCTGATACTGAACTGTTGGTGAACCCACCTTCTCTTGTCATATTATCTGATACTGAACTGTTGGAGAACCCACCTTCTCTTGTCATATTATCTGATACTGAACTGTTGGAGAACCCACCTTCTCTTGTCATATTATCTGATACTGAACTGTTGGTGAACATGTCTTCTCTTGTCATATTATCTGATACTGAACTGTTGGTGAACCCACCTTTTCTTGTCATATTATCTGATACTGAACTGTTGGTGAACCCACCTTCTCTTGTCATATTATCTGATACTGAACTGTTGGAGAACCCACCTTCTCTTGT